>OY720453.1:64819910-65419910 GCA_963082715.1 Harpalus rubripes
ATTTACCAAAATCTCGATATCGATTTTTATCACGATCCCTGTACCTCCCTCACCAAGTGTAGCGGGAGGTAGAAAAACTAGTAGTATGTTACGTACAATCTTTATAAAATTAAGGAAAACATCCCCTACAAGCTATAACATCTTGCTAATTTGCTTACATAATTGCTACTCCAAGTCTTAACACCCTTGATAGTCATGCTGTGGTGTCAGTTGTGTATGCAATGCACAACGAACAAGTGTAACGATGCAATGTGTGAAGTGTTCCGTGTGTAGTTCAGATGAATGCGCTGGCGCTTTACCGGAGCCTCCGTTCTACTTCATGTCTGAACAAACACCCGACACGCGAGAACTCTTACAGCCCCGAAGGGCTGTAGTGGCAGGGGATGTAGAAAGAATAACAGGGTCAGTAACGTCGCCTTGGGGGAGAGAATTCCAATGATAAAGGGTAAATGATAAAACGAATCTAATAATAAATTATAATGTTATGAATCCTGGAATGACAATATAACTTAGAATATATTTTTTTGTTATTTAAACATACGAGAGATGTCCAAAAATTAAAGATACACAGACTACCAAAAATACAACTCCACTATTTTCTACATAGTTTTCGTTAATTTCATTCCACTTCTGTAGTCATGGCACCAGATTTTTTACCTTCCGTCACCTTCAGGTAAGGAAGGTATTGTCTTTGGTCAAAAAATTCGGTGGTGAGTTTTTGATGAATAAGCACGTTTTAGGGTCCCTAGAATACGATTTTACTATTTTTACGATGATGTCTGTATGTGTGTGTGTGTGTGTGTGTATGTATGTATGTGTGTCCGTGTGTGTGTGTGTGTGTGTGTAACAAATTTTTCGTCTACGATAACTTCCATACTACAATTCTAAAAATTATAATTCTTTCGTATTTCTCTTCGTTACATCCATGCGAAGAGCTGATTAGATTTTGGTTAGAATTGGACAACCGGAAGTACCCTCATTTGAAGATTTTAACAGTTTTTCTTGAAAAAACTATGTTAAATATCATTTTTTCACATTTAATATTATTATAAATATTAAAGAATATTTTATTTTCTATACGATTTGATTGCATTTTATACCTAATATTAAATGGATATAGAGTTAAAAAATCTGATGTGGCCAGCACATTACCTTCCGTCAGTTCTATGTATTTTGTACAAATTTCATACGGAAAGTTCCTTGCTAAATTAAATATTCTATTTCTTGTACATTACCTTCCGGCAGCTGCATGTATTTTATGCAAATTTCATACAGAAAATTTATGTCTTAAATTATTATTTTGTGACGTTTTCTATATACAGTGTAATGTATCTGCAGAAATAAAAGATTTATTATTATTATTTCTTGTACATTACCTTAAAGCAGTTGTATGTATTTTATACAAATTTCATACAGAAAGCAAGAGATCCTATATTTCCAATAAAATTATAAGACAAACACACTATGTCAATTTCACTTGACACTGACATCTTTCAATCAGAATTTTCTTTATATAGTAGCTGTTTTCATAGCTATAGCTACTTTATGAAATTTAATTTCTTTAATTTTTTAACTCTATATCCATTTAATATTAAGTATAAAATGCAGTCAAATCGTATAGAGAATAAAATATTCTTTAATATTTGTAATAACATTAAATGTGAAAAAATGACATTTAACATAGTTTTTTCAAGAAAACTGTTAAAATCTTCAAATGATGGTACTTCCGGTTGACCAATTGTAACCAAAATCTAATCAGCTCTTCATATGGATGTAACGAAGAAGTATACGAAAAAATTATAATTTTTGAAACTGTAGTATTAGAGTTATCGCAGACGAAAATTTTGTTACACACACACACACACACACACACACACACACACACACACACACACACACACACACATCCACACACACACACACACATACAGACATAATCGTAAAAATAGTAAATTCTTATTCTACGGGCCCTAAAACGTGCTTATTGATTAAAAACTCATCATCGAATTTTTTGACCAAAGACAATACCTTCCTTACCTAAAGGTGACGGAAGGTAAAAATTATAAAGAAATGAAATTTCATAAAGTAGCCATAGCTGTGGAAACAGCTACTATATTAAGAAAATTTTAATTGAAAGATGTCAGTGTCAAGTGAAATTGACATAGTGTGTTTGTCTTATAATTTTACTGGAAATAGGTATAGGATCTTTTGCTTTCTGTATGGAATTTGTATAAAATACATACAACTGCTTTAAGGTAATGTACAAGAAATAATAATAATAATAAATCTTTTATTTCTGCAGATACATTACACTGTATATAGAAAACGTCACAAAATAATAATTTTCTGTATGAAATTTGCATAAAATACATGCAACTGCCGGAAGGTAATGTACAAGAAATAGAATATTTAATTTAGCAAGGAACTTTCCGTATGAAATTTGTACAAAATACATAGAACTGACGGAAGGTAATGTGCTGGCCACATCAGATTTTTTATACTAGTGTCCAACGAGGTTACCGCCTGATCTTTATTCAACGTTCTATTTCCTCTTTTACCTCATCTTCGTCTTTAAACATTTTTCCTGACAGATTCTGTAAATGAAGTAAGAGATGAAAATCTGACGGTGCCATCTTGAGAATGTATGGGTGGTCCACAATAACATCCTATTTAAAATCGTCCAGTAAAGCTGATTAGCTGCCTTCGGTAATGAATCGCTCTTCGACGTTTCTTTAGGATTTTACAGTAAAGACCCGCATTCACTGTAAAACCATGCAGTAATAGGACTGTTGCAAATATTTTTTATATGCCTTCTAAGTATTAAATTTAAAAAGATATCATTATTTAAATAGCCTCAAATTTGAAAATATCACCAAATATCCATTAGATATTTTACAATTAATTTTTGAAATTTTGATAATATTTTGAAAAAGTCACATGATCTGAAACACAATGTGACGTCACAACACACACATCTTCATCGGCTCCAATTGGTCCCTTATAGTGTCAATTCTTTGTGTTTTGTTACAAGTGTTATGATAAATATATTGTCAAAGTTGTCAAACTAGTGTCAAATTTTTGAGTTTGATTCGTGTTAGATTATAATATAATTGAGTAATTACAGTATCGTATTGTGCTTTCTTGCAAAAATGCGCTAGGAACAAACCTACTATTGAATTTATAAATATGCCAAAAGATGCGAAGAAAAAGAAATTGTGGCTGGAAGCTGGAAGCAGTAGGTCGAAGAGCTGATGGTTGGGTTTTTACATTTTATTTTACCTTAACTCTTTATCACATCTTATTTCGCCAACAGTAAAACAGTCGTTTTCTGATATAAATTCAGCCATCATCCAGCTTCCGATTTTCGGTAAACTGTCCGACTTAGCTTGAGTGTATTCTATATTAGCCATTATTTCTCACTTAATGGAAAATGTCAACGTCAAATGTCAAATTAGAAATTTGTTATTAACTTGTGACAAACTATCGCCTATGTTTATTTATCTAAATAATAAAAATAAATGTAGGTCATGGAAAAAATGTTTTTCTATTGACTGTGAATGACGTAATGTATGTGCTTCTACGACACAGAACACAAATATATAGAATCTTACAAGAAACTTTCTGTATGGAATTTGTACAAAATACTTAGAACTGACTGAACGTAATGTACTGGGAATATGGAATCATGTCCAAAAAAACTTTCTGTGTGGAATTTGTACAAAATACATAAAACTGACGGAAGGTAATGTACTGGCCACATCAGATTTTTTTAAAAAAAGGACGTTTCTTTCCATAAAGTTACGAGGAAAAATGAGTACAAGCATGTAAAAAAGTAGGAAAGTGCCTCAAAAAGTAGGACAATCCTCTATAAAGGATTCTTTGATTATTGGCTACAGTAATATAAATTTCAATTTTATCTTTTCTGTTTATGTCTGCGATCTAATATACTTTAAATCTTTTAATTATCATAAAACTAAGTATAAATATAATAGATAAGAAAACGAAAGCTGATGTATCTTTATTCTGAGGAATCAATAACCGTAAGCATCTCGCATTTAAGGATCGAGTTGAATAACGTACATTTCCCAAAGAATAACGTTGATCCTCTCGGAAACTTAATATCATCATTCCGTAGGTACACGACGGACTGCGCAAACAGAAAGGAATGTATCCTGGCAGCCCGAGATGTTAGAGGGGGGAATCCGATATACAACCCGAGGGGGGAATCGCCAACGCAGGAACGGACCCAGGAAAATATAGACACAAATAATTTGTCTTCAATAAATAAATAAATAAGTATAACACAGTATGATACTCTTACATTTTTGTCTGTTTTGAAGTAAGAATGGGATATTCTACCACGATTATTGATGCTAGGAGTTTAAATCTTAAATGATTTTTGGTGACATTTTGTTGAGATTATTATGCTTTAAGGGCCACTTTTACAATTATTAGATAAACCTCGTATAACGCTATACTAGGTATAAAATTGGAAATTGTATTTTACAAACCTCGGATAAACCTCAGATAGAATAAACACCAGTATTTCTTATACCATGGAAATCGGTCGTACAAACCTCTGATAACTTTATTCCTGGTTCTTATGGATACCACGTAAACACAAACGATGTTTTGTTATTCATACGTTTGACAGATGTCAATAAAATATTTCATCGTCACTGTCAGAGTCAAAAATAACATTTATATCATGTAACATCGTGAAAAATGCAAATTAGAAGGCAGATATAATAACAATATTGAATAAAAATAGTCAAACAAGAAGATAATTTTATTGCGTCAATACCAACCTAAAGTGATTTAACGTAATTCCTGATATAACTATCTGCTAGGATAAAGTTATACCTCTGATAGCTATACCATAGTTTATCCATCAATTGTAAAAGTGGGCCTAAATACACAAAATATGTAGGCAGCGAACAAAATACAGTCGATGACATGAAAGTAAACCGGTCTGAGGTATGTTAAGAGTTATAGATATTACGTGAATCCCTCCAGCCAAGAGTAATAGATTTCAAAGAAGAAACGATCATGGTTTATTAGATAATCACGGTTATGTGGAATATTCTCCCTTACCAAAACGTTTTTCTTTCAAGTCATCGACTGTAGAAAACAAAAAAATCTGGTGTGGCCAACACAATACCTCCCACCATGTACCGCCCAAGTCACAAAAAAGATTAAGCTAATCTTTATTTTTGAGACCCCATGAGGTCTCGTAGCCGCGTGCCTGAGTGTCAGGTCGCGAATCTGGGGAAGCGGGTTCAATCCCCACCAACGCCAAATATTTCCAATTTTCAATGGCACAAAATTGACCCCTGTAATGCCCTCTCAACCCTAGCAATGAGTACCCATGAGGTGACGCCTGGTAAGCGCCCGCACGGTGCAAATATTTTATCATTACCGATATCTGTGTACAAAGTAGATTGACACCTAGCAATGGGTAATAAGCCGTGATGATATATTTATTTATTTATTTACTTATTTTTGGATTAGCGAATTTTACTCTACTATTGGCAGTAGTCTAATCTAATCCAAGTAACTACATTTTTGATAATAAAATGAAGATTTTTAAATACCAGGATAAAATAGAATTCACTAAACCAAAAATGAGAATTAGCTTAAACTTTTTGGGGAATCGTTAATTTTTATTAATCAAATACATACCTACATATTTACATATGCTGGAAACTGTATTGATTTCCTTTCCTATTGTTCTATTTACATTTTTCTTTTTAAAACGTTACTATTATTAATTTGAAATGATTAGTTCTTTGACAGTGACATTTATCTGTTAGTTACATGCATTTGAATAACTGCCAAGGAGTATTGTTTGTTTAAAGCGTAGGCTCCGGTATTTAAATTATAGATAATTTTATAAATTTATCCATATAATATGTAGAAAAAGTATTAATGCAAATCTGTAGAAAATTTAATAATCTTTAATTTTAATAATAAAATTAATGTCTGAAAAATAACATTTAAAGGTATTTTTCAAAGAAAAACTATTTTGAGCTTTTAGTAAAATGCCATTTCCGGTTATCCGATTTACACCAAAATTTAATGGGCTCTTTTTACTACAGAAAAAGTTTGAAATACAAGGTTTCAAAATTTTCTGAATGATAGTATTTGAGTTAGAGTGGAGGATCCACACACACATACACACAGACCTCATCGCGAAAATGTTAAAATTAGATTCTAGGGACCTTAAAACGTGGTCATTTACCAAAATTTCGATATGCGATTTTTAGCACGATCCCTATAACTCCCTTACCAAGGGTAGCGGGAGGTAAAAAAAATATCACCAACATAATTTTTCTGCCAAGAATTAGCTTGTAAATTCAAAATTATATTGAAATTTCCAAATGTGTATTACCTGTCATGCATTATCCATGACTTCGTTTCATATCGCTGACTTACTCCAGTGTGATAACTACAAGAAAGTCGTGGGTCCTGTTGTCAGATAAAATGGAATCGGTTTCATTTCCTCTGACTATTTATCGCCGACTTCTCTTTTGCGCTTGCGCAACAATCTCTAAAGTACAGCAATGCAACTTTACGGAGAAAATATAACTACAGGAACGTTAGAAGTAGACATTTTTTATTTGTTTGATGCGCATAAAATTAGTATGCTTGTCCACAATTTCATTACTTTTCCATCATTTTCATTCATTTTACTTGAAACATGTCAAACAAATTTGAAATATGTTGTCATTAAAGACACCAAATCATAACCAACTTCAAGTATGAAAATTCACTTAAAGTCGGAGAAAACGGTTGAAAAAGAGTCAGAGATATGATTGTAGTGTGATAAGGCCTTCACACTAGAAGTAGTATCTCTGACTTGTCACGCATTATTCATGACTTTGTTTCATATCGCTGACTTACTGCAGTGTAATAACTACAAGGAAATCATGGATCTTGTTGTCAGATGAAATGGAATCTGATTCATTTCCTCTGACTATTTATCACTGACTTCTGTATTGCGCATGCGCAATTTTCTCTAAGTACAGGAATGTAACTTTAAGGAGCAAAATATAACGGCAGAAACGTCAGAGGTTGACATTTTTTTTGCTTGAGGCGCATAAAATTATTAAGCTTGCATTATTTTTCCATCGTTTTCATTGGCCGCGTTCAGCATGGCACAGCGCTGGCAGCGCTGAGCACCGAAATTTGCCGAATACAGTTGCTGGACCAATCACATTCGTCTATTAACTGCGTTCGGCAAACTTCGGCGCTCAGCGCTGCCAACGCTGTGCCACGCTGAACGCGGCCATTCATTTTACTTGAAATAATTTGATATGTCAAACAAATATGAAATATGTTAAAGAAACCATATCATAACCAACTTCAAATATGAAAATCCACTAAAAGTCAAAGAAAACGGTTGTTCGAAATTGCAGTGATATGACTGTAGTGTGATAAGGCCTTTAGCGCAAGACGGTCCTGCTCTAATTATTGAGAATAAGAAAATCAGGTTGGCTAAGAAAAACAAAATTTGAATTATCCTTTGAAACAGTTATTTATCTGTATTTTGGTATTGTGTGATTTGATAGCTTTGATAGTTTCTAAGTAATTAGTTTGACAGCTTTGACAGTTTCCAAGACATCAGATATATCATCATCACAGCATATTACCCATTGATCGGTGTGCCAATCTGCTTTGTACACAGATTTTGGTAATGATGATGACATATTTCTACCGTGCGGACGTTTATCAGACGTTACTTTACAGACACTCATTGCTGGCGTGAAGGGTGCACCACAGGGATCAATTTTGTGCGACTTAAAATTCGAAAGAAAGAATAGTGAAATGTATTAAAATTGAACAAAACTATATCCAACATATTTAAAATATTTAAAAAAATATATGAATACTATGTTATTTTCAATAATTCTAGAGAGACGCATGTCATATTATCATCATAAAGTCAAAATTTCCTCAGTTTTAAGTTTTATTAGACTAATTTAAAAATTATCGCATAAGATAAATGTAGAACGTAAAAATGTTTATAAAAATGGAAATAAAAAAAAACAATTTCTTAAAGTAAAATTATTTATATTTTAAAAATTTGGTTGCTAATGCAAGCTATCAAGTACATAATAAGTCCAAAATTCATCTTTTAGCTAACTACGAGTAAACGATATTTTTTGTGTTAAAATGTCGCAAATTAACTGGCGTTTTAATTTTTATTATTTTGATATACAAACCAAGCAGTTATCTTGATGTAACTCCAGAGATAAAATCTGATACTACAACAGATAAAATATAATCTTTTAAAAATTTCAGCGTAATAATGTTGCCAAACTCAATTTAGTTAAAAGGCGTGATGTTACCTTTCCATTTAATATGAAAAGCAAACACTCTCTGAACATATTTTCACCATCAATCAAAAAATTATTTGTTCAAAAATACAGTAAAGGTCTATCCTCCGAGCCATTAATTTACCAGAAGGCAGAGATAATCAAACACAAAATAATACAGTGATACTTTTATTCGTAATTTAATGCATTTTAATTGTAACATAGAACAGTTAATTTAGATAGGTACGGAACATTATCATCATGAGTATTTCTTTTTTCATCATGTTTCACCGAATACTAGCTGCTTCTTCAATTAGTGATGCACAACGAGGCGAGAGTATCTCGCATCTCGTCTCGTCTCGTTGCATTATGCGAGACGAGACCGAGAGCGAGATTGCAATTTAAAATTCGAGGCGAGATCGATATAACAACTGCGAGAAGCGAGAAATCTCGCGAGAGTCTCGCAATAAAAAGTATTTGTAACTTTATAGCTTTAATTCATAAATTCAATGAAAAATGCACCGTACAGGGAGTGGAGTTAACGGTAATTCGTGCGTAGAACACGTGAATGTGAAAATTATATGAATTGACTATATTTTTTTGAGTCTATCTAGAGTCGAATGATATCGGTCGCAGAGCGAGGAAATGCAAAATAAAGACTAAATCGGTTTTGCATCTAATAGAACAACATTTCAGCTCCTAATTCATCCCAGTTAAAACTACGGTTAATAAAATTCTTGTCGTCCCTGAAAAGTAAAGGACCTTATATTAAGCGTCGATAGGGGCCAACACGGAGTGAAGCAGAGTGATTGGTTGCCAGCGGGTTCCCAGTGTAGCGCTTTTTTATGATTAAATCTTACTTAAATAGTGGCATCTAGTTAATGATAAAGTGTAGAAACTCTTAGTTACAAAAAAGAATTTTTTTAATGTTTAATTAGTTCTACTGATGATAGAATGTATTAACAGATGTTCGTATTGAAATAATTTGGTGACTAGAATTTACTGTTTGTCTATTTATTATAGTTATACGACTGTAAATACACGGCAGACGAGACGATTAGGTGCGAACTTGTCTTTTGTAGTTCAACTGATACATAAATACCGAGCGCTTATTTTTACAGCGAGACTCTCGCGCGAGAACGAAACGGGACCTAAAAAAATGTGTGAGAACGAGAGCGAGATTGCAGATCCGAAAACGAGACGAGATCGATATTTTATATTTCTCGTCTCGTCTCGTCTCGCGTGCATCACTATCTTCAATTAATTTATGTAATTTTACTACAATTTTTGATTGAAAACAACGACATTTGTTAATAGGGCTGTTGCAAGAATGTACTTCTAAGTACTAAATTTTAAAAGATATTGGAAAAACTGAAAATAATCAGACACGCAGTCTAGTGAAAATTATGTATTTCCTGATGGCCTACGTTTCGACTGTAACTACAGTCTTCTTCAGAGCTAGAAATGGCAATTTTTAGCCCTGAAGAAGACTGTAGTTACAGTCGAAACGTGGGTCAGGAAATAAATAATTTGCACTAAACTGCGTGTCTGATTATTTTTCTATTCCGTTACCAGTCGAATATCGTATTCAACCATTAAATTTAAAAGATATTGTTCTTTAAAGAGCCTCAAATTTGAGAATATCACGAAATATATAATTATTGAAATTTGTGTAATATTTTGAAAAAATCACGTGATCTGAAACAGAATGTGACGTCAGAGCACACACTATAGCTTTTAGATAATACATAGCTGACTCGTCCGCCATATTGGTGCCATAATAAAAGCAGTAATTTATGAAATAAAAGTCCATTTCTTACAAGTTTACGTAGTAACTATTTTTTATAATTAAATATAACTTCCATATTTGCCATATTATATTTATTTAAAATAATAAGACAAGAAAAAAAACGGTTCGTTAAGATTTTTGAGATTAGAGAAAAATATATGTATTGCATTATTACCTGTAAAACTTAAAACCATTTTTTAAATGATTTGCACAATTTGGAGCACAACAACCTGTCATTATGGATAATTTCTATGATTAATAATACTGTAACACTAACAATGAATGATTTAAGTGGCTCCGAAATGGTGGACGAGTCAGCTGTTATTTATCTAGTAGCTATAGCGCGCACAGTTTAACATTTGACAAACTATCGTCTACTTTTATTTATATAAATAACGTAAACTGTTTTCCTATTGGCTATGAATGACGTACTGTATGTGTTCCGACGTCACAGGAGTGGGGCGTTGTTTTTCATTACTATTTCTGGCGCCAATCTTTTTAATTTAATTATTTTATGTATATGCAGTATGCAGATTAAAATTAATTTATTTATGCCAAAAAAATTGCAAATATATCTTTACTTTCATATTATCGCTGAAATTCACATAATTATGTACTACAAAAACATTGACAGACATTTTTAAATATACGTTAGGTGTCTGTTTTACTTCAACTATATCAAATAGATAAACCAATAACAAAAATAAAGCGTGAACAATACGAGAAGTAAATAAAAAATATGAGTATTGAAGTTTGGCTATAAATACAGCAAATATTCAATGCTTTAATCAAAACAATCACTGAAAATATGTTTGGTTAATTAACGTTACATATTTATTCAGATTGCGGGTCAGCCCTTCTTGGGGTAGTTTCCCCTAGTGGCCTAGATGCTCCCCTGAGCGTGGCGTCTTGAAGCGAAGTTGATACGAGTTGGCTTGCCCCTTTGATTGTTTGTCTTACATTCCAACCACGTATATAGAAACACAAGAAGGTTCAAATTGGAACATGACGGTAAAAAAGAGAACATCGGGCCCAATATACGGTTTGAAAATAAGATGAAACAGTAGCTGTCCGTCTGTATGCTGTATGGCACTACAACTTTCCTTATTTCTCGGCGCCTCGAGGGGACTAACTCTCATATCGCCGGCATCACAGATTCGAACTGTTGACTAAGGATGGCTCTTATCGACGCCACGCACTCCTGCGAGACGAATCACACTCTTCTCATTTAGCGAAATATGGGAAACGATTTTATATTTTTTTTATTTTTGTACAAATTTCATACGGAAAGTTCCTTGCTAAATTAAATATTCTATTTCTTGTACATTACCTTCCGGCAGTTGCATGTATTTTATGCAAATTTCATACAGAAAATTATTATTTTGTGACGTTTTCTATATACAGTGTAATGTATCTGCAGAAATAAAAGATTTATTATTATTATTATTTCTTGTACATTACCTTAAAGCAGTTGTATGTATTTTATACAAATTCCATACAGAAAGCAAAAGATCCTATACCTATTTCCAGTAAAATTATAAGACAAACACACTATGTCAATTTCACTTGACACTGACATCTTCCAATCAAAATTTTCTTAATATAGTAGCTGTTTCCACAGCTATGGCTACTTTATGAAATTTGATTTCTTTATTATTTTTTAACTCTATATCCATTTAATATTAGGTATAAAATGCAATCAAATCGTATAGAAAATAAAATATTCTTTAATATTTATAATAATATTAAATGTGAAAAAATGATATTTAACATAGTTTTTTCAAGAAAAACTGTTAAAATCTTCAAATGAGGGTACTTCCGGTTGTCCAATTCTAACCAAAATCTAATCAGCTCTTCGCATGGATGTAACGAAGAGAAATACGAAAGAATTATAATTTTTAGAATTGTAGTATGGAAGTTATCGTAGACGAAAAATTTGTTACACACACACACACACACACACACACACACACACACACACACACACACACACACACACACACACACACACACGGACACACATACATACATACACACACACACACACATACAGACATCATCGTAAAAATAGTAAAATCGTATTCTAGGGTCCCTAAAACGTGCTTATTCATCAAAAACTCACCACCGAATTTTTTGACCAAAGACAATACCTTCCTTACCTGAAGGTGACGGAAGGTAAAAATTATATGTACATTGGCTTGCAAAAAAAATCGCAGTACACCTTTTTACCTCCCGCTACCCTTGGTAAGGGAGGTATAGGGATCGTGCTAAAATATAATATCGAGATTTTGGTAAATTACCACGTTTTAAGGTCACTAGAATCCAATTTTAACATTTTCACGATGATGTCTGTGTATATGTGTGTGTGGATCCTCCACTCTAACTCAAATACTATCTTTCAGAAAATTTTGAAACCTTGTATTTCGAACTTTTTCTGTAATGGAAAGAGCCCATTAGATTTTGGTGTAAATCGGATAACCGGAAATGGCATTTTACTAGAAGCTCAAAATAGTTTTTCTTCGAAACTTACCTTTAAGGGCCGGTTGTACAATTACAGTTTAAACTGCAGCATAAAATATCGGCAGTTTAAAGTTAAACTAAGTTTACCTGTAGTTTAAACGGTCGATCACGAGCGTTTAACAAATGTACAGTGGTTTAAACTAAGTATAAACTGTGAACCGTTGATATACAACAAGATTTTTGCGTGTTACCATGGATTTATAAAAAACATAGTTTAAACTGTGATTGTACAACCGGCCCTAAATGTTATTTGTTCGATATTAATGTTATTTTGAAAATTAAAGACTTTTAAATTTTCTACAGATTTGCATTAATACTTTTTCTATATATTTTATGGAGAAATTTATAAAACGCAGTTATTCAAATGTATGTAACTGACAGATATATGTCACTATCAAAGAGCTAATCATTTCAAAATAATATTAATAACATTTTAAAAAGAAAAAATCTGATGTGGCCAGCACATTACCTTCCGTCAGTTCTATGTATTTTGTACAAATTTCATACGGAAAGTTCCTTGCTAAATTAAATATTCTGTTTCTTGTACATTACCTTCCGGCAGTTGCATGTATTTCATGCAAATTTCATTCAGAAAATTATCATTTTGTGACGTTTTCTATATACAGTGTAATGTATCTGCAGAAATAAAAGATTTATTATTATTATTAAATTAAATATTCTATATCTTGTACATTACCTTAAAGCAGTTGTATGTATTTTATACAAATTCCATACAGAAAGCAAAAGATCCTATATTTCCAGTAAAAATTATGACAAACACACTATGTCAATTTCACTTGACACTGACATCTTTCAATCAGAATTTTCTTAATATAGTAGCTGTTTTCATAGCTATAGCTACTTTATGAAATTTAATTTCTTTATAATTTTTTAACTCCATATCCATTTAATATTAAGTATAAAATGCAGTCAAATCGTATAGAGAATAAAATATTCTTTAATATTTATAATAACATCAAATGTGAAAAAATTGTATTTAACATAGTTTTTTCAATAAAAACTGTTAAAATCTTCAAATGATGGTACTTCCGGTTGACCAATTGTAACCAAAATCTATTCAGCTCTTCATATGGATGTAACGAAGAAGTACACGAAAAATTATAATTTTTGTAACCGTAGTATTAGAGCTATCGCAGACGAAAATTTTGTTACACACACACACACACACACACACACACACACACACACACACACACACACACATCCACACACACACATCCACACATACACACACACACACACACACACACACACACACACACACACACACACACACACACACACACACACACACATACAGACATCATCTTAAAAATAGTAAATTCGTATTCTAGGGACCCTAAAACGTGCTTATTGATTAAAAACTCATCATCGAATTTTTTGACCAAAGACAATACCTTCCTTACCTAAAGGTGACGGAAGGTAAAAAGTAAATAGAACAATAGAAAAGGAATGCAATACAGTTTCTAGCATAAGTAAATATGTAAGTATATATTTAGATTAATAAAAATTAACGATTCACAAAAATGTTTAAGCTAATCCTCAGTTTTGGATTAGTGAATTCAATTCTATCCCGGTATTTAAAATTTAATCTTAATTTTATTATATAGTAAAAATTTTTAGGCAGAGGAGTCACGTCATCAAACTTTGTAACTAGATAATGACGTATAATGACGTCGCGAAAATAGTAGATTTACATGGTACAGTAATTTAATTTTAGAAAATAATTGTATTTACCTGTGATGCTATTTATGTGATCAAGTTAATTTATTTAATAGTCGAATAATAATTGAATATTATTGTAAAATTTAATATATTTCCAATTTATGGTATTGAAAATTCGGTGTAGGGCACACCGAGTCGGGTTTCAGAAGGAATATGAGGAATAAATGAAGCACTTGATAAAAAATAAGAAAATTAATGTTAAATGACATTAAATATATTTAAAAATATATAATAAAATATGAAATCACATTTGCACATAGCTCTTGCGATTGTTTCGATAATGCTTTTGGCATTGTAAAACGACAAAACACCAATAAAATGAAAGAGACAAAACGAAAATCACAACTGAATACAGAAAGAAATGAACAGTCAGTACAGTAGTGTACAGAGGTTATGAATAAATAAAAAAACAAAGAAACACAACTCGAAAAACAGTTACTGTTTGTATTGAAAAATACAGATTTGATACGCAACAAGGCAACAGTAATGGAATTCTGAGAAAACACAACAAACAACGTAGACAAAAATGTTAATTATACGAAAAAGTAACGAATAACTAATGACAGTCGACGGTTGACAATTCCGGGAGAAACATGTCATGTAAACGTTTAAATATTGAAATCCAATAGTACCAACATGTAGTGAATAAATGAACTACAATTATTTTAAATAAATTAAAACTCATTCAAAACATTATGTTCGACTTTAAAATAATTGTAAATTTAATTAAAATGTGCTTTACTTATAGTATGTAAAAAATAGTATTTATTTTCTTCGTTTTCCTAAACATATATATCACTCGGCCAATACTACAGTGATTTTTCATTTTGTAATGAAATGATGACGTGACTCCTCTGCCTAAAAATTTTTACTATACCTCCGGTGTCTCAATGGTTAGAGCAACGCCTCATGTCATGAGTGCCCTCGGGGCTCTGTGTGCAAATCCCACTAAAGCATGGATGTGTGTGAATGTGAACCCACTCTGTAATTGGGATTTAATCCTGTTGAGGGGTTTAAAAAAATGTAGTTACTTGATTTAGATTAGACTATATTTTAAGAAATAAACTTTAAAAATTAGAATAAAATTCGCTAATACAAAAATAAGGATTAACTTAATCTTTTTGTGACTCGGGTTGTAAATGGCGGGAGGTGTTGTGTTGGCTATACCAGATTTTTTTTCTGTATTGAGTCGATCTTGATTTTGAACTTGTCAATGTCACTAGTGTCAATTAAGATGTCAAAATTAACAGAAATTCAAACACATACTTGGTTTTTCTTTCAGTTATCTTGAATATATTTGTAATTTAACAGTAGGTAATTTAAACAGAAATAAGAACTAGCTCCATTATAGATCAAATAGTGATGACAGTGACAATGTCAATTTTTACATTAGAGCTAAAAATGGACCTTTTCAATTTAACGGATATCTCTTTCTATCGTTGCAAATAGTAAAAAATGGCGCGAACAACTGCCCGTTGGGCTGTCAAACGAAACGTCAAAAATATTGCAGTCTTTAAAATACCTGTATTCTCAGTGAAAATTTGCATTGGTCGACATTTTAACTTCAATAAAAGCTTTTATAATTTATTTCAATAAGATTTTTTTAAGTTATCTGAGATATTTTTACATTTTATGTCTGATTTTTTTAGAAACAAACGCCATAGATCTCAGTTGTTCTTACTATACGCAGATCCTTATTGCGCATATCTTCTATCTCTTTAAATTGAAAAGGTCTATTACAAAAACTCGGTTACTTGATTTTTCAGGTGTACGCGATTTTTTTGCAAGCCAGTATAGATATTGTAACGTTTTTATTTATTTGGGTGACGTGTAAAAAATAGAAGAATTATTACTAATTAAAATAAGTAAGTAAAAATATAATTAATTACTTAAACACTAAGATTATTAACAATTAACACGGGTATTTATTTTCACACTATTTATTTTACTGTACTCCCGTACTTTTATTTAACTAACTGTTCATTTATTTCGCTACACGTTCCAATCTTAGACTGCCGGTCTGTTGAAGACATTTGTACACTGTTTACGCGATATTTATATCACTATTTATTTATATCACATTCAACTGTCCGACCTTACGATCTCCACAACGTCTGTATATTTAACTGACTCCACAAACGTCCGTATACTCAACTGCCCGGACAGAATTCACTTCTTTCAACTATTTTTCTGAACTCTCTTCAACCAAATAAATTGATATTAATTCTTACTGATTAATTTTTTAATTACATTGTTAAAGTAAAAGTTAATGATAATCAAGGGTTATCTTGGAAAATTGTGCTAGCCAGTTTTGATTAGAGCTAACTGGAAGTTAAAACTGTTGCTTCTAAACTTCAGTTTAATTTTAAAGTAATGGTTAATAAACTGTCACTTTAACTAGAGTGATAGGATCGGGCCTAATAAATAATAATAAAACCAAGTTTAAATTTTATGGTGCTAGTGGTGCAACTGGGCATAAGTATTTTATTTATTTAATTTTCCAATTAAAGAAAGATATATCTAAATAAATACGGAATAATTAGCATAAAAGGTTCTATAAAAAAGTCCGAGAGAGAGAGAGTGAGAGAGAGAGAGAGAGCCAGCTAAAATTTTAATAACATAAAGTATTTTTTCCATTACTAAAAACATGTAAAATTAAATGCAACTAAATAAATAAAATTTTATTTGATTTATAATAAACAATATTTATTTAAACAAAATAATATATTTATTTTATGAAAACAAATTATATATATTATTATTCTATGTCAATAGGTATATGTAATTGTTATCATTAAAATAATTATTTTCTTCATTACATTTATTTAATACCGGCGCCCAAATTAAAATTTTCACCAATTATTTTCAAATAGTATAAAGCTTAACCCTGTGACGCTTTCTCTATTTCATCATTACCGATATCTGTGTACAAAGCAGATTGGCACACCCAGCAATGGGTAATAAGTCGCGATGATACATATTAAAATTTTTGGTTGATTTAAAACGCATGATTCAGTTATTAAAACTTTTAATTAATGTAAGGTTCTTTTATTATACCGTTTTTTCGTATTTTGTTCTTCTAATAATACAGTTATTACATTGAATCAAACATCATTTTAGTAAGCTTTAAAATATTGACAAATGATTAAATGTCGAAAGTAATTCTTATTATCATAAAGTAAGAAGGTATTTTTCACATTACTAGTAAGATTCAGTACGAACTCATCCAAAATTGTCTTTATGAAGACGATCTCTTCAATTAGGCATCAGCAAATCACACATTCAAACAATTTTGAAAGATAATAAGAATTACTTTTGACATTTAATCATTTGTAAATATTTCAAAGCTAACTAAAATGATGTTTGATTCAATGTAATAACAGTATTATTAGGAAGACAAAATACGAAAATAATAAATATAATAAAAGAACCTTGCATTAATTAAAAGTTTTAATAACTCAATCACGCGTTTTAAATCTACCAAAAATTTTTCTTCCCTTAGCATTTTTGCGAAAAATCAAAAATAATATTTTTTTCCTCTTGTAAACTCAATCCGGGGACATAATATATATATATATATATATATATATATATATATATATATATATATATATATATATATATATATATATATATATATATATATATATATATATACCGGGTGGAACATCATACCTGTGTACATAGGCGATTCATATGAGAAAAACAGTTTTTTCGTGCCCATTGCTCCCCAAATTATTTTAGACAAAAATGCTTCAAATAAATGTTGTAGAGCATAAAATTCTGCATCTAAATCAATAAACAGAATTACTTTTACATGCTTTGTAACGACACAAATTAAATAAGAAAATATTGAAAATTACGTTGAAAATATCAAATAGCCATGGAATTGAAACAAAAATAGAAACAAATAGGTAAATTAAATTCATACAAAAATCTCCATACCTATTATTACGACAATTGTACATTTCAATGAAATATTTATTTTTTATAGGATTTTTATTGAAAATCTTTTTAAATTGGAAATAATTCATGTAAACATTAAGACCTATCTACTACAATTCAAATTTCAAACAGTAATTCCCTGAATAAAATAATCACTACAATTTATTATTATAACAAATATTCGAATAACCCTCCGTTTTCAGCCAAGCAATAACCAAGTCTATTGTAGAATGAATTTCTTACATTAGCGAGCTGCCTATTTGTGATTAAGGCGCTCTCCTCCATGATAGCTTCTCTCAATGAATTAATATTTGGGTGGCGCTGCTTATAAATTTTACATTTAAGATGACCCCATAAAAAAAAGTCGCAAGGTGCTAAATCAGGAAATCTGGCTGGCCAATTTAAAGTTCCACCACGACCAATCCAGCGATTTGGAAATGCTTGGTTTAAATAATCTCTAACACTTACTCCGAAATGAGCTGGGCAGCCATCTTGTTGAAACCAAACCTCCTGATTTTCGCGCGCTACGCTGTCTAATGCAGGGCCGATCTCATTAATCAAGAGTTCTAAGTATGTTTCAGAATTTAAGTTGCCAACGATCTCAAATGGTCCAATAATATTGCTATTAAAAATGCCTGCCCAAATATTAATTTTTTGAGGATATTGCGTTCTGGTGGTAACATTTAATCTTGGATTTTCTAGAGCCCAGTGCCTATCATTTTGAACGTTTGGTTCATTGTTTAATGTAAAAGTACACACATCGGTAAAGCAAATAGATGGAAGAAAATCACGATCCCAATTTGCTCGTTCTTGCATATCTTCACAAAAAACTCGCCTATTTTCTTCATCAATGGGCGAAATGTCTTGATGGCATTGCATCTTATAAGGGTGGTATTTATGTTTTTTAAGAATGCGCAATACAGTAGAATGAGCAATCTCACATTCCTGCGCTATTATTCTTGAACTTAATTTAGGATTAAAATTTATTAATTCCAGAACTCTTTGTTCGTTTTCTAAATTAATGCGATTATTTTTATTTCCTATAAATAAAGATATGATTTGTTCGTAAATATCTTAAAAAATATTCAAATTTAAATTTACCTGTACTATTTTCCGCCGCAACACTTGCCGTGGATTCAAATTTTTGAACATACGCGCGTATTGTTGTAGCGCTTGGAATTGGCCTATTTGGAAATTTCACGGCGAATAAATCTCTAACTATACGTTATATATATATATATATATATATATATATATATATATATATATATATATATATATATATATATATCTTTCTATGCGTTTTATTTTTTGTTAATCTTTGTTTAAATTTAATTTTTTGTAAACAATATACTTTGTTGACATAAATATCTGTTATAATCATTGTACGGGTTAGGTAGAAGAAAAGCCCTTGGCTGAACCTCGCCTTTGACGTACGGTCAATAAAGATTTTATTATTATTATTTTTTATTATTATATATATATATATATATATATATATATATATATATATATATATATATATATATATATATATATATATATTTATATTCCGTCGATATCTCCGAAACAAAGAGGAATTCAACTATGTGTTATATAACATTTTTTGATCGGAATGACCCTCGGAATATATGGTATAAGTTTGTCGGTCGAGTCGCGGAACATACTTTATATATTTAACTGAAATCGTGATATTGAACCATTTTTGACCGATACTAAACATGTAAATGTAAACATACGTTTTTGTAAAATCATATTGTACGAGGTTAAAATATAAATTCACTCGCTGTTACGAAGCCCGCGAGTTTCAGCCAGTGGTTGATAAAAAAATTGTTTTCACCTTAAATTCTTAAGTAATTTTCTTGGTACATTCAGTAAATATAAAACAGTAAACCTAATACTATTGCCGATGATAGTGTTGAAATTTTTATTTTCCAAATTAGATATTTTGCATATTCCAATAGTGGAATAAATTAGTTATTTTTTAAAAGTTAGCGCATATGCATTGTCCGCGATTTACATCATTTGTAGACTGCTGTTATCTTGAATAATAAATTGAGCATGTTATGCAGTAATATTCCGCATAAACCCGAAGATAAACAAAAATAAGTGAGCCACGGTGGAAAGTTATAAACATTGCAGAACCAAAACAATAGGAGTAGAGCAATATTTGCAGAAGTCTCCAGCGAATATCTTTTGTTTTTATATGCGTCCTAGGTAACCAAGCCAAGCTGTAACAAAAACACCACTTATTTATTTTCCATGGAGAGTCGGCAGTTTATGAAGCAGGCGTGTTAATTTCAAACATTTAACACCATTTCGGTGAATAAAATTTCATCACAAGCATCATTTATCTTGATTTTTTATCCTTTTTTACCGGATGGGAATAATTTTTCATTCAATTTAATTAAAAAACTCATATAAACGTCAAAATATATCTGTGGGTGTCGAGGCGCCGTCCGTCGGCGTCTGCACCGCTAAAGTTGAAAAGTTCACAGAAGTTGAAGTTACTATTGACTGTCTTCCTTCACTTGGAGTTCGACCCTCGCTCATTCGCGCCCGCTTTGCACTTACTTAACGATACTTTCAATTTTATTTCAACGCCGTTGTAAACATTCAATTACACTTTTTATAAGATTTAAACTCTAAAACATTTTGCAAGAAAAAAATATGCTTTCTTCAGAATTGTTTGCTTTTTATGCTCAAATATTTATTGGATTATGGAATTCTGAGGCGAAGCATTCCACGGCATCTAAATGTCATAGCGCCCAAACATTACATCGTCTATATGATGCTCCACCACCAATTCTCACAGCGTCTAAAGTGCCTGAAGGTAGGTACTATAGTAGTATGAAACATTTTTACCTCCCGCTACCATTGGTAAGGGAGGTATAGGGATCGTGCTAAAAATCGGATATCGAGAGTTTGGTAAATGACCACGTTTTAAGGTCCCTCGAATCCAATTTTAACATTTTCATGATGATTTCTGTGTGCATGTGTGTACGTGTGGATCGTCCGCTCTAACTCAAATTTGGAAAATTTTGAAACCTTGTATTTCGACCTTTTTCTAATATGCAAAGCATCCATTAGATTTTGGTGTAAATCGGATAATCGAAAATGGCATTTTACTAGAAGTTCAAAATAGTTTTTCTTCGAAAAATACCTTTAAATATATTGTTTTTCGAGATTTATGTTATGTAATTATTAAAATGGAGAGGTGAATTAATGGAGAACCAGTCCTTGAAGAGCAAATGATTTATTGATACATTAACAATAAACAACACTGACGTTTCGGTCATAAATTGACCATCCTCAGGGTTAGTATAAGTTATTTTAAAATTTTAGATTCGTTAAAATAATAATGATACATAATCAAAAACATAGATTGGTGATGTCAAATTATAAGAAAAAAATGCGTACATTTTATCAGAAGGTCATAAAACTGACGAGTTTTATATTGACCTTCTGATACAATGTACGCATTTTTTTTTCTTATATCCAAATCTATATCAACAGTCGATTAAAATTTACTACAATAAAAATTAAAGATTATTATATTTTCTACAGGTTTGCATTAATACTTTTTCTACATATTTTAAGGATATTTATAAAATTACCTATAATTTAAATTCCGGAGCCTACGCTTTAAATAAATACAACTCCTTGGTTACAAATTTTATATCTCAAATATGTGTAATTGACAGAAAAATGTTACTGTCAAAGAACTAATTTCAAATAAATAATAGTAACGTTTTAAAAAGAAAATAATAAATAGAACCATAGTTATATGGAATGAAACTTAACTCAGTTTTCAACATAAGTAAATATGTAAGGACAGTGTGTTAAAAAAAATTCCTAACTCGGAGTAGGCTCTGAACAAAGAAACGTGTGTCTGACATTATTCAATTCAAAAGTCAAGTTGTCAAAATTGATCTTGAAATGTAATTTTAAGGAGATAAGACATTTAAGAAGGATACAGTATATTGACATTCGTCGTTTTCTAATGTGTTGCCATTTATAAAATAAGATACTAGAAGAAAAGCTTTAGATAACATTTTTGACAATATCTCATGTCAAATTGACATTTAATTAAATATTTCTATATTGAGACACGTTTCTTTGATCAAAGTCTACTCCGAGTTAGGAATTTTTTTAAACACACTATGGGGCCTATTCTGTTACTCAGTGGTTAATTTTTAACTATTGGTTAAATTTTGTAACCAATCAAGTATGTTGACATATAATAAAAAGAGGGATTTTTAGTTGTCAAATCAATATGTATTGGATAAAAATTTTAATCAGTAGTTAATATTTAACCACTGGTTAATTTTTTAACCAATCAAATATGTTGACATATAACAAAAAAAGGATTTTTGGTTGTCCAATCAATAACTATTGGGTGAAAATTTTAACCAGTGGTTAAAATTGTTATCCAATAGTTATTGCTTTGACAACGAAAAATCCCGTTTTTTGTTATATGTCAACATACTTGATTGGTTTAAAATATTAACCATTGGTTAAATATTAACCACTGAGATATAGAATAGGCCCCTATGTATATTTAAATTAATAAAAATTAAATGGCGGGAGGTAGGTATAGTGTTGGCTAAATCAGATTTTTTGTATAAAAAATGATGAGATTTAATTTTGTATTCTTGCAAAATTTTGATACGAGCAATTGTTTTCAAGAAAATGACCAAAAACCTAAAAGTGTCGCTATCTCTACCAATTGGCGGGACGGTCCATAGTTCGATTTCCGAAAACTTTTGACATGTTGTTCAAAGCATTTTTCTGAATAGGATTCCGTTTTAAAAGCTTTGGCTGCAATTTCTTTGGGGTTGAGAGAATTTATATTTAATATTTGTTTAATTATCAATTAACATATTTGTGCAACGGGCATTTGGTTTACAGAACTATAAATACAAAAATATACAAGCAGGCAAAGTTGAAATGAATAAATACAAAGTAAGATTTCATTTATACTTTTGTTAATTAAACTATTCACCTTTCATGTTCTTAAGTTCGGAATATTTATGAACGTATTAACGCTACAAAGTATAAAAATACTTCACAATATAATGCAAAGATAATAACTATTTCCAAGATATCGCGAAGTCCTCGGCATGGTAATTATTTCAGTGGGAAGCTTTAAATATAAACAGAGATGTTTATTTAAAGGAATTGCAAATGAAACATTCCTCAGCTACCAATCTTAGTTGTTGCTTTGTTATTATAATTAAAACCGAAAGTTAGGAGTTGCAAGGAAAGTTCCTGATGAGAAACATATTTTCGCTTCCGTTCGGATTGTTGACAGGAGTGAAGTTTGTAGGATACCCAACTTTAGGTTTCATCTGTAGTGAAGGCAGCCGCAAGTTTGTTATGACAATAAGGCTGCGCACATGTTCACGGTAACGAAAGGAGTTATTAAAGGAAATGAAAGGTGCTGTGAATTGTCAACGAATATTTCGATGTGGGAAGGAGCAGGAGTGAGAAATTAGAGTTTGTTTGTGTGTTTCGTAATGACATGAAGCAGGAAGTGACACGACATTTCAGACTAAAACTCTATTTATATTTTACAATGGATATTTCAAAAACAGGCTTATTCCGTATAAAAATATTTTTTTCTACAGTCTATATACAAAGTAGCCATTTGCACTCTCTTTTGTTAACGCAAAATGTCAATTTGCCGCTCATGCGCGACAAAGTAGAAAAACGCTCGCTGTCTAAATTTCTAATTATACAATGTTGAGAAATGTCACTTGTCTACATTGTTAATAGAAACGTCTAGTAAGGAACTAATGGCAATTACCACCTCCACGAGTCAATCTGGACATATAACTGCTCTGTCGATATATTACATAACTAAACAAAATGCCACACTGCTGTGAAAATAAAATAGGGCAATCATTTACAAAAACGGAACTATAAAATGTTTGGATTAGATTCAAGCAATAGCTCAAGAAGAATGGAACATAATGGTTCGTTTATGATGGACTTAATTTATAAATTTAAATTTACAAATTTTGATTTGAAATTTACGATTTACCTTGCTGGTTTATATTGAATTTAATGAAATGTAATATGCCCAATCAACTTATATTGGGTCACGTGGTTTGACACAAATGGGATGACAGTTATATGATATTTATCACTTTTATCATAATCAATCTGTATTGTTCTACGTATAATATTAATAATATATTCATATTTTCAGAATCCATTTGTCAAATCAGCTGTCACTTGAAACTGTTCTTTTCCCCACCAAGATCATTGTTTGAAATACTGTGAAATGATTGGACGCATTTATAAATTTACATTTAGAATATAAAATATGGTGATATTTTAAATGTAAATTCTGAATCAAAAATTTCTTAAAATCAACATGAACCAGTAAAAGCTGATATGTACAATTTATATTTATAAATGTAAATTTATAAATCTAAATTTGTAAATGAAATCCATCATAAACCAGTTATAACCATAAATTAAAATTAAATATAAAATAAATTATGTGGACAGTTGTGCTGCTATCTGCAAAGGTTTGGTATGAATACACTCAATGGACATTTACTTTTTCACTGCACTAGTTTAATGTACTTGAAACAAATTTTTGTTACAGTGAAGGACCACATTTTGGCGACTGTAGAAAAATCTTGTGTGTGTTTGCCGACTTTGAGAGAACGCCGCGCGACGCAAGATGTCATTATTTAAATTGCCTCAAATTTGAAAATATCACCAAATATCCATAGATATTTGACAATTAATTTTTGAAATTTTGATATTTTGAAAAAGTCACGTGATCTGAAACAGAATGTGACGTCACAGTACATATATCTTCATCGGCTCCAATTGGTCCATTTAAAGTGTCAATTCTTTGTGTTTTGTTAAAAGTGTTATGATAAATATTGTCAAAGTTGTCAAACAAGTGTCAAATTTTGTGTTAGATGATAAAAAATTCAATATAAAATGAGTAATTTACAGTATCGTATGTGCTTGCAAAAATTCTGCTAGGAGTAAACCTACTATTGAATTTATAAATATGCCAAAAGATGCGAGGAAAAGAAAATTGTGGCTGGAACAATCATTTTCTGATATAAATTTAGACACCAACCAGCCGTCGACTTTCGGTAAACTGTGTCCGACTTATCTTGAGTGTAGTCTATTAGCCATTATAACATTATTATTCATTTATAATGGAAAATGTCAGCGTCAAATGTCAAATTATAAATTTGTTATTAACATGTGACAAACTATCGCCTACGTTTATTTATCTAAATAACAAAAATAAACGTAGGTGATGGAAAAACTGTGAATGACGTAATGTATGTGCTCCTACGAGACTGGAGTCAGGGGTTGTTTTTCGACTATTTTTAGCGCCGATCTTTTTATTTAATTATTTATAATAATAACAACAAATTATTTAAAAAATAATTATTAATAAGAAAAATATTGCATAAACTTTCATTTAAAATACTTTTTGAAAAATATGAAACAGGCTCGTTGTTCAGTTATAAATAATTATATCAATAAATAAAAATGTAACAAATTTATAAATTTGATCATTGCCAAAAAGTGTTATTTCGTTCTTATCTGCTTTGATTAAAATCAGACTCAGACTTTTTGGCCTTGGTACACAAATAACTATTAAATTTCTAAATAATTCAATAATTTCAAAAATACCATGGCCAACATTATTAAGAAGTTCAAAAAACGATGTTCGACTGTGTTAGGGATGGAATAAATAAAATTTCGGACTAGCAGTCAATATTACAATTTTATTCTCGCCGACGTTTCGACTATTTTATTAAGAAGTAATTTTAAATTAGATTTAATTTAAATAACAGTAAAGCTGCAAAATGATGAATTACAAAGTCCATGACCATCTAGCAACAAACATATTGCGCTTCATATTTCAAGCCTCCTATGTAACTTAATATGTTTTTCGGGTTAAACTAATAGTAAATTCTTTAATAACATTTTTTATTATGTGTGTAGGTACAACAGACAAAAAAGAAAAGAGACATAATTGGAGATGAAGTTCGTGTTTCATTCATCTCTAGTTCGTTTTTTTCGTTTCATTCGTTAATGAAATAAAGAACAATGGACCCGAAATTGCGATGAAGGGAAGACATCTTTGATTTCCTCCGACTGGAAGGGAAAAGGCATTATTGATAATTTTGTTTTGACGGTTTAAAGGAAAACAAAGGCTTCTGTATACGTTTCAATTTGAAGATTGCAGATAGGGACTCGGCTTGCTATATCGTGTATTGTGAATTTAAAAAGTACGATATGAAACCAAGACTTTGAATACGAATTGAGTGTACGCATTGCCGAGGAAAATAGCAGGCAATTGATATAAAATACAATGTTTATACCTATATGAGAATATAAAAGAGATTCTATTGAAAAATTCTTTAAATTATTTTATATATCACCGTGGGCTAAGTTATACCATATCGCGCTCTTTTGAAATACATACGAATGCAGCGCCAAGAATTTCCGGCCCGATATAGAACCAAGTATTACAGCAAGTCAATGGCCCGTATTTATAAAAATGAAGCATTTACTTTGAAGTAAAAAGGTAGAAGTAGAAGGTAGTACTTTGAAGTATAAGGTAGAAGTAAAAGGTTTTGCTTTAATTCGTATTCATAATCTTTACCTTTTCCTTGCGTGGAAATACTTCAGACAAATAAAGTAAAGGGTACTAAAGATTCGCGATGTTACAAGTTCAAACTAAAGTTGTCCTTTTCATGACTTCACGCACCGCTGAATTCTTCCATATTCGAGAATCATGAACTGATCCAAGCCATCTTGCATCAATATTTATTTATTTATTTATTAATAAATCGATCCAACAGGATACAGGATCCCAATTACAGGACGATTATACGGTATACATATACAAAAACGAATGTATCGAGACAGTAAACACAGTAAATAAACATTAAATAAACATATAAGAAATATAACAAGTAACTTAACCCGAAAAGTATTTAATTAATGTACTCTTAAATTTAAAAAAGGAGTCGCCAAATACTAGTTATAACATAATTCTGGTCGCACGTGACCTGCACATTAATACTAGTAAATCTTTTTCGATATACATATTCGTCTCCAAATTGGGATGGCTTTTCAATTCGAATATGTGTGCTATCAATAACCCCAGTAGCTGTTGGGAAGTGGAACCTGGTCAACCATTTCTCTTTAGCTTGCATGATTTGATTTTCCGTTGTTGGGAACCGAATCCACTCTCCAGCCTCTCCTACAACACGATCAAGCACTTGATGAAATATTCTCGACACTGTGGTCTGTGTACATCCCAATTCTTCGGCAATTCCGCTCTGGAATCCAGGATCCGCACAATATCGTAGAAATATTTTCATTTTGTGCACAGGTGACAGGGCAGCTTCACGAGTTTTTGGATTCTCTCCCAGAATGTGGTGAGCCAACCACACCAAATGGACCTCTTCAAATCGAAATAATGTTTTGAATTCTGATTCACGAGGTGTATGCCTCGGTTTATAAAATTTCCTTGCACGTAAATGCACCATATGAGCCATAGCAAATGTACCACTGTAATCGCGCACACCCAAAATGAAAGTTTATCTCATAAAAACAGCACATACACGTCGTATGCGGGCTAGAAAACTAATGAAAAAGTGAGATTTTTGTAAAAAAAAGTTGCATGGGGACTAGATACATTTTTTTGGAAGTAAATCCTTCAGTTTGTAAGCAAATGCTTTTTTTTATAAATACGAAAAAAGTAAAATCTTTTATTATGAAGCAAAACCTCTCGCCTCGAAGCAAAACCTTTCCCCTCACTTTTTTTGTAAATATAACCAGAAGCATTGCTTCACTTTTGGTAAGCAAAAGGTGATGCTTCTTTTTATAAATACGCCTTATTATGTTCATAACACGTCAGTTCAAGTCGTATTAGCACGGGAAAAAACAAAAATGAATTTTAAGTCAATTATTTTTCTAATAACTGCCCTCGTTTATCACAATGTCTGAAGTCACGAAAATTGAGTATCGAGCTGTTATCAAATTCTTTACCCGAGAAGGTCTTTCTCCTCAATGTATCAAAGATCGACTGGATGGAGTTTATGGGAAAAATTCACCGTCTTATTCTGTGGTAAAAGATTTGTCGAAACGGTTTCGATTTGGGCAGAAATCCTTGGAAGATGACTTCAGAACAGGAAGGACGGCGGACGTGGTGACGGACGACAATATTGCTCTTATTGAAAATCTAGTATTAGGCGACCGACGCTTGAAGGTGAAAGAAATATCTCAAATGACGGGGCTTTCTGATGTACGCATTCGTCGAATCATCCACGATCATTTAGGCATGAATAAAGTTAGTGCAAGGTGGATCCCCAAACATCTCTCAGCACTTCAGCGCCGACGTCGAGTTGAATGTGCTCAAAACTTTTTCAAGCTATGTGATGTAAACCCAATGGAGGTGTTGAAGACAATTGTCAGGAGATGAAACTATGGTTTTATGCTATGACACTTTATCCAAAGGGGAGTCGATGGAATGAAGGCGAAAAGGAGAAACACCGCCAAGAAAGTTCAGGGTCTGCCAGTCGACAAAAAAGGTGATGGCTGCGATCTTTTGGGGATTGTGAGGACATATTCTTCTTATAGACTTTAAAGAACGTAATACGACAGTCAATGGGGCATATTATGCAGCACTTCTGCATAAATTGCGGCAAAATATTTGGGAAATAAGACGTGGTAAACTAACAAGAGAAGTGCGTTTGCTGCATGACAATGCAGCCGTGCATACGACTGCAATTGCGCAAGCTGCGGTTTTGAACAAATTGATCATCCTTCTTAAAGTCCAGATATGGTCCCCAGTAACCACGACCTGTTTGGAAATTTGAAAAAGGGTCATTTTGAATAATTTTTGTAATTTCTTATATTCTTACTGTTGTAATTAGTCCGGCTTATTTTTACGTATCCATTTTATTAGAAACTAGTAATAGTAATTTACATTGCTAGACCGTTACTCAGAACTTTACAGGCGTGCACCGTATCTAACGAGCGAGAGAAGCGAGCTTGTTATCCGTGCGAGCACGTAAATTTCGGATAACGGTTGATCATTGTACAATTACTACGTTTACATGCAGTTTTGAAAATGGTTTCAGTTTTCAGTCAAAATTATGCAAAACTGTTTACATGCAGTTTTCAAAACAAGTTTAAAAATTGATTTGAAATCAGATTCGGCGCATGCGCATTTAGCTGATGTAAGTGACAGATCCTCTTCACTCCAAATACTTTGTTTTGCTATTATTCCAATTATTTTTTATACTTCGTACCACTACGCACTAAAACTACACAACTGTCAGTATATTTGAAGGTTAGTAACACAAAGCGACAGAAACGTTATGCTCTGTACGCATGCGCATTATCGAAACTGAATTTTAAGTGTTTACATGAGTAGTTTTGAACTAGTTTTCAAGTCCAACCCATGAATTTTAGTTTTGGTTTTAGATAATTCAAAACCGTTTTGACACTGTATACATGGCGTTTTCAAAACTAAAAACGTTTTAAAAACGGTTTCAAAACTGCATGTAAACTCAGTAAATGTTTTATGATATATGTACTGAATCGTAAATAATTTGAAAAAAAAATTGGAACCTACAACACAATACATTAAACTATTTAATCGAAATGGTCTTTGGAAATATATGGCGAAACGAAATAATGAATGAATAAATAAATCTGCATACATGTAAAATCTTTCTTTGCCACTAGAGACAGAGCTCTGTGAAAAGACGTTTACGATTCAATATAACGTAAAAGATTAAAAACATAATAATAAAAATTATTTTGAAAAATAAAAATTGAAATAGTTATTTATGATCGAAGGTTTGGATCACTCCGCTTCGCGTCCTGTTCTAAACTTCCTTCTCACTTTTAACACTTATATCATACACTATTTTTTCAACAAACACTATTTTTTAATTTAAATTTGTATTTCTAATAATTTTTTGACGTTCACTTTTGACACTGGTGTCAAAAGTAACAATGATCTGTCACTTTTAACACTGGTGTCATAAAATGACATTTTTAACGCTAAAAACAAATATTAAAAAGCCCACTTTTAATACATTTGTAGAAAAAATAAGTTTTGCTATCGGTTGGATCCAAACTAGTCTCTCCGAATTTGTTTATTACCAAGCACACACGCTACCACCATACCATCAGAACCGTTGCTTAGAAACTATTTCTTTCGGGATATGAAGAAAAATCGTGAAAATTCTACACTTTTTCTTAATTTATTCTAATATTACACATGCAAGTTGACTGATATGAAATGTAGTCTATAGAATTAGTGCACCGGGATAAGCATACAAAATTTCAAATTAATATCTTGCACTGGGGAGATACTATTCACAATTAACTGATTTTCCATGTTAATCCTCCCTGTATTGGTTGGCCTAAGACACCTGGGATTTTAAAAACGTCACTATCATTGCTATTGAAAATATCTGTTATCTCAAGTTTCAAGTATCAAATTGGCTTTAATGGACTTTACTACAGTAACGGCCCCGAAATTCGATTTCGCAGTCTGTATTGATTCTGCTTCTAGTTCATGTGCGGTTGTTCAAGTAATAACGATATTTTTTTGAAACTTTTTATTTTTATACGTTTACTTATTTGCATTTGTGGAGGTTTATTAAAATTAGTTTCATCCTTTTTGAAACTTAAAGCTATTTGAAAATCTAATTCTAAATTAGTAAAGCATAAAACAAACTTAAGCGAGTGTTAGAGAAAATTTTATCTAAATTCCCAGAGTTATACGTTAGGCAGGTGTAATTTCTTCTGTAATTACCCCAGCAAAATGTTTAATATTTTATCATTACCGAGTTCCTTTTAATACCTGTATTTTAATTGCTTGGCGTTGGCGTTCCTGTGTGCGTTAGTTTTCCCTGGGCTTTATCTACTGCACGGAACACACCTCTCAAGTATTTCACTATTATATCTCGCGCTAGGTGCAGTAATACCAACTCGGTATTAAATTCTCCCAAACAAAGAATATATGTTTTAAGCTATTGCCCTGCACGGAAATTTCTCTAAAAAGAAACCCTAAGCTACTTCATCCTCGCGGTATAGCGTAGTTTTATTGAATTAATAATAAATGTTCACGGATAATGAAAACTCTATTTGAATTTCAAATAAGTCCATATTAACAAAAGAGAAACTAGCAGTTTTATGACAACTGTTAAATGCTTACGGTCTGCATTAGTTTTGTTAGTTTTTCTGCAATACAATCGATATTTAATTATACAGTCGGTGCGCTATTTGTTTTACGATATAAGTACGCAATAAATAAATATTGTAACGTGTGAGCCCCGCTGCTACGCTAACTAAGCCGGGCGTCGTACAAACAAGCCGCGACTTATTTAAATACTTCTGGTCGCCAGAACTTATTGTGTTCATTGTTATTATGCGGTCGAACATTCTAGAGCTCTCTGGGACGCAGCTAACGATCACAAATACACTAGCAGGCCTATTCTACTAAAAATATGTATAACGATATCGTTACCATACGACTGTCGCTAAGCATTTGGTTAAACGACTTTAACAACGACAAATGCCAAAAAGGTATTCTACTAATCATATCGTTATCGAGTTGGCGTTATGATGAGTTTAACGATAATATCTAACTTCATGTTGATTTTGACAGAATAAATTTATATTTTTTTTTTCAATTCAAATTTGACATTGATTCAAATTTGCAATTTTCATCGTACATAAAATTATGTATTATTCTCACCCTCGTTTTACAGTTTACACGCTCCATATCTACTTGCGCCGTATGAAATTTGATATAGGTATATGACTATAAAATGATCAACAATAATATTGCAGATTTCTATTAATGATATGATTAAATACCACATATGAATCCTTTTCTACTGATATCCTCCTTGCTGCTGATTGCTGATAGCTTCCATGAGCAAAAAATGCAAAGCTGCCATTATCTGAATTGGAAACAAAATATTTATGTGCATTCATATGTAATGTAATACGCATAAATAATAATTTATAAATAATCTAGAAATTTTTGGCAAACCATCTCTCCAACGAGTTCCTCATATATGGTGATATTTGCGTAAATAAATCTCTACATGTTTCTTTATTCATCAAAAAAAAAAAAAAAAAATCTGAAATTTTTCTCAGGTAGGTACAGTAAAAGGACGATTATATAAAATGTCATATTTAAAAATGTAATAATATAATAATAATAATATCTTGCTCAGCTACAATTAATAAAATATCTTTTTCAGCCATTTTTACTTTTGCTTTCAAAATATATCTAACTTTACGACTTCAACGAGGCATGTGAACTTGTCGTTCATAAACGACATAAAATAACGATAAGTAACGATACGTAACGATAAATAAATTAGTAGAATATGGTTTTGGCATAAATCGTTATTATAACTACATGTCGCATGTAACAATACATATTTTTTTAGTAGAATAGGCCTGTAGATAGAGATATGTAAAGTCCCCTCACGGAGTATTCGCTAGATGTAACTGATTGTTTTATTAAAATGAACTGTATTATATTTGAAACATTTGAATTATTATTAACGAAAACCAATTATAAAATGCATGAAACAAATTGTTATTAGTATTAAGAAAAGGTAAAAATAATTGTATATAATTATTTATTTTATTCTATTGATTTTTAAACAATGTTGTTTTTATATACTTGTTTCTTATTTTATTTGTAGTTTTTTCTACATTTATTTTTGTGTCATGGTGGATCCGGATTTTCAAATAAATGTCTAAAATTAAATTGAGCAATTGAATGCCATGATTATTTAATGGATCGCGATCCAGGATATCGTTATGAATACAGTCCGACCGAAATTCCTATAGGCAAATTTCTCATGGTAGTATTAATTAATTGTTTTTAATTAATAAGAGTTTTTAGAATTATGTGCATTTTATTTCAAAACTTGAAAAAGGCAGATTTATATAGAGAACAATGAAACCAGAAAACTTTGAACAAGCGATCCTCGATTTTTTAACTTAGAGTTAATTTTTGTCTGATTTCAAATTCTGTAGGAACGGGTTGTACTGCTCCAGACCAGTAGAATATGAAATGACAGAATTGAGATTTCTCCTATTCCTTCTTCAGATAGATTTCAAATTCTAGTAGTCTGGAGCAGTAGAATTTGTAGTGGGGTAAACTCGATTCTGACAAAATTTGCAATCAGACAGAATTTAAAGTTACAAAATCGTGTCCCGAACGACCACAACTTCCAAACAAAGGAGCAAAATGTCTATCTCTAGTTGTCTCTTTCCGTTCAGCCGAGAACATAACAAACAATAGTGACGTATAGACGCAGCTATGCACGGGGTTAGTTAGTTACATAGAGAGACATATAAGACATTCACATAGGAAATAAAAAAGGTAAAAAAATAAAAGAAATTAAAATGATGGTAAAGGACAGAAATAACTAAGGAATGGATTAAAAATTAACCTTGAGAAAAGATAATACCAAACGAAACTATAAATATCAAGGATTTAGTATGTGCTTGTATAGAATTCTAAACATATGAGCTTGCATAATCGTAAAAAAGATTCCATTTTGAATTCGATTCTCATTTGATACAATATCCCTATCTCACCGATCGATACGCGTGTGTTGGTGTGAAACAGAGGACTAATCTGGGGTGAGTAGGCCGCATAAACCACTTGTGTGCCTCCAGGCTCGAGTTGGCAGCCGGTAGCCGCGAGGGATGCGTCGCTTATGGGCCTTAGTTACCGGCCGCGGTCGCACGCCGTCACACAGGCAACCGCAAATTCTAAACCAGTATCGGAAACACCAAAGGAAAATTGATAATTACGTCAGTATGGTAATGGGAATAATGTAGCAGTTTTGTTGGAGTTCTATGATTTTATACTAATTTTGAAAAGAGGATGCAATCATAATTTTTTAAATAATTTAATTTATACCGTCGTATAGTATCAGTAATAGCTAAGAATGTTATGCACATCATAACTCAGTTTGAAATCTGAGCTCGTAGAGCAAGGATTTTGAGACATCTAAGGCTTGTTATGATTCATAACATCCGTGGTTTGTTCAATAGATTATCGGTTTCAGAAATTTAAGACATTATTGGGTGGTATTAATAAAAATAAGTAAATGCTTATACTGACAGTTTTTTAAGTAAGTACAGTGGACCCCCGGTAATCCGACAAACGTTTTGCAGGGCAGTGTCGGACTATCGAATTTGTCGGATTATAGAGTACTGCCTAAGACACCCTATAGTCCGGAATTTTTTACAAACGAGTACCTTGTAATCCGACAAATTACAGATCCAGTGATAAGATTCTATATGTTATACTCTGAAGTACAAATCACACTTCATTATGTATGTCAAATTTAGTAAATTAAACAACACAATAGAGAGCTTACGTTTTATTATGAAATTAACGTCATTAATGCTATAGAACTTACAAACAATAATAACTTTCCATTAGGAAATATTTAATTGTGTACAAACAAATGTACATACTAAAATAATCAAAAATTACGAATAAAAATCATACAATGAATCAATCATCATCAAATCAATACCTACGCGTCGAGCACATTAGTGGTGGGGTCATGTCGGATTACAGGGGGTGCCGGATTAGCCAGGGGCCGGATTACCGGGGGTCCACTGTACTTATATCCGTATTTATAAAGTGTCAGTAAAAGTTGATGCTATAAGAAAATACTTAATTGACAAAAGTATGTACTTATACTTAAAATCAAAATAAGTAATTACTAAAAACTGTATTAATAAAATGGAGTTGATTCTTATAAAATTAAGTATTTACTTATGTATTAATAAGTGTGATATTTATCATACTTATGGGGACCGAACAAAAACTTAAAAGATTATATTACTTTAAAAAACATATTCTACGCCGTATGAGTCCGTAAATATTATAAAATTCGTAGGGAAAATCCCAGTGAACAAAATTTTGTCAAATTATATTGCTTTACTCCCGAAAGAGTGGAATGGCTACCAGAACTCTTTCTTGGCGTTAACAATGAATCAAGAGATGGTGCTCTGTGTTCATTTATTAAATGAAATTATTTTTAAGATATGTTGCCGACCAGTGACGAATAAACCTTGTTTGCGACACAAGCCCATGCTGTTTGCTGCGTTGTTTTTTTGTAGCTCCTCGTGACCATTTATAATTTTGCACCCTGATACTCTGAGTACGTACGATTTTTGCGCCCCCTGCGATAATACGCCACTGTCCCGGCCTTGTTAAATAAACATCTAAAAAAATTATAACTGCGGGTCCTTATTTAAAAAAGCCGAAAACTTATATTACATAAGGTTTTCAAATTGGTGTTAGTGAAGACCGTGAAGATAACACTTTTTTCATTAATAGTCCATGTCGCTGCTTTCAAAACTAAACATTATTAAAATTTAAAAAGTTGATATAGAACTGAATTCTAGATTAGTTTGTCAACTTCCAATACATAAATATAAAAATCTGATGTGGCCAGCACATTACCTTCCGTCAGTTATATGAGGTATTTACGAAAATTCTACCGGGGAACTGTTACCGGTAAACAGCTTTTATCAGTTTATAGCTACCGGAATCGATATTTTAAGAACGCAAGTGGTAAACAGGGGAGATCCATAACCTACGAAAAAATTTGAAAATTTAAAACAGGTTAGAAATTTGACGTAGTTAACAAAATGAGCAGAGTCCTACTTTGAACACATTTCCACTTTTACCGCGCACGCTTCGCTTTGCATCACTACCTTTTTTTGAGATTAGATTCTTCATGAATCCGGTAGTGTTTTCAAACACAGTCGGTAGATGCGGTATCTACCGGTAGAATTTTCGTAAATGCGTATGTATTTTCTATAAAATCCATACAGAAAGTTCCCTGCAAAAGATTATAAATTTCTTGTATGCACATTACCTTTCGACAGTTGTATGTATGTTAAACAAATTTCATACAGAAAATTTCGAGCAAAAAGATCCTAACACAAATATACTACGAATATGTCATTGAACTTGACATTGACATCTTTCAATCAGAATTTTCTTAATATAGTAGCTGTTTCTAGCATAGCTGGCTAATTTATGAAATTTAATTTCTTTATAATTTTATAACTCTATATCCATTTAATATGAAGTATAAAATGCAATCAAATCGGATAGAGAATACAATGTTCTTTAATATTTATAATTACATTAAATGTGAAAAAATGATATTTAACATCGTTTTTTCAAGAAAAACTGTTAAAATCTGCAAATAAGGGCACTTCCGGTTGACCAATTATAACCAAAATCTAATCAGCTCTTCATATGGATGCAACGAAGAGGAATACGAAAGAATTATAATTTTTGGAATTGTAGTATTAGAGTTATCGTAGACGAAAATTTTGTTACACACACACATCCACACACACACACACACACACACACACACACACACACACACACACACACACACACACACACACACACACATACAGACATCATCGTAAAAATAGTAAAATTCATCAAAAACTCACCACCGAATTTTTTGACCAAAGACAATACCTTCCTTACCTAAAGGTAACGGAAGGTAAAAATGAACTGTCAACAAATGTCAAAATTTTATTTTTTTGAAAACACACGGCTTACTTCTGAATTTCATATGTAAATAGATACTTATAAGTAAGTAAATATTTTCTATAAGTATCAGCATCTGGTTATTAATATGAAAATAAATATTTACTTTTGCTTCTTGCTGATACTGATAAGTAAATGCTAATACTTATAAGTACATACTTTCCTCCAGATTGGCCGAATTTCCACACTCGGCTGGCGGAAGACTGTTTTTTTGTTCTTTTGAATAACAAAAAAAAAAAAAACAGTTTTCAGCCAGCCGTGTGTGGAAATTCGGCCAATCTGGAGCAAACACATCGTAGCAGACTCCAGCCTAACCATTGAAACCCAAACACCCAGGACGCTCGACCCACCCATTGGACCCGACCAGCCACCCGTCACTAATGTTCATCCCCATAACACCTGATATAAAGTTCGTATGTTAAGAAATTAGTCAGTAGTGTCAGACTACCTGATGACGACAACAGAATTTCGCTTTCGAAACGTTGTGAAGAATTTATGCTAATGGAAGTTTAAGATAAAATAGCTTTAATTTAAAGATTGGATCCTTAGCTATCAATAGAAACACCGGCATTTAAAAAAAAATGTTGCAGTAATTAAACTACGAATTGTATGAAACAAGAATTAGCAGATGAACTTGATCGGACATCTTTCAAAAATATTTTTGTACGTTACAGAGGAAGCATTGTCCACAACGAACATGGTTTTCAAATGGAATGTCCTAACTTAGTTGAAACAATATGAATTTTTGTAAGACAAGCGTGTTATATTCCATCCTTATCGCACATGCTTGTAGTCTTTGCAAATGATAAGAGACAAATGTATGCCATATTCAAAATTTTAACTGTAGATGTTTTGTGCTACATCGCTTTCTGAAATCGAAAAAGTGGAACATGTAACAATTTGCCTACAAACTTTTACACTTTTAAAAAGAGGAAAACACAATTTCTTTTTAATTCTAACAGATAACGAAAGTTTACTTTATGGCAAAGATATATGTATATGGATTCAAATAGATGGGGAAACACCAATAATAACCAAGAAGCAACAAACCATGAAAGATGTAATATATAATATATGCATTATTCTTTAGAAGTATAGGATTGGTAAATGCAGATAATTTGGATGGGCAAAAGATAGTTATAGCTACACTGAAAAACGTTTGCTTGAAATTCTCAGTTTTAATAATTTAACATTGTCTACAAACTTTAAACAGACAGGAATTATGTTACATCATATTAATGCTGTTTTCGATAATGCAGATCAACACTTCGTTTTTGATGAAAAATGTATACACGTATGATATTACAAAACGTAAAATTGTCAGAAAGATAAAAAAAACATTTTTATGTTATATGTATAATTAATCACCTAATGTAATATTCGTTTCATGATACATATCGCGGAACAAAATATTTTATTGGTTTCAATAAATCCGATAAAACTATTACAAAAATATCGGAACCGAAACACACTAATCATTTATTATTAACCCATAACTCCCGACATCAACTTCAGGATTACCTACTGAACAAAAAATAAACTTGTACTTTGAAATATAAAAAATAATCATAAAAGTTTTATTCGCCATCAACAAATCGGTGTTGGTCGTAAAACCTCGAGAATGTAGCTCAATTGATTCGAACGTGGATTTTACTCAATACCAATTTGTTTACGAGGGCTACAAAACAGTTGACGAACGCTGTGCCCAGCTGACCGGATCAGGAGGAAAGTAAATAGAACAAAGAAAGGGTCCATGTGGGCACAGGACATTACGAGAATAAACAGGACTAAGAACTATAGCAAATTTACTTACCAAGAGAAAGGAAGTCTCCTCACTGATGAATGTTGATCAGGATTTGGAAGCAACTGCAAATTAAATTATATTTTAGATGTTTAATTAGAAAACTTTATAAATTTGTGATATGATATTGGTGTCGGCTTGATGGCTGAGTGGGTTAGCTCACATCTCCTAACTCGCAGTGACGTCACCCGAACCATGGTCCGTGCGTTCGATTCCCGTCGACCGACAATGTGTGATTTGTCGTAAAAAAATAAATACAGCTACTTGTATTTATCACACTCGGATGCTATAAGCTGGCCACTTATACATCTTAAATAAATGTAGCAATGGCTGAAATCCAACCGGCAGTACGGCAGTGGTAAAACACTGCGGCTCGGTGAGCCCGGTTGGAAGGGTAAACGGCGACAGCTGTATTCAAGCCCTAAATATATAGATAGATATTGGTTCAATTGATGCTGAGTGTTTGGCTGTTCTTATAAATAAAAATATAGCGTTTTTTGAAAGACTATAATATAATCAATTTTATTTAGATTCAAAACTGTCATTGTTTTTTTTTTGCATTCAGCCAGTTTTCTTAAATTGTGTATATTGGTTGTGAAAATATACAATATAAAAGTATTAGTTAGAAATTCGCCAAAACTAAAGATGGAAAGTGTAGGATCGGAAAGTAGTATAAAGGGTTAGGGTGTTCCTAGCAAGTGACATGCAGTTGCAGCGTCACCTGACCCCTGTGCCAAGTTGGTTAGGGCTATCCGTTATGGAACGGTCGGGGTTAGAGAAGCTTGTCCTCAGGATTAGAACTCTTAATGCCGGGAGTATGAGGAAGACCAAAGAGAAGGTGGAAGGACAGTGACGCAGAAGACTTGAGTGAGAAAGAGCTGTGTGAAGATGCGTTGGACAGGAATAAGTGGAAGAGAAGAGTAAGGAACAGCGACCCCTAATTAAATAGGGAAAAGCTGAAGAAGAAGAAGAAAAAGAGTTAGATATTCGGACAAGAGCCGTGTTCCGGCGAGTAGGTGAACGAACGAATGCTTGAATAGCCTTCTGCATTGAGTGTTTTATGCTATTTTCTCTTTATCGATTTCAGTTTTCATTTACATGAATTCTTTATAAAAATATTTGACAATTTCCATTTCGAATTTTTTTGTTGGTAGAATTTATATATTATGACAGTGATTTGTACTTGAAGACCCAGGAAAAAAATAGTCATAAAATGTAATTTTTCAATATGCGAATTTCAAAGTTTGAAACCTTATGGAACGTTTTCGAAGTGAGATAGTGTATTCAATCGTAGTCCAAAACTCAGATTCGTCATTTCTTAATATTATACCCACAGATGGATCGAGTTTCCACTTTTGCGTGGCCTAATAGAATTTTGCCAGTCTATCAAAATCTACTAGGCAAAAATGTTAGGACCGTTATCCATTTTAACTCTTGTATTGTAATTTCGAAGGTCTGTATCTTAGGACTATTGCTGTTTTTGCCATTTTTTTAAATATACCATTTCCACGCTCCAACTTTGATCTATTACTAGGATCAATCATTTCATTTTACTAGATAATGGGAATTTATCCTTCATTCTAATTCCGAAACAAAGAATAGAATATACTACAACAAGTTATGGAATGGCCCATATTCCATAGAAGCAAAAAGCTTGTGGTCCAAGCCGAAGGCGAGAACTACGGTTTGCGAATGTGGATTATGCCATTCCAAACGTGTTGTAAACTATATTTTCTCCAACAAGATTTTAGAAATTATACAAAAATATGTTGATTGATTATAACAATTATTATTATATTATATACCACGGAATATTTTTTTTTGACGCCAGGCCATAAATTGCTTATAATAACAGCATTCATATCTTTCTTTTGCTTTTTTTTGGTAATAACTGGTCCACTGTATCATTACCAAGTTCCCTTATTTCTGGTGGCGTACACTTCATATCTGTATCTTCATTGCCACTTAACATTTTTCACTACAAAATGTTATTTAGTTAGTTTTCTAAGTAATGCATTATTATTTAGCTAAACTTACTAAATAAATAAATATAAAACAAAGAGTAATAACCATAGCAACCGAACTAAGATATTTGATATTCCGCGCTAACAGATTCTGATTTGTCGAAAGCCGTGTGGAATTATACCAAACAGTTTATTGGAATAATATTGATTCCAACATAATTTTTAGTCGTGGAATGTGTAGTTTCAAAAATAGTGTTGGAGAAAATAAATACTATTCAGTCGAAATCAAAATGAGAATAAGCATAACAAGCGATAGAAATTTTTACCGAGTATCTTAACTCTTGTTGATTATGCTTATATTTATTACTTAACTATATTTAAATTTTTAGGCTGACATGTTCTCATTTTATAAGTGTTCTTATTTGTCAAATGATAAATTCTAAAACATCAATGGTGACATATGCCAATACCGTGATGCTTTCAAAAAAACTCTAGTAAAAATGAGAAAGCCGATTTATTTTTCTGTTCCATTTTGCTCCCAATTTATTTGCCATTACCCTGCCGACTTACTCCATCATTTTCGCGATATTTATTGACATATTGATTATGCGTTTCTCTAATATTGCTTGCCTCAAATTTACATTGATTAGCTATATGTGGTGTTTAGAGATTATGATTATGTTTGCACAATATAGTTCCTGGGTTGTGCAGTTGCTATCATCCACATCCTTAAGGCAACATTCACGAACTACCTCCGTTGCTATTACTTAGATATAGATAATACGTACTCGTAACCGATAGGATATCGACTTAGATAAATGTATTACATACATGAGTACAGGTTATAGTTTCTGGATATTGTTCTAACACATTTGCTAGCTAGCTAGTTGCCAATTACAGATTTACGGAATGTAATTTCGGCTGCAGTTGTTTCATATTAAATAAAAATTTGTCTTCACTTTTTACCTCCCGCTAGCTTTGGTAAGGGAGGTATAGGGATCGTGTTAAAAATCGCATATTGAGATTTTGGTAAATAAGTACGTTTTAAGGTCCTTAGATCTTAGAATCCAATTTTAACATTTTCACGATGATGTGTGTATGTGTGGATCCTCCACTCTATCTCAAATACTATCATTCAGAAAATTTTGAAACCTTGTATTTCGAACTTTTTCTGTAATGGAAAGAGCCCATTAAATTTTGGTGAAAATCGGATAACCGAAAATGGCACTTTACTAGAAGCTCAAAATAGTTTTTCTTCGAAAAATACCTTTAAATGTTATTTTTTTGAGATTAATGTTATTATAAAAATTAATGATTATTAAATTTACTATAAATAAATACTTTTTTTTATGGATAAATTTATAATATTATCTATAATTTAAATCCCAGAGCCTACGCTTTAAACAAACAAAACGCAGTTATTCAAATGTATGTAACTGACAGATAAATGTCACTATCAAAGAGCTAATCATTTCAAAATAATATTAGTAACATTTTAAAAAGAAAAAAGTAAATAGAACAATAGAAAAGGAATTCAATACAGTTTCCAGCATAAGTAAATATGTAGGTATGTATTTAGATTCATAAAAATAACGATTCACAAAAATGTGCTAATCCTAATTTTTGGATTAGTGAATTCTACGGGTGAATTCTGTTCTATCCCGGTATTTAAAATTCAATCTTCATTTTATTATAGCTCCGGTGGCTGAATGGTTAGAGCAACCCCTGATGTCATGAGTGCACTCGGGGCTCTAATTTCGAATCCCACTAAGGCATGGATGTGTGTGAATGTGAACCCACTCTGTAATTGGGATTTAATCCTGTTGAGTTGAAAAAAAAGTTAGTTACTTGGATGAGATTAAACTATATTTTAAGAAATAAACTGTGAAAAGTAAAGTAAAATTCGCTAATTCAAAAAAGGATTAACTTAATCTTTTTTTTGGGATCGGGCTGTAAATGGCGGGAGGTATTTTGTTGGCCACATCAGATTTTTACCTCTTGCTAAGAGAGGTACTGGATTCATGCTAAAAATCGCATATCCAGATTTTAGTGAATATGCACGTTTTAAGGTCCCTAGAATCCGATTATAACATTTTTACGATGATGTCCGTATGTCTGTGTGGATGTGTGTGTGGATATGTGTGTGGATGTTGGATCCACGATTTCTCAAATTCTATAAGACTTAAGATATTTTTAACTACGGATTCCTTAATCTAACAATAATGGGAAGAGTTGATTAAGTTTTGGTAACAATTGGACAACCGGAAGTAGTACTTGCAAGAAAAAAATCATCTAAATATTATTTATCGAAAATTTATGTAAATACTTATATTAAAGAACGTTAAATTCTTTATTCGATAAATATAAATTCATTATTATATCTTCTATAGATTTAGAGATAAAGAAATGCATATAAAATATTTGTAAAACTACTTCAAGGCAAGAAATTCAAATGTTTATAATTGACACACAAATATCACTGTCAAAAATATTTGTATGCCACTGTCAAAAATATTTGTACAGCATTATGAAGATTATGAAAATAAAAAAAGTCAACAACGCAAAAGAATATACGTAAAAAAGAATATAAAAGGAATTTGCGAAAAAATAACGAATATAAAGAAAAAGCAAAGAAAAGTAGAAAAAAAAATTTCAGCACATTGAATATAAAGAAAATGTATGTATTGTAGGTACATAATTTATATTAAAATATCCCATAGATTTTGCAAATATATGTGAGAATTATTTTGTAGTGAGACATGAATAAAGGTACGTTCTATCGGTGTCAAAAATATTCCTACTAGAATAAGAATATTCTTAAAGCAATAGAACGCTCAGTAGCAAATAACTGTAAAGTGCTGTCAAGTAAAAAAATAAATACAATAGAACAGTGGCGGGGTTATATGTTATTGTTAGTTAATAACTAAAGATAACTTTGTATGTTTATTTTGGATCTTCAAAATGTTATTATGCAAATATTACAAAGATTATAATTATATAAAAATATATTAAATAATAAAAACGTAAAGGAGGTATTTTTGTTGAGCACAGTCTACTCTAAACATTCATAAATGTGACAGAAATGTACGCGCGACAGTCCGCTAGTAAAATCTTTAATTTATCTCCACTCTATATATCTTCCTACCAACGCTTCCAACTCTGAAGTTGGAATGATTCGTAAGAATATTTCGATTTTTTTGACGCAAAAGAACGACCATTGATGTTCTACTAGAAGAAGTAGGAAGATTTCTGACAACAATAGAACGTACCTTATGTATTTGTATTTAAAAATATTTTTCGTTTAATGCGTACAACCAGGTAAAATATCTGGCGAAAGGTTATGTGCTGGCCACATTAGATTTTTTTTTAATGTTTTTTGAAATCTTGAGATATGTTTTCAAAATCCTGTGTCAAAAGAAAAATAGCAATTAATATCGCATACTTGCTGAATATTTCGTTACCAACAAGCACTTTTTTAAATATTGTTTTATTGAATGCAATAGTTGATAATATTATAATGGGTAATGAATTAAGTATGGAAGGTGTAGTTAGTTGTCGAGTGGTAGACCAGGGTCAAATTTCCGTGCGGTTTGGCGCGTCGCGTCGCATGCTTACGCCCTTGTGACGAGGGCAGGCCGCGGTGCTCAAGTAATCTGGCGTGAAGAAATCGCCCAAGCGGAGCCGTAAATTTATTTTAAGCGAGCTCATATGTAAAATGTCGCGACTTAATACTCCCGCATTCCAGGCGCAATGTAAACAGCCGAAAACAATGATGCATGCCAACCATTTCCTTCACTCATTGTCTTCGCGGGAATAATGAGAGCGTTAGGAAACCTTTCGCTCACTGTCACCCACCGTGCCTGCTTTTTATGTTTTTCGTTGCCTAATAAATTCTCGACACCGACTCCCACGAAAAATTATTAGAAATCGATAAACCAAGAAGTTGTAGTTTATTAGAATCGGCGCGGAGTTGCAGACGGTGGATTAAATACAGTAAACAACCCGGGCCGGAAACGACGTCCCGAATAACTTTCACATGATTTACGGACTGCCTTCCGGTCACCGCCAACTTGATGGATCATTTTACACTCTGCCGATACGCGCATTATAAAACATTTTAAAACTCTTTTCCCCTACACGCTTAAAACTCTTTCCATTACTTCGCTTCACAATATTGAAACATTGTTCATTTTGCTTCGCTATTAAAGCTTATAACTGAAAAATGAAATATTTTCTTGCAAATTTATAACCATTGGCAGTTCAATAACACGTCAAGGTTATGATTCTAGCTCTATACTATTCATATACAAGTATAAGCTGTCCACAGGTCAAAGCGATTAACTTCACTTTTAATTATTATGACTACTAAAGATGACTATTCAAGGTCATTTGTGAGCCGTCTGATATAATATTACTTGCAGATAACTTCATTGCATTTCGTTTGCATAGGAGTGCAACATGAAATATTTATAGTCACATTTTAACTGAAAAATAAGAATAATTCATTTGAAAATTATGTTTCTTTCTAAATAAGGCTTTTCTGAAAGATTTATGTTCTGCGCTTATATTTTTGCAAAATACAAAAACATAGACTTAACTTATAAACCAAAGAATAATAATTTGATTTAAACGTCAACGCCACTGTGTAAATATTAGCACAGAGGGCAGTGCAGTAGATAATTAGGTATCTGTAATTCTACGACATATGTCATTATTATTTATAGTGGATTAGAAAGTAATGCCACTATTTACGTATATCTGTCACACGACATAAATTAAATAGACATAGGGCAAATAATCTTTCTCTTTCTAATAAAAAAAAAAAATGTTGCTAAGCTACTGCTATAAAGTGATGGGTATTCTTTCTTCGAGCAAATAACCTTGAATAGCCATCTTTCGTGAATAATAGTGTACTTAATTTTTATATTAAAATAATTTTGAACTTGAGCGATGGTCGACTGTAGAATAGAAGAAGGGTTCCAAAAGGAAAAAATCTGGTGTGGTGTGGCCAACACAATACCTCCCGCCATTTACAGCCCGAGTCACACAAAAATTAAGTTAATCCTTTTTTTGAATTAGCGAATTTTACTCTAATTTTGACAGTTTATTTCTTAAAATATAGTCTAACCTAATCTAAGTAACTACCTTTTTTTAAATCCCTCAACAGGATTAAATCCCAATTACAGAGTGGGTTCACATTCGCACACATCCATGCCTTAGTGAGATTCGAACCCAGAGCTCCGGGGCACTCATGACATGCGGCGTTGCTTTAACCATTGAGCCACCGGAGCTATAATAAAATAAAGATTAAATTTTAAATACCGGGATAGAATAGAATTCTCTAATCCAAAAATGAGGATTAGCTTAAACATTTTTGTGAATCGTTAATTTTATTAATCTAAATACATACCTACACATTTACTTATACCGGAAACTGTATTGAATTCCTTTTCCATGGTTCTATATACTTTTTTTCTTTTTTAAAACGTTACTAATATTATTTTGAAATTATTAGTTCTTTGATAGTGACATTTATCTGTCAGTTACATACATTTGAATAACTTAGTTTTGTTTGCATAAATCGTAGGTCCTGGGATTTAAATTATAGATAATTTTATAAATTTATCCGTAAAATATATAGACAAAGTATTAATGCAAATCTGTAGAAAATTTAATAATATTTAATTTTTATAATAACATCAATCTCGAAAAAATAACATTTACCTAAAGGTATTTTTCAAAGAAAAACTATTTTGAGCTTCTAGTAAAGTGCCATTTCCGGTTATCCGGTTTACATCAAATCTAATGGGCTCTTTCCATCATAGAAAAAGTTCGGAATGCAAGGTTTCAAAATTTTTTGAATGATACTATTTGAGTTACAGTGGAGGATCCACACATACACATATACACACAGACATCATCGTGAAAATGTTAAAATTGGATTCTAGAGACCCTAAAACGTGGTCATTTACCAAAATCTCGATATGCGATTTTTAGTACGATCCCTATACCTCCTTTACCAAAGGTAGCGGGAGGTAAAAACGAACCATATTCGCTTATTATCTGGTCATTTTCGTCTAAACTTGAATCATCTTCATTTTCTATGTCATCTTTATACCATCGCAGAACTGAATCTTAAAAATAATTATCGATTACGCTTATTCCTTGTTTTTTCGGCATTACATAAACACCCGGGTCCGGTCACAGAGAACGCTCAAATTTTTCAAATATTTTCTTGTACCTATCAGGGGATATAATTTGGTGCAGCTCTGGCTTGTTTCTGCAGTTCTAAATAAGAAAAATGCAATTCTAAATTCAAATTTTGCAGTTACTTTTACTTCTCTCCATATTATTTATTATTCAAAGCTGCCTCGGTGGTCGAGCGTATTGAGGTAGCGTGTTTCTAGTAGCACTCAAAGTGACCTTCCCACCAGACTTGGCTATGTTTGTGTGTTCAAACAAATTATAATATGTAAAAATTGTACATGCAATAAAATAATGAAAGTATTTGATATAGGGCTATAACTCATACGAATTGAAATGTCCACAAAATATTGTTTATTATTCAAATGTGTACATAAAACAAGAATTGTAGATGTTGTAGTTCATAGTTTTATGGCTATCTGTATTACACTTAACGATAAATCGACCGATTTATTGATCGACTGCGACCTTCAATTTATCGGTACGTGTAGAACTGAAAAATCGATCGATTTATTTACGAAAATAAATTGATGAAATAGAACGAGAAAACTGAAACGCTGCTACGTTAAATTCTAATCTCACAAATATATAAAATAATATTAAGAAGTTGGTAGTCCTAATTTCAACAAAAATAAATTGATAGAAAATCGTTAAGTGCAAATTCTCAACAACTTGTAAGATTGATTGATTTATCCGGCAATAAATTGAACGATTTATGTAAAACCGCTATTGTTTTCTGCCTTTGTCGCGGCTTAAATCTACGTATTCTTTTGCAAGTAATTAATGTGGTGAGATATTTTAATTAAATTAATTTTGATTTGTTAACCGCCCCTCTCAACAAAAAAGTGCGGCTCTAAATTTTTTAAATTATATCCCCTGGTACCTATACACGCTCCTATTGACTGACACACAATAAGCACTAAACGTGATGAAACTACAGAACAATAATTACAGATTGATATAATGAAGATGATGGTAGTTAACATTGGATTGATGTATTGAATTTGTAAAACCGCTGCAGTCGAAGAGACGGGACCCGTGTTGTTAATTAAATTGCGTTTATAGAAACTATTGTGATAAGACGAGGGTAAGAGCAGTAACAGATAAATAACTTTTTATAAACTTTTCTAAAGTTTAGTTTCAGTAATCATATGTTAACGCTGTTTATCTATTTAAGTTATAAATGTCAAAATTCAGTTTAGATATTCTTAGCGTATTATGATAGTCACGACATTTATTTGTTTATCATTAAGTCTATAAATTATTATGTATACGTGCGTGACTTGAATGCCCTAGCCTATGCACCCTGTACCCCTACAATAATCCTGTCCTGAAGATAGCGTTTTGTTTTAGAGAGTCTAGATTAGTTCGTCGAGTCGTATAGACGTTTTGTTGTCGGAACATTGTTTTTAGTTTTGGGGCGCGTGCTAAACGCCTACCCGCTGGGTTAGTTGTATTAGATAATTAGTTAAAACATTAGTTGTTAATCAGTAAATATAAAGTAATGTCCCTGTTAGTCTAGTGTTCATCAGTGTGAAGTGTGTAAGTGTATGTGTGTTCTTACTTCTCACGAAATCGTGGACGCCAACCATCCAAGCGTCCACCAGTTAGAGTCAATGTGTCATCGTTGGAGTAAGCATTAAGCAACAGTTTTAATAATCAGCAGTAAGAATTAGTAGTAGCATCAGCAGCTTAGGGGACCCCTCTCGTGTTACACTAACAAGCAAATTATATTATGTAAATTATGTGCCTATCATCGGTTAAAATACAAAACTTAACTTTCAATTAGACTTACGGAAAATAATTTCATTAGGTATTCTATGAAAAGAGTGATACTGCAATAATATATAAAAGATCTAGTGATGTACACCATATCTGAAATGAATAACACCTGTATTTAATGTTTCATTTCTTATGTAAAAAAATTGAAAAACTCCACTTCACAAATTACTCGCTACAGTTCTATTTACGCTTATAAACTCCAGCATCTCTTTTTCAATTCAACATCCATTTTATTGCAAAGACAACATACTTCATTTCGCGCACTAGAATCTTCATTCCAACTAAAACATTCACATTACTTAACATTTTTATTCAGCTCGTCGGTGGTGGAGCAAACACCGAGTAAGCAAGACGGAGAACGAGATAAAACAATTGAAATATTCGCTGTGCAACGAAGACTTGATGTATGAAATGAACTGCATAGTATGGCTACGTCGCTACAGGCACTGCAACGCGTACTACATTCTAGTTCACTGGATGAGTTTAAATGCATGTCAGACGTAAGGATATTTTGCTTGCCGCAACGATGAGAATCTTTATTGTGGAAGAAGAGAACTTTATACAGAATAATGTGGGTTTTGTAATTTTATACATAATTAAGTTTATAGTTTTAGTTATTTCAAATTTCAGTTTGTACAGTTTATCAGTAACACCACTAGGAAGGTGTTGGGGAAATTTGTATCTAAGGTTGGAACAAAAATATCAATAAAAAATCTGATGTGGACACCACACGACTTCCTTGTACACAAGACAAATATGAAGTATAGACCCAAGTATGAAATTGCACGTATTTGACGTAATTTTACATTAGCATCTATTTTTTATTTTTTTGTTATTTTTTGTCCTAATCCATAGCTAGCTTCATTACAAAAACCAAAAATTATATATGTTTAAATATACATATCTCGCTTATACAAAGGGCTAATTTAATAATACTTGATGTGCTAGACACAGAATTTAATTCTCTTAAATTTTTATTTGAAGCATTTATTTCTAAAATCAAAATGAAACCATTTTATTGAAGAAAAACTGTTAACAACTTCAGGTAATATATCACTTCCGGTTAGCCTGTTTTAACCAAAATCCACTATGTTATTCCAATTAACATAACAATCTTATATACCAAATTTTGAAAAGTGTTAGATTATATTTTAAGATAGTTTTTCATTAAAATCTATTATAGGCTTCAAATAAAGTACCATTTCTAGAAATTATGTAATGACCAAAAAGGGAGGTGCACAACTATATGTTATAGCAGTCCTAAATACACAATTTCAACTTTCTACGGCTTACCGTTTTTGAGTTATGCGAGATACATACGCACGTACGTACGTACGTACGTACGTACAGACGTCACGACGAAATTAGTCAAAGTGGATTCAGGGATAGTCAAAATGGATATTTCCGTTGAAATCTCAAAACCGAAATTTTTCGCGATTACAATACTTCCTTTACTTCGTACAAGGAAGTAAAAATCTTGTGTGGCCAACACAATACCTGCCGCCATTTGCAGCCCGAGTCACAAAAAAGATTAAGTTAATCCTTATTTTTAGTCTAATCTAATCCAAGTAACTACCTTTTTTTAAACCCCTCAACAGGATTAAGTCCCAATTACAGAGTGGGTTCACATTCATACACATCCATGCCTTACTGGGATTCGAACCCCGAGCCCCGAGGGCACTCATGATATGAGGCGTTGCTCTGACCAATGAGCCACCGGAGTTATAATAAAATTAAGATTAAATTTTAAACACCGGGATAAAATAGAATTCACTAATCCAAATATGAGGATTAGCTTGAAACATTTTTGTGAATCGTTAATTTTTATTAATCTAAATACATACATTACTTATGCTGGAAACTGTATTGAATTCCGTTTCTATTGTTCTATTTATTTTTTTCTTTTTAAAAAGTTACTAATATTATTTTGAAATGATTAGTTCTTTGATAGTGAGATTTATCTGTAAGTTACATACATTTGAATAACTGCGTTTTGTTTGATTAAAGCGTAAGCTCTGGGATTCAAATTATAGATAATTTTATAAATTTATCCATAAAATATATAGAAAAAGTATTAATGCAAGTCTAAAGAAAATTTAATAATCTTTAATTTTTATATTAACATTAATCTCGAAAAAATAACATTTAAAGGTATTATTCAAAGAAAAACTATTTTGAGCTTCCAGTAAAGTGACATTTCCGGTTATCCGATCTTCACCAAAATCTGATAATGGGTTCTTTCCATTACAGAAAAAGTTCGAAATACAATGTTTTAAAATTTTCTGAATGATAGTATTTGAGTTAGAGTGGAGGATCCACACATACACACAGACATCATCGTGAAAATGTTAAAATTGGATTGTCGAGACCTTAAAACGTGGTCATTTACCAAAATATCGATATGCGATTTTTAGCACGATCTTTATATCTCCCTTACCAAGGGTAGCGGGAGGTAAAAAATAGTTAAGAGTATTATTAATAAGTTGTAAAAATACACAACATCGTTTTAACTGGCAGACAGTTTAACCGGAGATAAAAAAATCCAGGCTTAAGACCCGCTTCTATACCAACCCTAGTTAAAATAACAGTAAGTGATAATCAACGGTTATGTTTCAAAATTGTGCTAACCACATTTGGCTACAGCTAACTGGAAATTAGAACTGTTGTTCGCATCGCTTCTAATCTTCATTTTAATTCTTAAGTAATGGTTAATAAACAGTTACTTGAACCAGAGGGGGCAGGATCGGTCCTTAATAAATTGAAGCGGTAAATTGTAGAAGGAAAAGTTTTCATTAATAGTAGTTTTGGAGAAATCAATAAAAACTGATTAAAGGGTAAAATAAACATTTTACTTAAAAACTTACAATTTACAATTTGTAAATCTAAACAAGCTAAACACTTCCTTACACCATTTTAGTAATTTTAAAGTACTAGAAGTATGTTAGACTGAAACAAAGTTGGCGGATTCTTTTCCTTTTACATCTCAACTTGGATGATGACTGCAAATAGTAAAAAATAAACACTTTTATTACATTATCTGTTTATTTTCTCGAAGCTACAACAGTAAGCTAGAAAGTTCTCTTTTTATTACTCAAATTTAAAAAAATGTACTAATGTAGATTTTGCAAAGAGTTTCACAATTTAATAACGCTCATAATTCATCTGCTTTGAGCTCAAATATTAAGGTATACGGTATTTTCAACTTAAAATTACTTGAGGAACACGTTACATTTTTTACCTTCTGTCACCTTTAGGTAAGGAAGGTATTGTCTTTGGTCAAAAAATTCGGTGGTGAGTTTTTGATGAATAAGCTCGTTTTAGGGACCCTAGAATACGATTATACTATGTTTATGATGATGTCTGTATGTATGTGCGTGTGCGTAAGTGTGTATGTGTATGTATGTGTGTGTATGTGTGTATGTGTGTAGGTGTGTATGTGTGTGTGTGTATGTGTGTGTCTGTGTATGACAAAATGAGACAACTCTAATACCACAATTCCAAAAATTATAATTCTTTCATATTCCTCTTCGTTACATCCATGTGAAAAGCTGATTAGGTTTTGGTTGTAATTAGTCAACCGGAAGTACCCTCATTTGAAGATTTTAACAGTTTTTCTTGAAAAAACGATGTTAAATATGATTTTTTACATTTATTATTATAAATATTGAAGAATATTTTATTCTCTACACGATTTGAATGCATTTTATACTTCATATTAAATGCATATATAGAGTTAAAATATTATAAAGAAATTAAATAAAATATATTAGCCAGCTACGCTATAAGTCTGGAAACAGCTGCGGTATTAAGAAAATTCCGATAATTATTATTATAATTTTACTGGAAATATATGATCTTTTGCTATAAACTTTCTGTATGGAATTTGTATAAAATACATACAACTGCCTTACGATAATGTACAAGAAATGGAATCTTTTGCAAGGAACTTTCTGTATGACATTTATACAAAATACATAGAACTGACGGAATGTAATGTGCATTATTATTTGGACATTCCTTTATCTGACATATCTTACTCAAAAATATAGTTATATTTTATTACAATTGTACTCGGTTCAGCCTACACTTATCGATGTACCTATAAAATTAAAAGTAACCGTTGAAATTGAAATTATTTGGGAACTTCCAGTTTTAATTTAGGATAAGAATTGGAATATTACAATATATAGGACGTTTCGTGCGACATCCTCACATAATCAGCAAGAATAAATTTGAAGTTTACATAGAATATTACATAATGTGAAATTACATTGTCATATTTATGACATTTTTAAACACTGAGTCCATTATTTATTGGGAACTAGTGCAAATAGTGTTTGCTGTATATTGTAACATGTAAAATTGTTGTAATAAAAAGCTAAGGATCTTTAAGGCCTCCAATTCTTATCCTAAATTAAAAGTAACTGCTAATAATTTGTTTTTAGTTTTATTCAATTCTGAGACGAGAATAGTTTAATGAAGTATCATCATTTTAATTATTATATTTTTACTTGTATCAAGATAAGCAGGTTCTTTTCAATGAACACCAAATACAAACAAAAGTTTGTTTCATTTATTAATTATGTATAACAATAGTGAAAGTAATTTATCAATTGAATAATAATATGAATACAAATCCCGACCCAAATACAACAGCAATATTTATTTCATATTGTTTATCAAGTACCCTATAACGTCAAACAATATTTTATATTAATTCCATTGATGCCAATACCTACTTCACTCAAAGTTGTTCAATCAACCCCTATTGTATACAACAAAACAATATGTTAAATTTACTATCGGTATACACCTAACTTATGTAGTTTGTAATCTTCTATGAAATATTACAAGTTAATAATTTTGAAGTAGAATATAGTTTTATTTGAAACATTGAGAGAAGAAGAAGAGTAGAAAAGCAGAATTATTTTAAGTGCGGTATTATTTGGTATTTAAGTTTTACGTACATTTAATGTTACACAGTAAAATACGTGGTGGAACAATAATGTTTTACTGTTTTGTATTTTATATTACTTCAAATAATGCACACGGCTGGAATGAACTTAATACCAAATTATTTAAGAGTTTCATATTATTTAATGCTGTATGGTACATTTAATTTAATGAATACAAAGTAAATTTTATACATAGTTATTCATCATATTGTCAGAGAGTAAATTATATATGTATGGACCTACTAACTTTAACACGTGACATACCAAATGAAATTAAAAACTTATGACAAACCCAGAACTGAAACAATGACCTAATTAATACATATCCATGAAATGTATCAATTAATTCTAAATAATTAGTTAGTAAAAATCTAACAGTGCTAATAAATATTAGTACTTTTCATTACCAAAATACTATATTCAAAACATATAAAATCACTAAATCACCTTCTAACACTTTCGTGTTAAGGTGCATTCACAAATGGAAATTAGGTTTATGGTTTTTGTTTAGGTTTAAGTAAAGGTGTATTCACAAATGATAATTAGGTTTAGATTTATGATTTATACTTTAGATTTAAAGACTTTGGCCGCATATTATGTAATGACTCCATTCACACTTCAGAATTTAGGGTCTCTAAATCCAAATCATAAAGCTAAACATTGCAAGGTCCAACCTTTAGGTTTATGATTTAGTTTGACGTCACAAACTTCACCAATAAGAACGATCCTGAAATGATATAGATATATACACCCATCTTTATTTAGTATCCACTTGGTGGATTCGGCTTTTTAAACAAATGCGAGAATAATATGGAGACTATCATAATTTATAATTGCTGACTGAAATATAACCAATAATGCCAAGCGAATGACAGTTTCACGGCGCACAGGTGCCTTGTTGAGTACTACTCTACCGATATTTTAATCTTGTTTTTGAAGCATTTACACAGATGTCTGTACATATCAAAACTAATTTTCAGGTAATTTAAACTTACATTTATGAACGACTTACTTAAACCTAAAGAAAAACAATAAACCTAATTTTCATTTGTGAATGCACCTTAAGTCATTCATAAATGTAGCATAAATTATCTGAGAATTAGTACACACATCTGTGTAAATGCTTCAAAATAAGATTAAAATATCGGTAGAGCAGTACTCAACAAGACACCTGTGCGCCGTGAAACTGTCATTCGCTTGGCATTATTGGTTATATTTCAGCAATTAAGTTATGGCAGTCTCCATGTTCTTCTCGCATTTGTTTAAAAGCCGAATCTACCAAGTGGATACTAAATAATGATGGGTGTATATATCTATATCATAACAGACTCGTTCTCATTGGTGAAGTTTGTGACGTCAAACTAAATCATAAACCTAAAGTTTGAACCTTGCTATGTTTAGCTTTATGATTTGGATTTAGAGGCCCTAAGTTCTGAAGTGTGAATGGAGTCATTACATAATATGTGGCCAAAGTCTTTAAATCTAAAATATAAATCATAAATCTAAACCTAATGCTGCTTTAAGGTAAAAAACCCTTCATTTCTTCATAAATAAGAAGAGGCTGAACACGCGTAGTTAATTTTTATTAATCTGAATACATACCTACATATATATATATATATTTACTTATGCTGGAAACTGTATTGAATTCCTTTTAAATTGTTCTATTTACTTTTTTCTTTTTAAAACGTTACTAATATTATTTTGAAATGATTAGTTCTTTGATAGTAACATTTATCTGTCAGTTACTGTAACACGAGGGGGGTGCGGATCTGGATGATGCTACTAATACTGATGATTCAAAACTGATGACTGTTTCTTCCAACAATGATACACTGACTATTAATGACTGGTGATAAGGATCTTCGTGAGATGGAAGAACACACATACACTTACACTTTAACTTTACACTTTCACTGATGAAAACTACGGACATGAACAAATATTTGTGATTTACATAACTAATCCGGTTATTTACATATCAACTAATACAACTAAGCCATTACTAATAAGTTACATTCTGTAACACAGCGGGCGGGCGTCGCCCCAAAACTAAAAGACACTACATGTCTCGTCAAAACAAAACACGTCTTCACGACTCGACGAATTAATCTCGACTCTTACACGTTAACTCCATGAGTCTCTAATTTCAACTCTTACATGTTTACCCCATAACTATCTAAACTCGACTCTCCATCCCATGGCTAACTAAAACCGACTATCTTTAAAAACAAAAACGCTATCTTCAGGACAGGATGATCTTAGGGGTACGGGGTGCATAGGGCATCTAAAGTCACGCACGTATACATAATAATTTCTAGACTAATGATAAACAAATAAATGTCGCGACTATCATAATACAATATGAATTTCTAAACTGAATTTTGACTTAAATAGATAAACAGAGTTAAAATATGAATATTGAAACTATAAGTTAGAAAAGTTTACAAAAGTTATTTATCTATTATTGCGCTTACCCTCGTCTTATTACATTACATACATTTGAATAACTGCGTTTTGTTTGTTTAAAGCGTAGGCTCCGGGATTTAAATTATAGATAATTTTATAAATTTATCCACAAAATATATAGAAAAAGTATTAATGCAAATCTATAGAGCATTTAATAATCTTTAATTTTTATAATAAAATAAATATCGAAAAAATAACATTTAAAGGTACTTTTCGAAGAAAAATTATTTTAATTTTTTTAGTAAAGTTCCATTTCCGGTTATCCGGTTATCCGATTTATAATACAAGGTTTCAAAATTCTGAGTAATAGTATCTGAGTTTGAGTGGAGGATCCACATACATAGAGACATACACACAGACATCATCGTGAAAATGTTAAAATTGGATTCTAGGGACCTTAAAACGTAGTCATTTACCAAAATCTTGATATGCGATTTTTAAAACGATCCCTGTACCTCCCTTACCAAGGGTTAAAAAGTATATTTTGCTATTTAAAAATATAATTTGGAATCCAACACTGCACCATTTAAATAATATATAAACTTTGTTCTCGGAAATTTGGACATTATCGTAGGTATCTATATTGTCTAAATATACCTGGTACTCATAATATAACATAATTTAACGTAACACACAAAACTTTTGCCATTATTCGAATATTTTTTAGGTATGTATAAAATATCACTTATTATTTATTTGTATTCGTTTAAAACATAATTTTGCTAGTATAATACAATTTTTTTTATTTGTTTTGTAAATTAATTTTTGGTAACAGCAATTTATTAATTTTCTTGGTAACCAATATTTCAAATTGTCAAAAAAAGTATTCAAAAATTATTTTAGGGTTTATTTAAATTATTCCATTTGTTACCAAATATTACCTCGTAAGCACTAGAAGTTATGATAAAGAATACACCACAAATATAACTTCAACTGATGAGGTTCATTTTGAATTATTAGAACAAAAGTACTAATTTTCATTAGCGAAAAGAAGAAGCAAGCTAATTTCAACATTTCCCTGACCGAGTAAAAATTGGTTTTCGACAAACCTGTCAGTCTTCCTATATTATACAGGGAGAAAACACATCTCCCCCTGCGTATGTTGCGATAATCGCGGTTGTGCTGACTCCAGGTCGATTTGCTCTTAAGCTATTCATATCGCTTTTTATCTACTGGTTTTTGAAGCGGCGCGAAGAAGTATGCCCTGGGATTTAGAACCTGCCGACTTTGATAAAGTGGATATTTTTTTGACAAGATGGAAATTTTGCTTAAACTGGGAGAATTTGCATTCCAAGTATGGAATTAGTTTTTGCTGTATGCTACACGTATGAATTTTTCATTCGGAAATATTGCTTCTTTAGAAAATACTTCACCGCTGAATAGCAGTGAAAGTGAAGAGGTAATACATGTTTACCTGTATTCTTTAACTCACAAATTTTAATATCCTTTGACGGGGAAATTCTTTACAAAAAGTTGTAATATATACGACCTCTTTACCTTGATACACAGAAAATTAACTTCTCGTTCAAAATATGAGACTATTAAAATTCATTGCTTAAAAAAGACAGAAAAAATTCTGAAAACCAGCACATTGTTTCCTGCCTTATATAAATAAAAATTTATTTAAACCATTATTTGGAAATTGAAGCGGTGAGATGTACAAGGAAAAGATTCCGTTAATGGTGGTTTTGAAAAAATTAATAAAAACCATTTAAAATGGGAATTTGGCAACAGTCTTGAGGTTTGGAGTTAAATAAATAAGTCGTAGGTTCCTTATATGTTAATAGCTAGTTTTTGCATGACGTACGAGAAGATTCCGTTAACGCTAACGTTACGTCTTTATTAATGGACGTATACAAAGTAAGGGGTTTTTAAAGGTTTAGATTTTGCATTACGATTTAACCACACATACGTTGATTTTGACGTTCAAATGACAGTTGTTTCAATATCTGTTATTTTCATTAGGTTTGTTGGTTCCGCCACCCTGCGTCTATCGCAAGCCGTGGAGGTGAAATTTGCTGTTCTTTTTGATTCGCGGTTCACTGTAAAGTCACTAGATTCTGTTCGTTCCATTTTTCTAGTAACTTGCGGTATAACGCCGCGGCAGCTGGCGGTGATAATTTTTACAGTGACTCATGACTCGGTGGAAAAAAAATAATCGGCGGTAATGTTCGCGTCTACATATGAAGTGCCAGTATGACAGTGTTTGACAAATAAATATTAGGTTAAAAATTATTATTTTTCAATAGGTATGCTATGTAATGTTTCAGTTTTAGAAATTGAAATACATTTGTAAAATATATAAATGTCAATGCCATATGAATTATGATTTGTAGCAAAATAAATTTAAATGATAACAATAGTAAATAATTAAAATAATGGAAAATGGAATAATATATTTTTTTCACTACTAGCCTACAAACATACCATTATTGACGTGTTATTGAGTTGTGAAATTTTTTTTCTCTACCGCTTCCTTAGCAACGCTTAACAACGGTCAATAATGAATTATTATTGACCATGGTTAATTATGCGAACTGTCAGTTTTTAAAGAAATTCAAGCTTCTGAATTTATTTAACTTATTAAACGCAAAGAAAACATTATATTTAAATGTGCCGCCTTATTTCAAGTTAGCAATAGTTAAATTTTAGATTAAAAATCTTAATATTCTACGATCTTATTTCTTATCAAATTTTTCGTGCGTTCACATTATATTTACAATGCGAAATGTTAATTTAGGTATTTATTTATTGTTAAATCTTTGAAAAGGTAAGTGTTTATTGTAACATTATTTCAATTATCTTACATTGTACATTTTTTTAGGGTTATAATTACATTTCTATGTAAAAACACAAAACAGGTAACATTTATTTGCTATTTATAGTTGAAATTGATAGTGCAATTGTGACAAGTCAAATTTATTACTGCAGAACCAGCCACTCCAATCACAAAAATAGCCTAAGAAATTATGAAATAGTAAGTTTTTGGAATTGTATTACCACAACAGGATACCTTCGTTGATAGGAAAACTTCATCTGGCGCTTCTATGAGAAATTTATTAATTTCTTCTTTAGAAAATACAGATGACTTTTTTGGCTTATATGTAGCATTTTGGCGCTTTAAAAATGCAAGTAACTTAAAATATTTTGAAATGTCTATATTTTCTTTTAATGAAATAGTCGATTTCAGCATGGAAAATATGGCCCATAAACTTGAAGCCTTTTTATTGTCTGCTTGCTCCTGCAAATATACTAGGAGTACATTTTCCGAGATTTTAGTCACCTTTTTTGTTAGACACCATTCTTTAAAACGTGTAGGTATACACTTTCATATATATATATATATCGGTTTAGATTTTTCTGGCAGCAATGTATCAAACTGCACATTTTGTGCCGCTTCTTTAATTTCCGGAGGAGTACAATTTTCCGTATTACTTTCTTCAAACATGTTTACTTATTGTTACCAAAATGAAATGTCAGATATTAAAAACAAAAGAATTTTATTTCTGCCTACTTAGTTTTTATAGATATTAATAAATATTAATGTCAAAATTCTTATGTTATTATTAATATAAAATTCGTTAAATAGAATTTAGGAGCTAGTAGTGAAAAAAATAGTATATAAACCACGGTTGAGAAGATCATTATCGACCAGGCGCCTTGTATCACTCGGGCTTCGCCCTCGTGTTACAATCTCGGCGCTGGGTCAATAATGATTATCTTCTCAACCTTGGCGTATAATATACTATTTACTGAGTATCCTTTATAATTATAATAGTCTGAAGTATCTTCGAAAATAATTTAACGCAAACGGATCGAACAGAAAAATAATTTTTAGTAACTTAAATTATTACTGCGGCGATTGGTAGTGAATCGCAAAACGCAGCGACAATTACCGCCGCGTTTTGCGGCAAAACGCAGCATAGCGGAACGAACAAACCTATTGTATTTTGGTAAATAAATCAAACACAAATGGAATAACTATTTAATGTAATGACTAGTAACAAATATGATATTGCTTAGAAACCAAGACGTTAGCGTATATATCTTTCGAGAAAACGCTATGCAAAAATTCCCTAATGAAATCAGTATACGTCGATTTATTACATACAAAATTTGTCCATTCTCAGCCAGTACCTACAAATATTTTAAAATTCAGTGCTCAACTTGCTGCCCTGAAGTTAACAGAATCTATTACTATGTTCCATAAATCAACCAAAAAACAAGTATCTTAATTCCGGGTACACCATGGTCCCTGATTATTTTCATCTATTTCGGGACAGAATGACATTGAATCATATGACATTTAAAATTGACAAAACCTAATCAAAATAAAAATTAACCAAATAAATGATAACGTTGAATAATGCCAATAAAAATACAATCTACAATATATCAAATATAAATAATGTTTTCATACTTACATCTATAATAATTATTAGTAATTCCACTAAAAATGCGGTTTAAAAATTTGACATTGTCGGATATCGTTTGATTTTGTTATGATGAAAATAGCGGTAGTGGGGGTAAAAATACCAGAGAAACCAGGATAATTGCCGTGGTCCAACTTTTTACCAACTTTTTTTAGGAACCGCGTTCCAAATAGAAAGCGGTACATAATTTCAGGACTTACGGAACACGGAACATACTATATATTAATTTTTGACAGAATTTTGGGCGAGCATTGATTTTGTAACAATGTAGATAACAAAGTATATTCTCAATCATTTATATTTTAAAAAATTTGTACTTGGTGAATATGGACAAATCCGAAACGTGCTATGTAATAAATCGACGTATAACTGATGTCATAAACGTTAAAGGAACATACGGCCTATTTATCTGCTTCCAAACTAAAGACAATTAACAACTAGGAAGAATTATATACAAATAAATCATTAAATACATAATAGAAAAAAATGGATTATAAATTTATAACATAGAATTCTGGTAATAGATTTTTAAATTCTAATAGACAGAAAAAACATCAGGCATGGAGTAATCACTAACAAGCTTAATAAAAAGAAAATATATCCTATGTATAGGCGAAATAGTAGGGATCGACCGATATGATTTTTTGTGGCCGATACCGATATACTCATATTCGATATCGGCCGATACCGATATATCGGCCATAAAATTTTGTCGTAAATTTTTTGCTGTATAAATGAGGTAAAAGTGATTTGTAATAACTCCGGAAAGAGCAGAAAGCTTAATTTTGTTGCATTACAACTTGCCAAAACTTAACTTTAAATATTAATTTGTTTAACTTAGTGTGTAACTGTACTTCTACATTTTTAATGACTTTTTTGCTAAATTTTGGATAAGAATATACTTGATTTGTTTTTTATTTAATATTTCTGTTTTAATTTCCTTTAAAAAATACTTAGCAACTGAATTATTAAGCAATTTATACTTTTTTATGCCGATACCGATATAGGCCGATATCGTGGTTTACATATCGGCCGATACCGATATCGGCCAAGAAGACCGATATGGCCGATATACCGATACCGATATCGGTATCGGTCGATCCCTAGGAAATAGTAGCATATTATTGACATTAGAGACAAGGAACAAATATTGAGATTTCGTAGAGTAGGTTAGGTTAGGTTAGGTTAGGTTAGGTTATTCTTAAAGTGAATTGGTTTAAAATAGAAGAAGTATCAATTAGGTTGTTGATCAATTTAAAGAGAAATGTAATATCTGCTAATTTCCGTCTTTTCTCCAAGGACAGAAAACCTACACTGTAATTCGGAAATATTGATTCAACAAAGATTCCAAATAGTTGCGATTTTCATAAAAAAAATTGGAACGGGATTCGTATTTTCTCCAAGAAAGATTTCAAGAAACGCCTAATAAGCGCCCACAACTATACAGATATGTATATCGTCATTATCAGAAATGTGTAATAAGCCTATATAGTTTTTTTTTCAAAATCTTTCTACCAAAATCTCCCATGTTACCTGTTCTGGAAGTTTGTACTCCGGTCATATCAAAGGTTAAACAAATGTAGAACTCTTTAAAGATCAAACTGATTCTCTTTAGTCCGTTTTCCTGGCACTTGATGTTAAGTACATTATCTGCGACCCATCTATTGAAGTACGCGTTTGTCTGGTCGTTGTTCAGTGCGAGCGACGTCGACTCCCGTCTCTCGGCTTTGATGCCGCAACGTCATCGTCGGTCTAAATGACTCGCGCGATGGGCTTACTTCGCACGAACCTGATCAGATCGTTCCGAGTAATTTTACCCTTCATTGAATTCTTTATTCCCATCCAACACCCACGTAGCACGCAAGGGGAAAACTACGGTTAATAAATTTTATTTTATCAACGTTGCCTTCTCACACTTATAAAAATTGAGAAGTTTATCTACAAATTGATGCATAATTTTATAATTATAATGCTTATTACATTATTCGTATTTTACTATTCCCTGCACTGTTAAATATATGCAGATTTTATAATTAAGTGTAAATTTATCGATAGCGAGTTGTACTTTCAACGAAGCCAAATAGTTTTGTAAAACTGGTTTTCGCATCGATGTAATCTTAAGCTCTACTTTTACTAAGTTCTAAGTTTTACTTAAATTTAAGGTTTACCTTAAGTTTAATTCTGTTACACATGTAAATTTTAAGTTCTACTTTTCTAAGAATATGATTTGGTTAAAAATCAACGCTTTTGATTTAAGTCAGGCCTGATGAATCTAAAACACCTCACGTGCCACTTTACCCCGCTTTACATTTATTGAGTTTACATGCAGTTTTCAAACCATTTTCAAAACGTTTTTAGTTTTGAAAACGCCATGTATACAGTGTCAAAACGTTTTTGAGTTATCTCAAACCAAAACTAAAATACATGGGTTTGACTAGTTTCAAAACTACTCATGTAAACACTTAAAATTCAGTTTCGATATTGCGCATGCGTACAGAGCATAACGTGTCTGTCGCTCTGTGTAATTTAGTGTTACTAACCCACAAATAAACTGACAGTTGTGTAATTTTAGTGCGTATTGGTACAAAGTACAAAAAATAATTGGAATAATGGCAAAATTAAGAATTTGGAGTGAAGAGGATTTGTTACTTACATCAACTGTTTTCAAATCAATCTGTGAACCTGTTTTGAAAATTGCATGTAAACAGTTTCGCGAAATTTTGACTGAAAACTGAAACCATTTTCAAAACTACATGTAAACGTAGTAATTAGTGCGGGCCGCAAGTGATTATTATACGTACTTTTTAAAAAGATAATAAAAGAAGGAAAATGTACAATAGAAATACATGAATAAATCTCAGTTAATGCGAAATTTGTTTTTTCTTTGCTTAATTTTTCATTTTCGAAAAATGCTTAGCAGACATAGGTTGATCCAAAAGCATTTGCGTACGAAATGCCTTAAATTTGTACATTCTCTAATTGTAAGTATAAAGCCTGATTTCCACCGAATGTTTTAATGCTTAATGCACAATAATTTATGCATAAGGCTTAATTATAACAATTTACGATGATACCATTTCCAACTACTTTTTTAATGACTAATTCGACAGATATGTCACATTTTTTCCTTTTTATTCTTAACTACAACAGACTGCCATTGCATCAGTAATTATTCTTCTTTGTTATAATATGTCATATGCATAATTTTCCGTATCAACATCGAAAAATTAAAAAACTTGATTATAAAATAGACTGACAGTTGACAATTCAAATTAGATGACAGTTATGTATGTCCATCTCACAATTACGCTTAGTCATTACGCCTTAAACCTTGGAGTTTGCAAACTTTTGTTCTTACGCATTGCTCTTAGTTCTTAAGCGTTAAGCCTTGTGCATAGCTGGAAATGATACTAAACTTTGTCATATGATAAACATTTTTACACACTGTTCTTAGTTATTAATTATAGCTATTACGCGTTAGGACAATCGGTGGAAATGAGGTTTAAGAATTATAAAAAATTATATTTGATGTAGTTCCAAAAATGTGTTTTAATTCGTTACTGTACTGGCTCTGTAGGTCGATTAATTCAATTTGTAGATTTTCAGGAACAGTGTGCACGTCATCAAACGGAAAAGAAAATATTTCAAACATTTTATCATATATTCTTAAATCTGGGGAACTTCTACAGAGTGATCAAAACAATCTGATACTCACGTGATCCGCATCTTTCCTCAATAACATCAAAACTAGACTTCTGGAAAGAAAAGTTTGGTATGTAAGTTCATGGACGTGCAAATGTTTATTATAATGAATACGCTTCGACAATAAACTTGTGATGTTCGTCCGTTAAAACCATTTCGGGTGGTAACGTAAACTTAAAAAACTCATTAATTAAGCTATTAAAATTATTTTTGTAACTCACCAAGCAAATAGCGAAATACACTAATAAGAGTCTTAAAAAAGACTGTTGTCGATAATGTAATTATGAAATGCATGTAATAAAGACGGCAAAAATAAACAGAGAGCGTAACGAATATTTGAACAGATATTTGACAGATTGACAACAATACACGCTTATGAATTGCACGCAACTGTTAATATTTATTTCCGCGAAATAAAATATTGAGAACTACTCAGATCACGTGACTGTCATATGGTTTTGATCACTCTGTATCAAATGCAGCTGTAAGTTTTTTTTTTTTATTTCATCAGCATACACTCATACAGTCAAACAGAGAAGTAGCGACAGCCAGGACTGATTTAGGTAATACAGGAAAACTGTTAGTTTGACGTTCATCATTTGGAAGGCCATCATAAGATATAAGCATCGATATGGACTTATATTGGTTCTGTTATATTAACCAAGAATAAATAATATGAGAAGAAATATCTAAATTAGGTTTAAAATTTGCTCCTTTTTTTGAATTTTTCCGATAAACCAAAAATAGCTATTTGTGTATTAAGAGCGCAAAATGGGACATTGTCGATTGAGAGGTTGTTGCCGCGCGACGCAGGAGCGCGGCATTCTCTCGAAATCGACAATGTCCATTTGCGCTCGAAACACACACAAGATTTTTTCTACAGTCGCCACAATGGGGTCCTACACCATAACAAAAATTTATTTTTTATTTATCGGTATTTTCCATTCTTCTTGAGCTATTGCTTCAATCTAATCTAAGCATTTTATACTTTCGTTTTTGTAAATGAATGCCCTATTTTATTTTCACAGCAGTGCGGCATTTTGTTTGGTTATGTAACATACCGACAGAGCAGTTATATGTCAGATTGACTTGTGGGTAATGTGTAACTACAGTGTCATTAATTCCTGACTAAACGTTTCCATTAAGAATGTGGCCAAGTAACATTTCTCAACATTGTATAGTTAGAAATTTGAGGAGCGAGCGTTTTTTCTACTTTGTCGCTCTAGAGCGGCAAAGTGACATTTTGCGTTGACAAAAGAGAGCGCAAATGGCTACTTTCTATATAGACTGTAGAAAAAATACATTGTTTAAACCCTGAAATTCAGTTTTTGTGTTATTGTTATTTCAAGAAATAATCGTGTAGAGAAATTTAATTTTACTTGAGTTCCTTGGTGTGAAATATACTTTTCCGTCAGTTCTGAGGAATATTTTTGAAGTGTCTGTACTTTGATCTTGGCCAGAAAAACGAATTTAAAATTGAAAATCTCAACTTCAAAACTTCTTCCCCTGTTTTCAATTCTATGGGGTGTTTTACAATTTTGAATGAAGCTTCTCTTAAATTGGCTGTGCAAGTGTTGCAGAGGGAAGAAAAATAGCTCGATCAGAAGCAAACGTGCAGGAGAAACACGCGTGAGGAACACAGCACGAGTGAAACGGGTCCAACGCTCCGACACACAAAATATAAGATAAATCATTTCACAGCGGGAGAGGAACTAAAACAACATAACGTGAAGCTGCTATAGGACCTGTAGATCGCAGGGAAAAGAAAAGCAGGATCATTTGAGGGCTAATAATGAAACTTACACAGTTACACTACGATAATCATTAACTATTGTGTTCAAAAAAAAATCCTAATTCAGAGTAGGCTATGAACAAAGAAACGTATGTCAATTTAATAGTTATTTTCGTGTCTCCGCTGTTGCTAACCTAGGCCGGCAAAAGGAGTTGGCATTACTGTTCAGGTGATATGTCAATTTAAGATTATTTTCAACACACAAATTAACAAAGAGTTTACAAATTTTAGGGCTAAATCTTTAATTGTCGTAACTTAAATAACTAAATTTTGTCATAAAAATAATAATATGCTGTCATTACTGACATCTCGAACAGATTAATTATAAGTTCCAACTTTAGGACTAGTTTGTTTTGTAACTACAACTAACTTCACGTGATACAATTGAGTTTCCGCTATCTGTCATTAAAAATAAGCGAAAGTATATATAATTACATAACTAATGTTTGTATGTTATATTTTCAATAGATATAAAATAATTACGCATTTTAAGGTCAAATGTAAGTAATTATAATTAAACTTGCAATGCAAAACCGATAAAAATATTTGTTCATTTTTTACGTTATGTAACATAGAATAAAGTGTAGAGAAATATATGAAGAATTTATGGAGAAGTCGCTACAAAAAATCTTGTGTATCACACGCCCAGCAACTGTTTTGCGAGATCTCGTATTTGCAGGCCTCGCTTTCAGCTCAGCCTGTCAAAATAAACTCGCTCTCGCAAATATTCAGTTTCTGGACTAGTGATACAATAGTTATTTGTATCAGTTTCTGGGCGTGTGATACACAAGATTTTTTATGCCGACTTCTCCATAAATTCTTCGTATATTTCTCTACACAATTAGTATATTCCGTAACTTAACCGCGGTGACCATGGTTCTGGTTATGCGTTCCATAATGTAATCAAAACATAATTTCAGGATCGCGGTTCAATTTCGGAATGTGGTTCCTTAAGGTTTTGGTTAGTTTTTCGTGACCACGACGACCACAAATTTTTTGTGGCTGTTGTGGTCTTATTCTTATTTCTTATAATATAATAAATAATATTGTATGAACATATAATTACTATATATTATAACTGATTAACCAAGATGTTCAGAATCACAACCACTTTTCAGTGACTATAACCTGACCACTTGAACCATACCATAACAACGGTCGTGGTTAAGTTACGGAATAGACTACTTATTCTATTTTACATAACCCGAAAAATTAACACATATTTTTATCGGATTTGCATTGCAAGTTTAATTTTAATTACTTAAAATGCGTATTTATTTTAAATTTATTGAAAACATAACATACAAACATTAGTTATATATATATATATATATATATATATATATATATATATATATATATATATATATATATATATATATATATATATATTATATAATTTCATATATTTTCAATGACAGATGGCGGAAACTCAAGTGTATCACGAGAAGTTAGTTGTAGTTATAAAACAATCTAGTCCTAAAGTTGGAACTTATAATTAATCTATAAGAGATGACAGCAATGACAGAATATTATTTTATTTATAACAATAGGTCAGCAACAGCGCATTTTGAGTTCTGTAATACTAGTCAAATTAGACGGAGGTACGAAAAAATATTTAATTAAATGTCAATTTGATATGAAATATTGTCAAAAATGTTATCTAAAGAAATCAAAGCTTTTCTTCTTCAATCTTATTTTAGAAATGGAAAATTACATTTCAAGATCAATTTTGACATCTTTACTTTTAAATAAAGGATTACAGCTCAATCGAATTAAGAGAAATTTGTGAAAAATAGTGAAAGTATATGCTTAATAATGAATATTAATAAAGAAATAAAATGATATAATTGAAATACTTCGGAAATAAGGGGGTTTTTGTTTTAGCAGCTCGTCGCTCATATGAAATCCATATATATTATTTTGATCGGCGACTCAAAGACCATACCTATAAATATATAATGAATACCGAGTTAGGGGTGGAGCCTACTACCAATGGAAGTAGAGATATTCAAATAGCGGAGGCGTGGCTATCAGTCCAGTAGTACAATTCTCAAACAGTTTTTATTTGAATATTAATATTTTATCTTAAACTTAATAATTTAAATACATTTCCAATTATAAATCATGTCGACTTGTATAGTATAATAACATTTATTTTTTATAAATATAATTTAGAAATAGCATATATTTCAAAAACATTTAGGTCCACGAAGAAAATAATTTGATATGAAAACTTATATACGTGATGCCACATCTATATTTTCAAATTTCGGAGGACTATAACTCGCTTATTAATAGGAATATTTCACCGGATTATCACCGACAGTCTTAGTTTTACTTATACGTTTAAATGAAATTATAAAAAAAATGGGGGATTCCCCTATTGAATAATGATCTGACATACGTTTCTCTCTTCATAGCCTACTCCGAGTTAAGAATTTTATTGAAAGTCCCTAGAGATCGCTGATTATAAAGTTATTGTATTCAATGACTGTCTTAATATTATTAATTCCTTCTTCAAGTGCAGCCCTACCCACAACAATTCCGTTGTACAAATAAATATAATTTTCCCTTTGGCGGCACTGAGACTTAAATATAAGGAAACAGGCATTTTGCGGCACGGGGTGTATGCACGTGTTAGTGTTACTCAAATGGCGCGTACACGGCTGAAATCACTTTCACGCAATTTGAGAAAGACATTTCAATTTCTCAGCATCCGCCGGATGGAAATACCACCAAGCGAAACGCACAAGCCAAGTACCAGGAAAGTCGAGAAGGTGAAACACTCCACTACTTACAAGCTACGGTAATTTCGAGGGTAATTTTGGAGATGTTTTAATGAGGGGGAAGATAAAGATACAATTCTGAGTAAGTGCTAATGAATACTTGGTTTCTCTTTAAATGACGTTAAGAATAAATGTTGTAATTAAAAGTAATACATTTTGCAATAACAACCAAAGGAGTTAAACGAATATACCAAATATGTATAAAATAGAAAATTATATAAAATAAAGCAGTTTGATTTAAAACAATTCCTGAGAAATAAAGAATAATTCTGACCAATGTAATATTAAAATTCAAACTGATGGATAACAAAACGAACGACAAAATAATCGAACAAGTGATCAATTTAAACTACAGGGTGCGGCAGAACCAATTGAGCAGTTTTGAAGAGTAATAAAAAAGAAACCAGAGTATATATGAAAAAAATGTTTTTATTTTTGACTTTCCATTTATACTAATTAATTTTTAAAAAAATTTGATGTGGCCAGCACATAACCTCTCGCCAGATATTTTACCTGATTGTACGCATAAAACGAAAAATATTTTTAAATACAAATACATACATATATTCATGTCTCACTACAAAATAATTATTTTAATATAAATTAGGTACAATACATACATTTTCATTATATGAATTTTTTTTTCTACTTTCCTTTTTTTTTTCTTTTATTCGTCTTTTTTTCCCAAATTCCTTTTATATTCTTTTTTAGGTATATTCTTTTGCGTTATTGACTTTTTTTTATTTTCATAATCTTCATAATGATGTACAAATATTTTTGACAGTAACATTTATGCGTCAATTACAAACATTTGAATTTCTTGCCTTGAAGTAGTTTGATCTAAGAATTTTTACATCAAATTATTTAATATGCATTTCTTTATCTCTAAATCTATAGAAGATATAATAATGAATTTATATTTATCGAATAAAGAATTTAACGTTCTTTAATATAAGTATTTACATGAATTTTCGATAAATAGTATTTAGATGATTTTTTTCTTGTAACTACTACTTCCGGTTGTCCAATTGTTACCAAAACTGACTCGACTCTTCCCATTATTAGATTGAGGAATCCGTAGTTAAAAATGTCGTAAGTCTTCTAGTATTCGAGTTATCGTGAATCCAACATCCACACACACCCACACAAACACACACACACACACACACTCACACACATACACACACGCACACGCACACACACACACACACACACACACACACACACACACACACACACACACACACGGATATCATCGTAAAAATGTTATAATCGGATTCTAGGGACCTTAAAACGTGCTTATTCACTAAAATCTGGATATGCGATTTTTAGCATGAATACAATACCTCTCTTAGCGAGAGGTAATAATGTCTTTAATATGGCGGCCGTTAGCTGCAATACATTGCTGAAGCCGATTTCTGAAGTTTTAACAACCCGTTGACACATTTCGCAGGGTATCGCGTTTACTTCTTCAGCAATATGCTCCCTTAGCTCTAGCGGGTTTTGGGGGAGACGTTTAAACACTTTTTCCTTTAGATATCCCCAAAGAAAGACGGCGCATATGCTTAAATCGGGCGATCGCGCAAGCCACCCCACGTCACCTCTCAAAGACAATAGACGTCCAGGAAACATTTCTCTTAAAGCGTTTAGAGAATTTCGGGCTGTGTGGGCTGTAGCCCCGTCCTGTTGGAACCAAAAGTCCCCTAATCCCTCTTCTTCAACAACCACTTCCAATCGGGGCTGCAGAAAATTTTGCAACATTGAAACATAACGCCCGGAATTCACGGTTACGGTCACACCTCCCTCTTCAAAAAAGTACGGGTCTATAACACCAAATTGTGATACGGCACACCACACCGATAGTTTCGGAGAATGTGGCGGTCTTTCGTGAACAATTTGGGGGTTGTTTTCAGACCAGTAGCGAAAATTTTGTTTATTCACAATCCCGCTTAGGTGAAAATGTGCCTCAAGAGGGATCGCTGCAAGAATTTCCTCACACAGATTTTGGCGGTTGGCGAAGTCTGCTGGGTTCAATTTCTGAACCATCATTATTTTGAAGGGATGGAAATTCAAATCTAAATGCAGAATCCTCCTCAAACTGTGGTCTGAAACCCCCAATGCAATAACGTGCCTTCGAGCAGAACGTCTTGGCGATTGTTCGACAGGGTGTAAATGAAATAAGTGCATTAAATTTAACCAGCAATGTAACTCGATGAGAGCAACAATATTTCTTAATAACTTTTTTTTCTAAGTCTTTTAGATTTTGAGTTAAAATTCTTTAAAGATTTGCTGCATATTTCGTTACCCGCCTATGGAGAACAAATGGTTGCTGTCGTATTCAAGTGGGATACAAACAGCTCAAAAATTGTCGGTTATCGGTTACACTTACAGTCACAGTAATTAATAAACGAATCAAGGGAAATAACATTGTTATTAATTAATACGTAATACAATACAATTTTTAAAATAAATAAATTTAAATTTTGAATAACAAAATTATAAAGTTGTGTATTAAAACAGGATTTTAATCACCTGTGAATAGTGTGAATAGAGGAAGACAAGGAAGAGCAAAGCATAAGCATAGTTATTAGGTTATGAGATGATTATTCATCGTCGACAAATCATAATAGTTTAAATACGTTATTCAAAAAATGTAAGTACAAACTTTTGTCCATTTGAAAGAGGTACATGAGTACCAATAATTAGTCGTCCATTTATTGTACCCCAAAAATTTTTTAATAAAAAAATTTACAGCATTTTCGTCTGTCGAGATGTGTATTGTGCATAATAAATACACCTTCCCAAGTAAATTCAGTCTCATTAATGAACATTATGAGCCATTCCCAAAATTGATGTCTGTTATATGCTGAAAACATAGAACTTTTTGCACATGTTATGGATATAACTGTTGCTTTTTTAAAATTGTCATATGTGAAACTCCGTATTGTGATGTGATAAAGATGTACAAGATTAACAAATGTGCGAATATTAAGAACAGAATGATTTGGTGATGATTTGGAAACGCTCCGTGTAAATGCGTTGGAAACTCCATGACACTGTGTTTATGTCAACCGTGATGTCAATGTCAAGTAAAATGTAGTGCAGATACGAGTAAAAAAATAAATAAACCATAGGTAAGTAATTACAATGTCTGTGTACTCGCATTTTGACAGAATTTTACCTTATAAACAAGTTTATTACTAATGTCAAAATTGACAGGACTGTGAATTGCTAAAACAAAATTTTTCATAGCTATTGCTACTGCATTCAATTATCATAAAAATATTTGGAACGACTCGTCAATTTACGGGGTGGTAAAAATGCTAAAAAAATATGCGATTTCGAGAAAAAGTTATTAAGAAATATTGTTGCTCTCGATGAGTTATATTACTGGTTAAATTTAATGCACTTTTTCATTTACACCCTGTATAGACGGATACCTGTATTAATAAATGATTGCTAAATCACAGCGAGTTCAATTCGAAAGTTATATTATAACACAAATTCATTTCATTTATTCTTTATTTTAACGTCGAGAATTATACGTAATCTTTGCAATAATTACACCGTCTAGAACTACTCCACCACAACAATGAACACCCACTACCACAACCGAAATTCTTATTGAAATTCCTGTCCAATTATTTTCCCTCTAGTCCTAGTGAACTATAACCCTTCTCGCTAACAATTTCATCAGGTTTATCCAGGATTTGTCTCTGTATGGAAGAGCTGAAAGTGGCGCGTGAATATGAATGCATTAGCGGCATGGGGGATCGAGCCGCCGCAGGCACTAATGGTTCCGGGTTCCGGGACTCCGGAGGCTTTGACGCGGGCTTCGCTATTGACGCCCTTAGCGGAGATTGATTAGGTGATAACGGTGACTTAGGGGTTTTTAAGCAACCGCCGATAATTGTTAAGGGAGGTGTAATTACCGGAAAACACACCAAATTGATAATATATGTTATAATGAAAAATACGAAACAGATAAATAGGGGATTGCAGCTCAATCGAATTAAGAGAAATTAGTAAAAAAATAGTGAAAATGTATGCTTACTGATAACTCGGAAACGAGAAATTTGTATAAAGCTATTTTCACTTTGTCTTATTTATTTATTTATTTATTTGCAACCTGTATAATATACGTAGTAGTCCAAGATCCCAGGGCCCCCAGACGTAACTTATTTTCTCAAAGATGAAATGTGTGGAGTAGTATTCCTATGTACATTGAACGCACGCATACCTGCTAAGTTGAGTAGACGGCCAATTTACAGGTACCTGGTGCGAAAGGTAAGTAAAAATTGGACTTACTTCACTTAAATTCTGAAGGCTGATTTTTATGTATGGCTTATAGAATATTAGTACAAAATAATATTCAACACTCCCAGACACTTCCGGTCGGCCTTAACTTCCGACAGACGCTTTAAAGCTCACACAAAAATACATGAACTTTACTTATTTTCTGATGCTTGATTTATATATATGTTACTTAGGGGACTATTTCAAACCTATATGTACACAGCCAGACAAATGCTAATAATTTGAATTTCGCGGATTTTTAGCGGGAAATCAAGAGTCCCCTAGCGGAAAAGGATCTGAGGCATCTGTCAACACTGGTACCCTCGCGCTCATACTCATAGCAGAATGTTTTTTGTGTCTGGGGGGATGTTTGGCCCTTAGCATTTGTCTGTACTTCATTATGAACGCAAAACATAAAAAAAACATTTTTTAAATAATTACTTTGGGACATATATGAGGTTTGTTGTCAGTGTCACTGTTACGTGACATTAGTGCTACCTTTATCTCGCTGCCTATTATAGACCTTGTGCGAGAGAAAGGTATAGTCATAGGTGTCACCGTGACGTCACGTTGACACTAAAAATCAAATGCTGTTAAACTAAAAACAATAGGGGACTACAGCACAATTTAATTAAGAGAAATTAGGAAAATACATTGAAAGTATATGCTTAATAATGAATATTAATGAAGAAATAAATCGATATAATCGAAATACTTTCGAAATAAGAGGGTTTTTATTTTAGCAGCTCGTCACTCATATGAATTCCATATATATTATTTTGATTGGCGACTCAAAGGCCACCTATAAATATATAACGAATACCGAGTCAGGGGGAGGAGTCTACTACCAATGGCAGTCGACAAATTCAAATAGCGGACACGTGGCTACCAGTCCAGTACTGCAATTGTCAAACGGTTTTTATTTGAATATAAATTTCTTGCATTTAACTTAATAATTTAGATACACTTGCAATTATAAAGCATGTAGACTTGTACAGTGGTACAATATTAATTTGTTTTTTATAATATATTATTTAAAAATAGCATACATTGCAAGAACATTTTAGATTCACGAAAAAAAAAACAGTTTTATATAAAAAACTTATATTCGTGACGTCACATCTATATTTTCAAACTTCGGGGGACCATTACTCGCTTATTAATAGGAATTTTTCACCGGATTTCCACCAATAGTCTTAGTTTTACTTATACTTTCTGATGAAATTATAAAAGAAAAATGGTGGAATCCCCTATTGAAATATATAAATTAAAAGGAATATACGAGTCTGGACTCATTATAGTTCGGCCGATTTACAACAAAAAAAAAATATAAAACCTGCGCAAATTGTGAGAAATTTTTACAAATTTCCTTCGACTATTTTCAAATATTGTAACGTTTTTATTTATTTGGGTAAAGTGTAAAAATTAAATAATTATTATTAATTATAATTTATGTTTATTTAAACGTTAATAAATATCTATAATATACTCGTAATAACAATGACGATTACTATAATTAAACAAATATTAAATACTTATTTAAACTATAAATACAATTAACTAGTTAAACACTAACACTATTTATTTATTTAAACAATTAGCTCGACTATTTATTTACATGATATTACTGATTATTTATTTCTACTATTTATGTCACTATTTATTTATATCACATTCAACTGTCCGACTTACCGAGTTCCACAGTGTCTATACAGGGTGTTTGAAAAATACTGTAAAACAATTTAAGGGTATATACGAGGGTATATAGTATTAACCAAAATGAATAAAAAAGCTTAATCAACATGGGTCCGATCTTCCATAGTTTCCGAGATTTGAGGCAGTGAAAAATGAGTTTTTACGGGGTTTACGTCTGCTATCTCGAAAACTATAAGAGTTACGACTTTGATTAAATGGGATGTTTTGTTTACCTTTCAGAGATCATCTTAGATGTGATTTTTTAAAAAAAATCAAATAATTGTACTATGTTAAATGTTGTGGCGACCTTGGCCAATATTTAATTTTTAAATACTTTGTAACTATTAGAAATTGAGAAAAACGTTTCATATAAATTTTATTGTTTTTTTATCTCTCGCTAAGAAAGGTATTGAATTCATGTTAAAAATCGCATATCCAGATATTAGTGAATAAGCACGTTTTAAGGTCCCTAGAATCCGATTATAACATTATTACGATGATGTCCGTATGTGTGTGTGGATGTGTATGTGGACGTGTGGATGTTGGATCCACGATTTCTCAAATACTATAAGACATTTTTAACTACGGACTCCTCAATCTAACAATAATGGGAAGAATTGATTAAGTTTTGGTAACAATTGGACAACCGAAAGTAGTAGTTACAAGAAAAAAATCATCTAAATATTATTTATCGAAAATTTATGTAAATACTTATATTAAAGAACGTTAAATTCTTTATTCGATAAATATGAATTCATTATTATATCTTCTATAGATTTAGAGATAAAGAAATGCATATAAAATAATTTCATGTAAAAATTCTCTCATCAAACTATTTCAATATTTGTAGGTACATCATTATGATTTGAATGTATTTTGTACTTCATATTAAATAGATATAGAGATATAAAATTATAAAGAAATTAAATTTCATAAATTAGCTAGCTATTCTAGAAATAGCTACTATAGTGCAGTTGACAGTATGATTGTGTTATAATTTTACTGGGAATATAGGATCTTTCAAGGGATTTTTTATTGGAAACTTTCTGTATGGAATTTGTATAAAATACATACAACTGCCTTAAGTTAATGTACAAGAAATAGAATCTTTTGCAAGAAACTTTCTGTATGACATTTATGCAAAATACATAGAACTGACGGAAGGTAATGTACTGGCCACATCAGATTTTTTATTTTCCAGTAACATACTCGTATATCTAAATAAATGTAAAGCTGACAAATTTAAAATGTGGTTCAATGTGCATCCTTTTAAGTCAGGCAATAAATTCGAGGTACACAGGTGAATTTAAACGACAAATCTGAAAATACAAAACACTATTCAAATCCACTATTCAATCCCAAATTTTTTCACGGATTTCATTGACATGAAAGAATTAATGTTACGTGGCAGATCTCTATAAATGCTCAATTTCGATGCTTTGAATTTAAAATGAAAAAGTTATTTCCGACATTTTATCTTTTTCTGCATTGAATCTGCCTGATGAAAAATTCTCACCGTGTATAGAATGGAATTCTATACAGTTAGACTTCGCTTCTGATACAAATGGTGCACAGGAATTCCTATTTTTTTGCTCGGGATTGTTCGTTCATTTACGAGGATCGTATGTTTTTAGAACTGTTCATCTGTTTTGAGTTAATTCTTTTTATGTTGCAACTGATCCGTTTTCAATGAATACGTCAATTATTATTGAAACAAAGACATCAGTTAACAACATTTTGACATTCATGGCTCTTTATTTATCTTTTTAGAATAAAAAGTTGACCTATATATGCTTTGTGTCTTCCTATTACATTGTCCTGTTAATTCATTTCAATCATTCTTTTTCATACATTTTGTTCTTTTTTGGTTTTTCAACTACGAGTAGAATGAACAGTGAGCATACTTGGCTTTTACAAATACTCGATTCCTTTTTTATTTCCTTTATTAAAAACCATAACTAACATTCTAAACTCATTATTATTATTAGAACTTTACTATTCATCACGTAAGGCCTTTTTTCACCAAAAACCTTGAAAAAATATGGATGGTACATTTGCTTGTATTTCAGCATTTTTGTGTTTCGTGATGATTTACGTTATTTAGCAGTAATGTCAAAGAAAAACTACCGAGAAGGGCTAATTTTCTTGTCTGCATATGTGCTTTTTGATACGAACTGAACTACTTATAAACGAAACATTATTGCCGAATTCGAGTATGATTAGCGAATGAAAGTTTATGTTCATTTCTCTATATTTGATTTGAAAGGAAACTGGCCCTTATGTATTCCGTTATGTATTCTGTTACAGAAGATTAGAATTGTACTCAATATCAGGAGGCATTTAAAATGACCTTAGAAACAGGATTCAGGGTTGTATTTAAAAAATTTAATACCGCAAATTCTAGTTCGTTCGTGTCAGGTGTAAGCAACCCTCGAGTCGAAATTACTGTTAGAGGAAATTAAAAATAATCCTATTTCATAGAATTGCCAAACTAAATAGTTTAAAGATCAAAATATTTTGTTATAATCAACATAAACGAAAAATGTTACAATATTTTAAATGCACCCCTGTTTCGATGTTCAGTTACCCTAGTCGGTCATCTATTTTCACATAATAATGTACTTCTGTGCTTTCCTAGTTCAGTATTTAAGTGGGTTCATGCAAAAATTTCATACCTGAATATCACATATATAAAATAAAGCGTCAACTTTCATTCGCTGGTAATACCATACATTGTCTGTGAATGAAACTGTGAAACTGTGTGTGTACGTTAGGTTAGGTTGGATTGATCTCCACATAGAAAAGTATAATATTCTTCTATAAAAAAAAAATGGAAATTTCAAGAAAAAATTTCGTTTCCTTCGAGCTGTCCATCTTTTGAAGCATACGCGGCCGTTTATCATTCAAAACTCGCTCCCGTACCGCTCTCTCTATCGATCGTATTGCATTCTATCAATATATGCTTCATGGTAGTTCGGCGTCAAAGATAATATATTAAAAAAAAATAAACATATTATATTATTATACAATAAACTATTTAATGAATGAAGCAGGAAAATAATTTACCTATACATTTTAAGAAAAATTATTAATATTTCTGGTCCGCCATTTTAGATTAGCTGTCATATTATGTGAATAAGCAGTTCATTCTTTATTTCAGTTGTAAAATTATGTATTACTGTGTATAAATCTTATGTTGCTTTTATTTCTAAATATATTTTCATTCACTCGGCATATTTTGACAATAACGGTAACTTGATGTATCTACACATACTTGTCTACTTGAAAATAAATTATTTTTTAATATTAAATAACTAGTAAACTATCATGTTTACTTAAAATGTATAGGTTCATTCTTTCCCTGCTTCATTCATTAAATATTCGTTGTATAATAATATTTGTTTTAAAATTTCTTTTTAATATATTCTCTTTGACGCGGAACTATTACGAAGCATAGATTGTTAGAATGCAATACGATCAATAAAGAGAGCGGTACGTGGAGCGAGGGATTTTTATCGTTTAACATTTGACCGGGTGGAATTCGACGGCGTGGAAATATTTGAATATCTGTAGATCGGAAAAAGTGGTGGGGGTACATTTCGACCGATTGGGATTTTGACCGCGTGGGATTTCCACCGCGAGGAATATGACCGCGCGGAACGTACTCCTTTAAGGCCGTCGCGTACTTGAGCGAGGCGCAGCGCGGCGAAGCGAAGAGCGGCGAAGAGTCATTTTTACAACCAACAGGCACTCGCGAGCAGTTTACAACGAGGTACGGCCGCATTTGCTTCAAAAAATATACAGCTCGTAGGAAACGTAACAACGCAGGCACTATCTATACGAGACAAATTTATAAATTATTTTGTTTCATCGGTAGGTTCAGTGCAGTGGCAAAATGGCATGGTACAGAGAGGCCGAAAATATGTTTAATTTTTCTGATATATTCTACTACATTCTGTAACCAAGTAGTTAATCTCTTTTTTTGTTGAGTCTGCAATACTATTTTGTACAATAGCAATCATTTAATATGTAAGGAATTTTCTGAACTAGTTTTATAAACTGTTTCCATTTTTAAATCAAATTTATATTTTGTACATTCATTTCTTTTTATTTTGAAACCAAAATAATTAATTTTTCACATTTTACCATAATCTATACGTATTGTTTTGCTATGATGTGTGAAAGGTGTAAAATTTAGTTCTACATCGGCTATTTCCGATGCTTCTCGAGTATATTTGTTCTGATTTAGGTAGCTGCGCGATTGCACACTTTAGATCAGCGAAGCGAAGAGCAGAGAAGAGCAGAGAAAAATATTATCCCTATATTCGCTTCTCTGCTCCAAAGTGCGCGTATACACATAATAATACATTGAATGAAAAAAACTTCTTTTCGCCGCGTTTCGCTTCGGTCGCTGAAGTACGCATTGGCCTTAATTCTCATTAATTTTATATTTGAAAACGGTAACTGGTAATGTTTATAGCGAGCAATATTAATACGTTTAATGAGGAGACACAAATTTGCATTCATTATTTAATACAACAATTTCTACTATAATTAGGTAACTTTAATGAGCATTATGCAACAAAGTTACTTTCAGTGTGAAAGTCTGTAAAACGATTATTTTCGGTATTCAACTTTAGTTGAAGTCAAACGCGTTCAAAGCAAATATAGTTTATTAGCTTATGAAAACTATGCATTAGCAAACTGCATCATTAACAAGCAATGAAAGCCTTTCCTGCCGAATGCATCTTGAAGAGGAAGTATTCAACCTATGCCCTACATGTGAAATGCATTAACTGCACTGTATGATTCCCGACAGATTACTAATCTGTTCGGAATGAGATACAAAGCGGAAGGATTTAATGAATTCACTTTGTTGCGTTGCAGTGGACCTTCAGTAATGAAACATTAAAATTCCGGAGGCTAGGTTTAAATTTATTTCACTGGCCCGCCTAACATTTATGCTGGATGTTTCTCTTATTTATTTTGCGTTTTATTTTTATTTTTAACGCTAAAATATTTATGTGGAGATATATGCATTTTACGGGAAAGTAGAACGACCACAAGCATTTTATTTTATTTGCCCCCTAAATGTGAATTAATATTTTAAGTATTAATAAAGAAGATTTATGGAGATGTTGCTATTTATATGTTTTCAATATTACTTTTTTTGCCATTTATATGAATCAATCTTAAATTTATTTTTCATGTATAGAAATATGTAAAACTTATCCCGATATTGATATATACTTTTTTTCCTATATCTACCTGCGAAGTGAATCTTTTCTTATTGAAATGTCGTTACTAAAGAAACCACCTTCGTTAAGGTTCATTTTGCGAAAACTATAATAATTTCAGTTATTTCTATCAGATTTATTAATAAAAAATCTGGTGTGGCCAACACAATACCTCCCGCCATTTACAGCTAAAATCACAAAAAATATTAAGTTAATCCTTTTATTTGGATTACCGAATTTTACTCTAATTTTGACAGTTTATTTCTTAAAATATAGTCTAATCTAATCCAAGTAACTACCTTTTTTAAACTCCTCAACAGGATTAAATCCCAATTACAGAGTGGGTTCACAGTCACACTCATCCATGCCATAGTGGGATTCGAACCCAGAGCCCCGAGGGCACTGATGACATGAGGCGTTGCTCTAACTATTGAGCCACCGAAGCTATAATAATATGAAGATTAAATTTTAAATACCGGGATAGAATAGAATTCACTAATCCAAAAATGAGGATTAGCTTAAACATTTTTGTGAATCGTTAATTTTTATTAATCTACATACACACCTACATATTTACTTATGCTGGAAACTGTATTGAATTCCTTTTCCATTGTTCTATTTACTTTTTTCTTTTAAAACGTTACTAATATTGTTTTGAAATGATTAGTTTTTTGATAGTGACATTTATCTGTCAGTTACATACATATGAATAACTGCGTTTTGTTTGTTTAAAGCGTAGGCTCTGGGATTTAAATTATATATATTTTTATAAATTTATCCTAGAAAATTTAATAACCTTTAATTTTTATAATAACATTAGTCTCGAAAAAATTTAAAAACATTTAAAGGTATATTTCGAAGAAAAACTATTTTGAGCTTCTAGTAAAGTGCCATTTCCAGTTATCCGATTTTCTCCAAAATCTAATGGGCTCTTTCCATTACAGAAAAAATTCGAAATACACACAGACATCATCGTGAAAATGTTAAAATTGGATTCTAGGGACCTTAAAACGTGGTCATTTACCAAAATTTCGATATGCGATTTATAGCATGATCCCTATACCTCCCTTACCAAGGGTAGCGGGAGGTAAAAATAGAATTTTGAAGCTTATTAGAGGGCGAACACAATTTTTAATAGTTATTTATGTATTAAGAGCATAATCAAAAAATTGTATCACGAGGGAATTTTCCCGAGTGCTATAATCTTGATTATGCCCGTGGTACATATAACGTTTTATTTTATTTTGGTTCTTGAAATTCGACAATTCAGTACGTATACAGGCTGTTTCAAAAATAATTTGAAAAAATACAGTACTGACCAAAATAAGTAAAAAAACTTAATGAACATAGGACTGATCTTCAATTGTTTACGAGAAAAGCGAAAAATAAAAAAAAAACTGATAAAGATAGTGTTGGAACAAAATTTTGTCTATGTCAATAAATAGACTATAAAAAAACAATAAAATTTTATATGAAACCTATTTCTTAATTTCTAATAGTTACGAAGTTATTTTAAAATTAAATATTGGCCAAGCTCGCCACGACATTTAACATATAGGTCAAATATCCCGCTAATTTATACAGTTCGGCTTACCAACCCTAGCGGTAAAACATGGTACTATACTGTCATTTATACGTGGAATAGAAGAACATTGTCAAAGTTTATGAAAACAAAATTACAGGTAAGTTTGTATATTGCATCATTTTGATACAAGATTAAAGTCAAAGTATTATTATATTGCACGTGAAATAAAATAAAATAGTGAATATTGCATTAAAGTGTGTACCATCCTCTGCAAAGTTTGCCGACAGAAAGTTTAAACAGTGGCGTAGAACACGGGATAAAAACAATTTTTCTGATAATATTAAACGGGGTAAGAGTAAACATAGTGTTTACTCTTGCCCTGAAATTATAACAATTTCCCCATATAAAGAAGAATTGGAGCAAATTTTAAAAGGAAAACAATTAAAGGAAGCAAAAAAGATTAAAAGGGATCTATCGCAGGCATCTACTTCTGGATTACAGAAATAGTCTGCTTGACTATTTCTGTAATCCAGAAGTAGAATAGTAATAACACGACAACTGTATTTATATTTGTTGTAAAGAAAAATACAGTACATCTGCTGAAGACCGAATTATTAGCGGAAAATGTCATCAGTGGGTACACGAAGGATACACTAACGTTAAACTAAATAAAAAACATACAGTTTATTTACTATAGAATATATATAATAGAAAAGAATTTTTTTTTTATATATGTAAGCAAATGTATGAACTATATTTAGAGTTTAATAAAACTGCTGAAAGATTTCATATATGAAATTTATTACATATTAGTAAAAAACCGTTCACTTTTGCCCCACTGTCCCCTACAATTATTTGATTTCTTTTTTTAAAAAAGAAAAGCACATCTTAAATGACCTCTAAAAGGCAAAGAAAAATGTCATTTAATCAAATTCTTATAGTTTTTGAGATAGCGGACGTAAACCCCGTAAAAACTCATTCTTCACAGCCTCAAATCTCGGAAACTATGGAAGATCAGACCCATGTTGATTTAGCTTTTTTACTCATTTTGGTTAGTACTATATGCCCTTAATTTTTTTACAGTATTTTTGAAACACCCTGTATATTCGGCATCGGTGTCCTGGGGTTGTGATTTTTAAGTACTGTGGTTTCTAGCTATATTGTTGGTTTATAACCAATTTTAATTTAGTGTCAAATGAAAATTAAAGCCATTGATTGTTCAAAAGAAATACCCGATGTATTTGAGGCTGCACAGGACAAATTGGTTTCACAGAAGTCAAAAGACGTATACGAGAAAGAATACGAAAAGTTTTATGAGTAGCAGAGTTCAAAAAATGTGATTATTGAATTTAATGGGTTGTCTTGACATTTATCCATAAATCACGATTTTGATGTTTGCGTAGGTGTTGCTTGGCAACTTTATACGCCTTCGGGCGATAAAAGCCAAATTGCGCCCGCTTTTGAGGACGAATATTTATATACATAAGGAGCACATAATATGATGTTCAAACCGAATGTTAATAATGTATTTGTGTATATGTGTACACTAAGGTGCAATAACGGGCCATTATTTTTTTAATTATAAGAGCTGCGAAGTCGGTTATTCAGCAACAAATTTTGGGGCGATTATTATTTCTCTAATACTTTAAAAACCTACGAAGAAAAAAAATTCAATTACTGTAAATACAGTAAAGTAAGTGAATTTGACTAAATGTAATATAACATTGTTGACTAGAAAATGGCCATGACCATGTGCTTAAATGTCGTCTACGCTACGTGAAAAATGTATCATAGGGTATTCCAAATACTGACCCTTGGTACTTACTTTAAATACCCTGGCGAATTATTTTTCCTCGGAAAAAAAGACGATCTACCTAATTGGGTTATGGCCGAAAACTGCAAAAAAATGATACTTTAGAATCTGTATATTTTCTGTATGTCACCTGCATAAAATGACATTATATGTATGTAATTGGTAGCCGATAATAAATGCCAGCCATTTTCAATTGTTGCAGGGGGTGCTGAAGCCTTTTATTGCTGTGAATTTTATCTATCAGAATATCAGAAATTGTCCATACCATTCCATCCGGGCTTTAATCAACGGACAAATTTTATGCTAAAAGACACAATAAAATGTATGTCCGATATAGAATAACTAGATTCGAAAATATCATTTTTCACATTTAAAGTTATTATAAATATTAAAGAATATTTTATTCTCTATACGACTTGATTACATTTTATACTTCATATTCAATGGATATAGAGTTAAAAATTTATAAAGAAATTAAATTTCATAAAGCAGCCAGCTATGCAATAACACTGGAAACAGCTAATATATATATATATATATATATATATATATATATATATATATATATATATATATATATATATATATATATAATTCTGATAGCAGATGTCAATATCAAGTGCATGTTTGTGTTATAATTTTAGTACAAATATATAATTAATTCTAAGAAATTTCCTGTATGGAATTTATACAAAATACATAAAGCTGAGGGAAGGTAATGTACTGGAAATAGGTACAGAATCTTTCGCAAGAAACTGTCTATATTAAATTTGTATAAAACACATAATACTGACGGAAGGTAACGTGCTGACCACATCAGATTTTTTGAAAAAAAAATTGGTCATGACCCACGATGACCAATAACTGAGTAGATCATCTTTTTTTCCGGGGAAGACAGCAAATATTTCAGAGTATTTAAACTGAGCACCAAGGGTCAGTATTTGGAATACCATGATACATTTTTCTTGTAGCACTAGCCCCCGGTCTATAATTGTATTTCCAACAATGAAAAATTACAACAACGTATGAAGCTTTATCCAATAAAATTCCTATCAAGTAAATAAAATACCAAAACCTTCTATAAAAATGATTTTAAAAAAATGTGTAACGGCCCTATTTTATTATATATTAGTCTTTGGAATACAAAAAAAGATTATCATTATTTATTTACGTTCACAACCAGTTGTTATTTATTTATCGTTATAAGAGTGTCGAAATAAAATTCGCTCTTAAATAATTTCTTTAAATGAAGAAGGTGCAAATGTGCACCGAAACGTCGGTGTTGTAAGAATAAATGCTGTTTGACTGAGATTCCAAGTTGCGACCTTGTGTAGTTAACAGGACGCCATATTAACTTTCTAGCCAAAAACTAAAAACTAGTATAGAATTTAGCAAAAAAATTATAATGTAAGCAGTGGCGTAACTAAGAGTTCGGGGGCCCGCCCGCAAAAAGTTTTTAGGGTCCGTTTTTAATTGTAGCGTTTATCATGAAGAACTACATGCCACAAGAACTTGTGGAAATTCTGACTAGGCTCACTTTCATCTGAGTTGATATGTTAAGAAGCAAAATAACCAATATTAGAGACTTGAAAATCTAAGATTAGGCTCTTTTACATTCCATCAAAGTCATTGTATGTTGTGGCATTTACTATGAAACTGTGATTGGCCCGTATTTTTTTGAAAATGAAATTGGTGGCACAGTCCTCTGATGAAAGTTACAGGGAATTGATTCGTACATTTTTGGTATCCCAAATAAAAGAACTTGGATGCGATATTTTATGGTATTTGCAAGATGGATCAGTATCATACAGTCTAAATAATAGCAATTTTGTGAAAATCATTCTCGTATCGTTATTTAAACCCACGTTTTGGTAATACACATTGACCGCCAGGTGTCTTGATTTGACAGCCCAAAACTTCTTTTTGTGGGGTTATTTTAAAACAAAACTCTGGATCAGTTGCAGGAAAATATTCGCCAAAGAATCGAAATTCTACCGGCCGAAATGTGATGGAAAATAAAGAGCTTGATTTTACATAGCGCATAAGGGGCCCCTTAGCCAATAATATTTTTGGAAATTGACATTTAAAAAATAAAGGACTAAATTATGTCGCTACAAAAAAATTATTAAATTCAAAATTTCGCAGTAGTAACAAAATTATAAATCATGTAAATTGGGGCCCCTCTAGAGACGGGGGCCCGCCCGCAATGCGGGCCCTGCGGGCCCGTTAGTTACGCCACTGAATGTAAGCTAGGCTTAACTTTCATTATTTGGTCAGTAGGTAAACTTTTTAGTTCTAAGAGGACATCTAACATCGTGAAATACATTTCAGAAGTTTTATTTCCCATAATACATTACTCATTCGGGAAGCTTTGTTGAAAGGGGTATTATTGTAATTTTGTTTCGGATACCTATTTATTTCAACAGCAACAGGAGTCCTTTATTTCCCAATTTCATTGTCCTGTACCTTCAAAAATCCTCCCCCGTTCTTAATGACGTTCTCCGCAAACATTAATTTCCTCTTGTAGTCACCTAAGCAGAAGATAACTAATAAATACCCCTTTGCGCGTTCAAATAACTTGTTTGTGATTTGTATAAGTTGTTTCTCGCAACAGTGGCAGTGCTGACTAAACTGAAATTATCAACGTTTCGCAGTTTGCAACTTCACGGTTTTCAGTTGACTCGGTCCGCATTAGCAGCGCCGTGAATGCCGGCTAACCGAGTGGGGAAACTTTTCCCTCCCCGATGTAATACATACAGAAGGACGAAGGAGCAGTCGCCGTCGCCAAGCAAAGCCACGGACGTTAGCAAACTTGCAGAGTATCATACAAGAAGCAATCGAGATGCAACTCTTGTTTATTAGATTGTGGAAGACTTGAAGCAATGGTGCTTTTCAATAGAATAAATTTATGGAAACTTACTTGCTTATTTACATATAAGAATAGGAAATACTGTTACCTTAATCACAGTATAAAAAGTATTATACAGTAGCGAAACTCAGGATTCTCTGTCACAGCGCGCATGCGTCAATCAGCGCAACGAGAACATGGCTTCCCTTTATTTAGGAACATGAGCGTAGTGTTTAACTTTTATTACAATTAAAATATTCAATACAATTATTTATTTGTACATAAAATATATTGAACAATCATATATTTTAAATTTATAACAATTTAGCTAAATTTCAGTATCTTTTGTACATAAAATAAGGCTCAAAAAATATGCATCCGTGTCTGCCTGTTGATATCGCCGCCTATGGCATTGTTTTCAATGATTCTGACAGAAGGCAGGAATATAATTGTCTTGAACGATAATAAAATCGCAGACAAAATTTACGTATTACTTATAAAAAGACATCATGTATACTGTTATTATACTAAAACCATATACTTAAACTACTTTTTATTTGTATAGTATAACTGGTTGTAGTATAATACGATATTATACTTTGCGGTACCATTTGAATTGGCGTCACTACGCGCAATAGAAACATGCCGGCTTCTTCAAGGTCACTCCGTTTGGTATCAAAAGTTCAAAGGTGCCGACACAGAGTTTCGCTACTGTATATGTTGTGTATACTGTGCCTTAATTTATTATCATACTTAATATAACAAGTGATATGATTATCATCGATGATAGTCCGAAGGACGAGTGAAATACGCTGCTTCGATTTCACGAGCAATATCTTCGATTATTAATCATATCACAAGCTTATTTAATGAGAGAATGTAATGAATTTTTGTGACACATTGTGTGTGCTGCTAACCTAACTTTTAATATATTGTATTACAACATGGTTAATTTGACAATTGCCTTATTATTTTCATCGTTGTTGATATTAACCCAACGATTATTGCACATTTTTGTACTCAAAATTAACTACCATTGTCAAATAAAGAAAACAAATCCCTTAGTAACGAAGATAAATAAGGTGATAATTTCTTTGTTTTTTATCATCGCTGTGATAGACATGTAACTAGGGAAATTCTAAATCTTGATAGGCGGAAAACATGTCACGTGACTCATGAATTATATTCTTGAGTATAAAGTAATTGTACAGATATTTAAAACTAAACTTCGTTTCTTACTTAGGAACTCGAGTATGTGATATCTAAAATATATAGTATTCTCCACGTCTATGTAAATAATCCGCAATAAAAATTGTTATGTTTCGTAACATAGGTAATTGAAGTTGTTTCTTTTTACCGAACAGATTATTCAGAGTGAGTGAAAAAATAGGGACAAATATTTATTACCTTTATTATTAATTTTAGACATATAGTCCAAATTACAATGTTGCGCGCAAAGTAAAATGTCATTTTTGCTGCGAAAAAACCCAGAATTCTACTTCCGGTTTAAAAATTTTGATATATCATTTTATTATCAGTTTGCCCCTTATCGTAACATTTGTGCTTTCTTTGTTTGAAGAAATATTTTGACATTTACTGACGTCTCATTTGTTTTCTATTATTTTTAACTGTCAAACGTGCTGTCAAAAATGTAATCCTCGAACGAGTGCGCCAATATTCATAACATGACAGGGCGCGGCGCAAAAATAAATGGATTTTGACTATTTAGAAGAATAAAATATATCTTTTTATATTTTGCGTTCATAATGAAGTCATTATGATACTCAATTGCGTATCGTAATGACCTTGATTTCGAAACGCAATTTTTTGTTTTAGACGGTTGGTACTAGATGACGTTTCTTTAACCCATTTTTACCTAATTCATTTTAATGATATAATGTCGAAATTTTATTTTTTTTTATTTAGGGAAGATTATTTACATGAAAATGTACAAATGGTTACAAATATAATCACAAATTGAGTAAGTAAATGTTATTGTAGAAGGCGCAAAATATAAAAAATAGAATAAAGAACTCATTTTATAAGACTTTCTTTCGCACTTGTCAATTAGAAAACTCGCTAACACTCGTTTTCTAAATTTTGACGCGTGCGAAAAAAACATGTCTCATAAAACACGTTCTTTAATATACTATTTCAACATTGGAAGTTAAAGTAATATACATACAGGGTGTAACACAAAAACCGGGACACGGGCGTTAAACATGGGAATACAGTTTTTCTTTGCGAAAAAGTGGCCTATTAATTTTAGATAATGTTTCAAATAAATGTTTTAGAGAATTAAATTTTGCATCTAATTCAGTGATCATATTTTATTTTGCACGTTTCATACTCGAACACATTGTATTGAAATTTTATAAAAGTTACTTTTTTTATAGTGTTAGTCATGGTATTGATTTAAAATTTAAAAACAAATGTAACATTTTACTTGTCATAAATTATAAAATATAAATTGCATAAAAATAATACTTTTTTTTCAAACGTCGTAAAAATGGCATTTTTTGTGAAACTACATAAAATTATCGAATAAAAAGAAAAGTAGTGCGTTTGAAATAAAAATTTAATGTGTCATTCGTAAGCATGGAAGTTTGAACGACGAGCGAAGCGAGTCGGACCTTTGCATGCGGGTCACACAAAGACACTTTTGTTCCGAATGACACATTAATTTTTTTTAAGCGCACTACTTCTCTTTTATTCATTAATTCTATGTAGTTTCTATGGATATTTATTTATTTTATTTCTACCTTGTAAATTAAGTCACAAAAACGTTTGAAAAAAAATGTTTTCCCATGTTAAACGAATATGGCCCGGTTTTCGTGTTACAGCCTATAGCCTAAACGAATTATTATTGCGCAATGCTATTCTTAAGAGGAATATATCATACTAGTTAGATTGAAGCAAGGGAGTATTGTAAATTGACTTACAATACAAATACTAAAAAATCGTGACAAAAACTAATATTCTCATTAATATTAAACAGCAAAAATAGATGTTTTTGTCAATTTTTTTTACAGATTTACAAATCATCATTTGATATTTACTTCAGCAGACTGAAAAACTCAAAAAATCCGATTCAATTCTTCTTTGTGAACTTGAAAATAATGAAATAAACGAAAATAAAATTCTTGAATGTGACAGAACAATTGCAATTGTACATAGGGATAGTAGTTCTCGTATCTTGCTCCAATCTGTTTTGCATAAGTAATGAATTGCCCGCTGACGTGGTAATTGCACATCACTAGTACAAATATATCACTTACTATTATATGATTTATTACTGTGCCACTGCCCCCAAATTGGCTGTGATATATGGTGATCACATGATCTGTGGCCACCATTCACATATTGATGTAAATGGAGAGTGAACCGCAACGCATACCGCATATGGAAATTGCTTCACGCATTTCAGAATGCGACAATTAAATTCAGAAATGCTCATTCGCGTAAACGCACGAGCATCACCGCCTAGTTGTGGAATTTGTTTAGAATAGTCAGCTGATTTAGAAGTTATCGGGTAGTTTGTGACAATTTATGAGAACTATCTTGTTTTAATTGTGGCATACTGGGCATAGCTAGCGCGCAGGGTTTTAAACCCGAGTATAAATGGTACTTGACTGCAATATGGCCGTAACCCAAACAGAAAATTAAAAAAATCTGATGTGGCCAGCACATTACCTTCCGTCAGTTCTATGTATTTTGTATAAGTGTCATACAGAAAGTTCCTTGAAAAAGATTATATTTCTTGTACATTACCTTACGGCAGTTGTATGTATTTTAAACAAATTCCAAACAGAAAGTTTCTTACAAAAGATCCTATATTTCCAGTAAAATTATAACATAAACATACGGTCAACTGCACTTGACACTGACACCTTTCAATCAGAATTTTCTATTTTCTTAATGTAGCAGCTGTTTCCAGAGTTATAGCAAAGCTGACTAATATACATGATATTTAATATCTTTATAATTTTTTAACTCTATGTCCATTTAATATGAAGTATAAAATGCATTCAAATTGTATAGAGAATAAATAATTCTTTAATATTTATAATAACATTAAATGTGAAAAAATGATATTTAACATCGTTTTTTCAAGAAAAACTGTTAAAATCTTCAAATGAGGGTACTTCCGGTTGACCAATTATAACCAAAATCTAATCAGCTCTTCACATGGCTGTAACGAAGAGGAAAACGAAAGAATTATAATTTTTGGAATTGTAGTATTAGAGTTATCGCATTAGAAAATTTCGTCACACACAGACACACACACACACACACACACACACACACACACACACACACACACACACACACACACACACATACATACACACACACACACATACAGACATCATCGTAAAAATAGTAAAATCGTATTCTAGGGACCCTAAAAAGTGCTTATTCATCAAAAACTCACCACCGAATTTTTTGACCAAAGACAATACCTTCCTTACCTAAAGGTGACGGAAGGTAAAAAAACATTCAATCAAAAATCTACGAAACTACATAGTCCTGATTACACTATTATTCACGAAAGATGACTATTCAAGGTCATTAATTCAAAGAAAGAATACACATCACTTTACAGCAGTAGCTTAGCAACATTTTGTATTAGAAAGAGAAAGATTATTTGACCTATGTCTACTTAATTTATGTGGTGTGACAGATATACGTAAATTGTGGTATTACTGTCTAACACACTATAAATAATAATGACATATGTCGTAAAATTACAGATACCTAATTATCTACTACACTGCCCTCTGTGCTAATATTTACCCAGTGGCGTTGACGTTTAAATCAAATTAGTATTCCTTGGTTTATAAGTTAGGTCTATGTTTTTTATTTTGCATAAACATAAGTGAAGAACATAAATCTTTCAGAAAGGCATTATTTAGAAAGAAACATAATTTTCAGATAAATTACTCTCATTTTTTCAGTTAAAATGTGTCCATAAATATTTCATGTTGCACGCCTATGCATATGAAATGTAGTGAAGTTATCTGCAAGTAATATTATATTAGACGGCTCTCAAATAACCTTGAATAGTCATCTTTCGTGAATAATATTTTAGTTTTTGGTAACAATACGACAATCTAGAAGCAGCAGCTTACTTGAATCAGTAAACAGTTTTTCTTTTAAAAAAATTATCTATATATTTTTTTTACTCTTGTTAAATATCCCTATTATTTAAATTTTTTGATTAATTATAATTATTTACGCCAGTGAATTATGGATTCATAATTCACTCTTCTCTCACAGAACCAGAAATTTATTATTCCCGTTTATTTTATTTCTGCCCGCGATAACCCGTCCTATGCCGTCTCACTGTTGACAGTTTTGTCACGCGTCATATTGTATTTTTGTGTTTTTAAACCGTTCTATCGTTTTGAAAAATGATATACTACCTACGTTAAAATGGATAATGAAAACGTCGAGGGGAACACCGCGTCTCTGAATCTTACCAATTGTACAAATTTTACAATACATCTTCACGCTAATTGCCAATAAGTAGGTAGGTACTGTAGGTAGATCCCTTAACAAATAATAATCAAAAATCAATTTAATGTTCTGTATGAGTTTGATAAATAATATTGTTCCAAGAAATTGTGAAGTTGTTTGGAAATTATTTGTTAGTTATTTCCAAATTACAGGAGAAGAAAAAGTATAGTATTATATTCGGGGTTATGAATATTATTCACCCGGATGATTTACATGACTCGCCTACGGCTCTGTATTATAAATATTTAAAAAATCTGATGTGGACACCACACGACTTCCTTGTACGCAAGACCAATATGAAGATGAAGTATAGACCCAAATATAAAATTGCACGTGTTTGACGTAATTTGACATTTACATCTTTTTTTTATTTTTTTGTTATTTTTTGTCCTAATCCATAGCAAGCTTCATCACAAAAACCAAAAAGTATATAAGTTTTAAATTTACATATCTCGCTTATACAAAGGGCTAATTTAATAATACTTGATGTGCTATACGCAGAATTTAATTCTCTAAAATTCTTATTTGAAGCATTTATTTCTAAAATCAAAATGATACCATTTTATTCAAGAAAAACTGTTAACAACTTCAGGTAATATATCACTTCTGGTTAGCCTGTTTTAACCAAAATCTGCTATGTTATTCCAATTGATATAAAAGTCTTGTATACCAAATTTGAAACGTTTTGGATTATATTTTAATATAGTTTTTCATTAAAATCTATTATAGGCTTCAAATAAAGTACCATTTCTGGAAATTATGTAATGACCAAAAAGGGAGGTGCACAACTAGATGTTATAGAAGTCCTAAATACAAAATTTCAACTTTCTACGGCTTACCGTTTTTAAGTTATGCGAGATACGTACGTACGTACAGACGTCACGACGAAATTAGTCAGAATGGATTCAGGGATGGTCAAAATGGATATTTCCGTTGAAATCTCAAAACCGAAATTTTTCGCGATTACAATACTTCCTTTACTTCGTACAAGGAAGTAAAAAACAGTAAATTTTCTATTTGTTTATACAAAGATATCAAGAGTGTTTAGGACAATAATGTCTGAAGTTATCAGTGTACTTTCCGAGGGCCTCTGACCCGAGGTTTGTACGTTGACCGAAGGTGGTGCCTTCAACGTTTACGGATCAGAAGTTTTAATAAAATTTACGAAGTACGTAGGTTATGACTGCTTCTGCTTGTTTTTTAGGCTTTATTCCAGTGTCGATATCAATTTCTAGACAACATAACAACTCATAATGCCCTTGGGCATAATATGTTATATAATTACCCTGAAAGCAGGGTTATCATGATAATAATATACCGGTTCGACATTAAATACTTACTTCATTAAACCTTCTACAGATTTGGAAATAAAAGACATATAGGTATCCTAAAAAACGCGTTGAGCCGGAGAATCTTGAAAATTATAAGGGATGCGAAGTCGATTAACCTTAGACAAAAGACTCATTAAGGAACCAGTTTAGCAGTAACATTATTTGAAAAACAAATGCATAGGTACAAGCAAAAATGTATATTTGCAATTATCTTATTTTTACAAATAGTTTCCATTTTTTGTAAACTACAAATTTAAAAATTATTACTATTTTGCTGTTTGAATGAAAATAGATAGTTACACATCGTCGGAAAGCTAGATACATTCTCTTTTTAATACTGTAACTTCTCAATATGGCATCCACATAAAAATAAAACTTTGACATCATAACTCAGAATATAAAAGCAACAAAAAATTTAAGCATCGCCATTCTAAAGATTATAAAAAGGGCAAAACAAAACCTACTCACACAGAGTTATACGCAAAAATAAATAAATAAATTATTAAATAAATAAATAAATAAAATATAAATAAATAAATAAAGTAATTAATTAGTTAATTAATTATTAAATAAATAAATAAATAAATAAAATATAAATAAATTAATTAATTAATTATTAAATAAATAAATAAATAGGTAAATAAATAAATAATTAAAATAATTAATTAATATATCATCATGGAGTATTACCCATTGGCCATTGTTGGGTTTACTATTGTGCTTTGTATACATATACAGGATGGTGGTGGTTACGGTTGAAACTAGGAAGTTAACATGGGATTTTAGTTTTATGCAATTTTTAATTTCCTGTTCATTTTACGGAAAAAATTGTAGTGAGAGTGAAAAGTTATTTACAATTTTTTTTTTACATTTTTTATTGTTTCTAATTTCTTTAGAATTTTAAAAGAAATTTTTGCATAAGTTACATTAATTGGAATACTTGAGAGTCGCGACAGAGGCAAATAATTTTCTATTGTACGGCAATTTGTGCAAATAAAATAATACTAAAAACTGTTGGGGAAGTTAGGCTACCTATGCACAAATTAGCCTTTTTGTGGAAATTTTAATATCACCGTGGTGCAGGATATTGCAGCTGCTTGTTTGTCACGGTTACACACAACGTTCGTTAATTCGCCGTTGTGTAGGGCAAGCATGCTCTGCACTTACTGCACTACGAGTAGATGGTGCAATATACTTTTAGCGCCACGAGATTTTATCTTCACGAAATAAACTTCAGGGTATTTGTGGAGGATTCTATGAAGTATAGTTTTAAACATTTGGCTATTACGAAAAGAGGGTGCTATTTTCAAAAAGAGTTTCATAAAAGTTAAATATTAATGCATAATGCAATATTTGTGAAATTAGAATTGACAACAATAACCAAAAAGCAGTGGTCCAGATTGAAGGTTGGTTTTCAAATGGTAGGTATATTTTAAGAAAAAAAAATCGGGTGTGGCCAACACAATACCTCCCACCATTTACAGCCCGAGTAACAAAGAAGTTTAAGTTGTTCCTTATTTTTGGATTAGCGAATTTTACTCTAATTTTGACAGTTTATTTCTTAAAATATAGTCTAATCTAATCCAAGTAACTACTTTTTTTAAAAAACCCCTCAACAGGATTAAATCCCAATTACAGAGTGGGTTCACATTCACACACATCCATGCCTTAGTGGGATTCGAACCCAGAGCCCCGAGCACACTTTAACATGAGGCGGTGCTCTAACAATTAAGCCACCGGAGCTATAATAAAATGAAGATTAAATTTTAAATACCGGGATAGAATAGAATTCACTAATCCAAAATTGAGGTTAGGTTAAACATTTTTGTGAATCGTTAATTTTTATTAAATAATAAATACATACATACCTACATATTTACTTATGCTGGAAAATGTATTGAATTCCTTTTATATTGTTCTATTTACTGTTTTTTTTTAAACATTACTAATATTATTTTGAAATGATTAGTTCTTTGATAGTGACATTTATCTGTCAGTTACATGCATTTGAATAACTACGTTTTGTTTGTTTCCAGCGTAGGCTCTGGGATTTAAATTACAGATAATTTTATAAATTTATCCATAAAATATATAGAAAAAGTAATAATGCATATCTATAGAAAATTTAATAATTTTTAATTTTTATAACATTAATCTCGAAAAAAGAACATGTAAAGGTATTTTTCGAAGAAAAACTATTTTGAGCTTCTAGTAAAGTGCCATTTCCGGTTATCCGATTTACACCAAAATCTAATGGGCTCTTTCCAATACAGAAACAGTTCGAAATACAAGATATCAAAATTTTCTGAGTGATAGTATTTGAGTTAGAGTGGAGGATCCACACACACTTACACATATACATAGACACAGACATCATGAAAATGTTAAAATTGGATTCTAGGGACCTTAAAACGTAGTCATTTACCAAAATCTCGATATGCGATCTTAAGTACGATCCCTATACCTCCCTTATCAAGGGTAGCGGGCGGTAAATAGTTACAGATATAATATCAAGTTTTCTTAATAAATGTTAAAAATTAAAATGAATGTCCATGTATCCGAAGGAATTTATTTCAACATATCACAAAACACTAACGCTTGTCCATTCGTTCCTTAATTTACTACTATTTATTTCAGTTTGTAAATATAATATCACAAGATTAATTAATATATCTATGCTTACGTAGGTAGGTAAATCCTTGTTATGTATTACTTTGTTTGGTGATATATATATATTATACAAAATGCATAAGTATCAGTGTAAGCAATTTTTAAATCTAAGAATTTGTATAAAATCCAGTGTTCATTATTTCTATAATGGAAAAGAATATGTGTTGTTCCTACCTTATCTTCTGTTGTAGTTCGGTTCACCCGATGTTTTTGTCGATTTGCAAGTTCAGTTCCCCATAAAACTCTGTAAAAATAAAGTAAAAATATCTTAAATAACAGAAATTTGTATTACAGTTTTGTTCAAATGTTCATGAAAGTTTTGTATACCTAAATCATACGTTTCTCTGTTTCTGACGCTTCTTAGAGCAGAACCCAAAACACTAACACAATTCCAATATGAAATTTATGTCACTAGAAAGAGAATTAAATTCTAAACACGATGCATTCTATTGGATAATATAGTTTTACATATTTTCAATGAATTTTTGATATAAATCAAGATATAAACGACGACATTCGCTTATCGTGAAGCCAAAGTAATGACTAGCCATAGCACGCTGTGAATCTTCGTTACGAAATACCGGAATCGACAAGCTTACACGATAAAATAAATTAATATTCTACATACATATAATTTTTAATATTGGCAATGTTTTTGAATATTCTAAACAAATAAAATGGGAAATGTTATTTAATATTCATATAGATATATTCAGTGGCGTATTCAGCGGGGGGCTTAAGCCCCCCCCCCCTTTAAAGTCCAGTGAATTGAATATATAATGTATTTAAATGAATCATTTTCTACATTTTTTACATTAAAATATTTGAAAAAGAAGTACAATGTCGATAGATAGGCTTATGGTTTAGCTCACAAGTATAATATAAAAATTTACCTATTGATGCAGAAGAAGTTTTTAATTTAAATATCGTTTTATAATTATAACGAAATGTTAGAAGCCAATCATTCATTTTTCGCTTCAATGTAGTGTACGTGGTGCGTAAATAGTTATTAACGTCATTAGGCCGATATAAAGCAAATAATGGAAGGGGCTGACTTCAACAGTAGTGCCCATTGCAAATCTTAAGGACAGGCGGCTGTTAAGGATACCTTTTTATTTTTGTTTTTAGTTATGGTAAATCATAGTAACGGTATGGTATCAGGAAAATGTGTATTCTTCTGTTCACAGTGATTTTTTTCATTAATAAAGAATGAATAAACTGTCATCTTTTATTTGGTTTTATTATGTACATTCTACAGTTAACCATCTTTATTTTCAATTCAGAATAGACCAGAAAAGTGTAACGGTCAAATTTAGGCGCCAAATTCAAACTCAGTTCATAACGCTGAGAACATAATTTTAATCGCCGTGTATTTCGTACCAAGGAAATTTTACCTCAAATTTAAAGGCTGAGAAATCTAATAAAAGTAAATCTCTTATGCAAAACATTATATGTACCACCTAGGATGATTATTTATCTCCAGATTCGTACAATAATATTCACATGAACTGTGCACAGTTTATAATTATTTAAATAAAAATACAACACTACAAAATTCAATGAACGTATATCTCGATTGGTCCTACAACTTCGGTACGCAGCCAATCGCAGCTTAGCTGTGTTGCACTTGAATTTATAGGCAGGTGAGGGACCATCCACGACGTACGGAATTTTAACTTACTCGTAATATTTTATTTTCTAATAATTTTCTTACTCTACCTTTTCAAGGATTTTAAACAGTTGCAATTTATTACTGAATAAACAAACTATCAAATCCTTAACAAGAGCTGCTTAATTTCTTTTACAAAATATCTTTTTTTTTGTTAGTAAAATCACACTACCATAAGAAACCTATACTAGGGAATTCAAACTATGAACTCGCGCCAAAAGCAAATTCTAACCTTACTTTTCTGGTCTATTCTTTGAAAATATAAATTACATATTATGCAACTAGGCGGCGGCAGTGAACAGTATACCTATACGTATAAATAATAGGTACATGTCAGCCCCCCCCTTACCATGAGTTCTGGATACGCCACTGGATATATTGATATATTCTATAGTGTTTTACCCTATAATTTGTTTAATAATGTTGAAGATTAATATAAAAAAATTATGATTTATTTAAATTTGTAATATTGACATAGAATTATAAAATATATATGTTAAACTAATGGATCTATATATGTTTGAGTTTGGTTCCATAATAAATTTATATGTAGGTTAGGTATTAGGTTATTATACACCAATAGGAAAAGTAAAGAGTTGTGTGTCCATTTTTACAAATTTTAAAAAAATAACAATAAAATATAATTCAAAATTTACTAATATTCTAATTTTATTAATGCCACTAGCTGATACCCGTGGACTTCGCAACTGCGAGTCAATTTTTATTTTAACTCTGTACAACACGATTTTAGTGTTAATATGAAAATATTTCAAACAATTCAGGTGTTATGAGTTCCCAAAAATGCATGTTTATTTGTTTGTATATTTCCAGTATAAAAGTGGTTAAATATCCAGTTAAAAACTCCTGAAACCTTGGTTCAAAAATTGAACATTTTTGGTTAAAAATATGAGGTTAAAAATTGGTCAATATCTCCATATCGGCTAAAGATAGTGTTGCAAAAACGAACCCTGGGGAATCATTTTGACGTATTAATAATTTAAAAGTGTCAAAAAGAACTTAGAAAATGTGGAAAATGGGATTCAAATTTTATTTTGCTCTCAACTCCTCAAAGGTTTAAACTATGTCCAAATTAGCACTAAATTTATGTTCTACGGGGTTTCCAATATAAATTACTCAATTCTAATTCTTAAAACCGTCTGGACAAAGCTTTATTTAAATATTTCTAAAATGACGCCCGTCGCGAATTTTTCGCAATTATTTCAAAACATCGAAACTTTTATTTGGTTATGAATTCGTCTGAAATTTACAGGACGCATAAAATTATTATTTATTTATATTTAAATTTGTTGAAAATGTTGATTTTTTAATGGAAATATTTGTATGACAGCAGAAAACTGTGGTTTTGACACTAATGCCAATGCTATTCATATGTAAACTTTCAAAATTAATTATAAAAAATCTGATGTGGCCAGCACATTACTTTCCATCAGTTCTATGTATTTTGTATAAATGTCATACAGAAAATTTCTTGCAAAAGATTCTATTTCTTGTACATTAGTACAGTTGTATGTATTTTATACAAATTCCCTACAGAAAGTTTCTAGCAAAAGACCATATATTTCCAGTAAAATTATAACACAAACATACTGTCAACAGCACTTGACAGTGACACCTTTCAACCAGAATTTTCTTAATATAGCAGCTATTTCCAGAGTTATAGCATAGCTGGTTAATATATGATATTTAATTTCTTTATAATTTTTTAACTCTATATCCATTTAATAGGAAGTATAAAATGCATTCAAATCGTATAGAGAATAAAATATTATTTAATTTTTATAATAACATTAAATGTAAAAAAATGTTATTTATCATTGTTTTTTCAAGAAAAACTGTTACAATCTTCAAATGTGGGTATTTCCGGTTGACCAATTATAACCTAAATCTAATCAGCTCTTCATATGGATGTAACGAAGAGAAATACGAAAGAATTATAACTTTTGGAATTGTAGTAATTAGAGTTATCACAGAGCAAATTTTTGTCACACACACACACACACACACACACACACACACACACACACACAGACAGACACACACACACACACACACACACACACACACACACACACAGACACACACACACACAGACAGACATACACACACAGACATACACACGCACACACACACACACACACACACACACACACAGACATACACACACACACAGACACACACACACACACACACACACACACACACACACACACACACACACACACACACACATACAGACATCATCGTAAACATAGGAAAATCGTATTCTGGGGACCCTAAAACGTGCTTATTGATTAAAAACTCATCATCGAATTTTTTGACCAAAGACAATACCTTCCTTACCTAAAGGTGACGGAAGGTAAAAGAAAAACTATGCAATATTTTGAACTCTTAACAACTTCTACGACACGTCCTGAAGCTGAAAGATTATCTCCACAAAATTTGGCGTCGATATGTAATACATGCTGTACATTTGCCTAGCTTTCACTTCCTTTTGTTTCTTGTGTACATATGATGGTTGGAATTGTAGTAATTAGAGTTATCACAGAGCAAATTTTTGTCACACACACACACACACACACACACACACACACACACACACACACACACACACAGACAGACACACACACACACACACACACACACACACACACACACACAGACACACACACACACACAGACAGACATACACACACAGACATACACACGCACACACACACACACACACACACACACACACACACACACAGACATACACACACACACACAGACACACACACACACACACACACACACACACACACACACACACACACACACACACACATACAGACATCATCGTAAACATAGGAAAATCGTATTCTGGGGACCCTAAAACGTGCTTATTGATTAAAAACTCATCATCGAATTTTTTGACCAAAGACAATACCTTCCTTACCTAAAGGTGACGGAAGGTAAAAGAAAAACTATGCAATATTTTGAACTCTTAACAACTTCTACGACACGTCCTGAAGCTGAAAGATTATCTCCACAAAATTTGGCGTCGATATGTAATACATGCTGTACATTTGCCTAGCTTTCACTTCCTTTTGTTTCTTGTGTACATATGATGGTTTTACCTTTCAGTAAACCTTATGGTCATTCCTTCGTCATTTGTCTTATTACCTTTTTTCCTGTACTTCCATCTAAAAGAAAATCTTGTTGAAATTCCGTAATATTTCGCTGATGAAAAACTTTTGTTGCCGGATTAGTATTTAGACGCGGTAATCATTGGAGAAATCACGGTAAGTAATCGTGTAATTTTATTTGCTTAGTAACAATGTAGGATCATAGCCATCCAATTAATTTCCATAATGCTCAAAAACACACAGTAAATATGTGGGTAAATATAATTAGGAATAATGTTTGGTTGTATTAACGGCACAGTCCCAAGTTTTATCCTTAGGCCATCACAATTTAATGGCTCAAAACGTACGCTTCACACATCCCAATGGAGTTTTTTTGTTGTTTCGGTTGATACAGTTCCATATTCACAGATTTTACAATTAACAGATGAAATACGAGTGAAATATTACTTAATGTAGAATCACTATTACGATTTAATTTTATGAATGTTTTCAAGTTCTATATGAGGACAATGAAAAGTAATTAAAAAACTTTATACTCTGTTGTGTACTAGAAGTAAATTTAAAGTTTTTGACTTTTACCTTCCTTTCTGACGCTTATAATTTTGTTGACCAACGAAGTTAGTAAAGGTTTAGTAAACTTCTTTCAGCCCTTTGACATTATTTTATTTACCTCTTTTGTTGTCGAGTCCTTCCCTCTTCATTCATTCAGATTCTACTACGTTTCTTACTAGGCTTTTCTGATCCATCCTCATTATATATTTTATTGTTGTATTACATCGTTTTATTTTTATCTTATCTATGTTAATTTCCATTTCCATTTTTTCTATTTCTTCTGTCCAATGGGCTAGTTGCGTGGTACTGAAAATACGTACATATATACATATATACATACATACATAAAATCATGCATTTCCCACTTAGTAGTTTAGCACAAACCCGAAACAATAATAATAACAACGACAAAAAGAATCACTCTCTCTTTTAACAACATTCTTACTAACCTGACATCATACAACAAATATTCCTCACTCTTAACATATTAAAGTGACCCATTTTCGGTAGCGAAATACCGCAACCGGACCACAATAATAGTTACGAAACAATCATCCTTCGTCACACATTCCTGTCCAGACACACTTCTTTCGCCTCGGCCACATTCATAATCGCATTCATACACCCTTTTCTTCTCTTCCCACTCGGAAACTTTATCTCTTTTAGCACTTTATCAATCACATCCATCCACTCACACACTGGACGGCCACGCAATCGAACACCAAGATATACCCGCTTTACAAGCTGTTCACTCTTCATTCTCTCCACATGATCAAACCATCTCAACTGGCTCATTCCTACTCTCTTAACAACATTCTTCCCAACCATACATTCGTCATATACCAAATTATTCCTCACACATGTCCACATACACCACGTAAATACCTCATTTCTACGGCAGTCATTTTCTTTTTATGCTTTCCCGTCCATGTCTAACAATCGCTTCCAAAGCTTCGAAGCAGGCACAAGCACTCCATTATACACACTTAACCGGTACTGAAAATCTAATATCTATCACTATATACCTAAAGTTACATTTTAAACAATTGTAAAAATTTTAAATTTATTTAAAAAAAATATGTTTTTTTAGTAAATTAAGAAAGAACATTTTTTGTGACGTCATTATTTTAAAGTGTAGAAAGGAAAGTTCATTTTTTTTCATTGTCTCTCTTGTTTATTATTTGCAATTTGCGTGATTTCTTTTACTTTTATTACGTATTTCGATTTGTCAAGCAGTATTTTGAAGGATTTGAAGTTTGCTTATACTCGTACAAGTTTAAAATGACAAACTAAAATATTAACCTGCAAACTATTGTTCAAACGTCAAACATGTGATCTGTCATATTTAAATCACCCGCACATGCCGTTGCTATGGGGCGTACCGATACTATGACTTTACGACCATTCATTGGTGCGACGTAATTCTACGTCATACATGGCGGTAATTTAAATATTCAAATTTCATTAATTTTTTCTGGCGATTAATGCAAAATTTTGTCAAAAGAAAAAAATTCGTCCATTCAGTTGAAACAAAAACGATGTTAATATATTTTTTGGTTATTATGTACTATTTATTAAAATTATTTTCAAATAGTTAACATGCCCAATTATATTAAGTCATATTCATGCGCCGAGTATGCTGCTGCAGTTTGGGAGAGGTCAGCTAACGCTAAACATCTGGATCCTGTGTTAAACGAAACTTGTACAATTACCGGTTGTTTAAAACCAACACCAGTTAACCAATTATACCTACTTAACGGCATAGCTCCACCTAAAGTTATGTAGTCGGTCAAAGACCAGTATGGTACAGCGCTCTAAACAGTTACATGATCCTCGACACCCAATGTTCGGCTAAGAACCACCTCGGTCACGTCTAAAATCTAGACACAGTTTCCTCTCTTCAGTGCATCCAATGACAGAGACCAAGACTGCAACAAGACGCTTAATGTGGGATCAGACATTAAAGCCAGAAGATAAAGCAATGGGTAACCTTCCAGATAAGAAACTACCACCAGGTAATGATCAGAAATGACCCATTTGGAAATCGTCAAATCGCCTACGAATTCAAGTAGAAAAATGTGCAGTAAACATGTTCAACTGGTGGTACCAAGCAGAACCCACTTTATGTCACTGTGGTCAAGAACAAACAATGGCCCACCTGCTCATGTGCGCCAGCTTAGAAGAGCAATGCACGAGATAAGATCTGACTAAGGCAACACCAGCTGCTATAAACTGTGCAATTTTTTGGACAAATACTATGTAGATAGGCCACTCCTCTGCCAGTTTTTGCGGACGGTTTTACCTCTGGCATGAAGAAGAGTATCTTCAGAGAAGATGCTTCCTCTCCGTCGTAGTTAATGCTGGGCGATGCATAAGGCCTATTTCCATAATTTCCAAATTTGACTATTTATATGGTTATAAGAACAAGCTCAGCTAACGCACTCCATGGGGTACGTTCTAAAACGCAGTGAAAAGGTGTAGTAAAGGTAGAGTAAATGTAGTATCACGTGATTTCTCTTCTCTTGTTCATTTAGAACGATGCAGAGTGTGAAGAGTGCACTCCTTTTGTCAGTTCAAAATGGATTTGGATAATACAATTATTAGTAGTAGATATTTTTTTATATATTAAGTGGAAAATTTTGTTGCTATTATTTTTAGATTTATTGGCGAAATATTCGACATGGGGAAATAATCATTATTGTCTACTTGCTTTAGAATAGTGAAGGTTTCAAATTCAATTAAATGGCAGAAAATATTGTAAAATGCCTTGCACGATATGGAATATATCGTATTAAATGAATTTAAAAATGCGAATTAAATAGGAACTTAATAAAAAATAAACCACAGACAAAACTCAAATGCCAAACACTTCAAAACGTGGATTTCAATAAACATTGCTACTGCGCATGACGGGTACAAATTGCCGCACTGACTGAGTGAGGAAAGAAAAGGACACTCGGTGTTTACACCACATCATTCACAAATACGATGTAATGTTACCCATCTAACTTCACTCTGTGTTTTAGAACGACTAGAGTGCACTCTTACCCCATTACTCCGCGTTTTAGAACGTACCCATGTGGTTCGGATGCGGTATTTCCCTACCGAAAATCGGTCACTTCAGTATCTAAGGAGTGAGAAATATTTGTTGTAATGTTTTATATATTTATTGTGTATTAATTATTTATATTATGTATGTGTATGTAATTATATTTGACTAAAAATGTCTTAATAATAATATTTTGTTATTTATACAGCTGCCTATGTCACTGGGTGACGTCACAGCTGTAGAAAGAGATGGAGCGATACATGCGCAATGTCATATTTTATGTTTATAGTATCATGGAGCTTGCTGTCTCCCTCCATAAACATGTAGTACTGGAGGGGAGGATGTGTGTTGTGTGACGTCAATTTCATAAGTCGTCAATTCCTATAATGTCAGTTAACATAAATGATGATATTTTCTCGTATTTTTAAAAATATCATTGACCTTATAATGTTGGCATTTCGATGCTACTAAATTAAATTAATCCCAATCTTTTCTCCGCTCGTGTGTCTATTCCTGTCAGCTTTCCAGTGACGCACGACAATGCGGTACGTGGGATGTGGGCGTTCGCTGAAGTGAGTGGACGCAGCCGTCTAGGATGAAGAGTGCCTGCCGTGTGACTCGGAAGCGCAGCACGTAAAAACATAATGAGCAGGAGCTGCAGCCAGCAGGAGAGACTATGACGCCAACCACAACACCCACTCAAGCGGTGAGATTGCAGCAAGTGGGGGTGGTTGAAAATGACACGAAAAAGGAGAAAATTTGGAATCAAATCTCAAATCGAGGGAGAAAAACTATTAGCGGCAAAACAAAATTACTTATTTTACTGTGGCACAGAGCTGGGCAATACTTGCAAGAATAGTATATTACATTACAAGTCATGAAAATGTTTCATTGCAGACGAGGAGGCTTGTTTGAAGAATGCGAGGATGCGCAGCGTCCGAGCATTTCTTCAAAGTCTCCCAGTCAAGCAAAGACATTTTTATGACGCGTGATGTATTCTATTTTTTAAAAAAAACTCGGCAATTATAGAAGCTTAAAATTATAGAAAAAATTAGTGGTGCTATTCTGTAACTTTGCTCTATAAGACTGTAACTCTATAGACTCTATAAGCTATAAAGCTCTGTAAGACGACAGCTTTCAGAGTAGTAAAATTACCTATTCTGTAACTCCCTCTGTAACAAGTCTCGCTACAGAGTTATTCTTATAGAATGCCTAACTTCATTCCTGTCTAGCTGTCAAATATGCTACAGTATATTTGACAGTAATTTTGTAGGCATTATAAAAAATATGAAATAGAAACGATTGTTATAGAAATAATACACTATAAAATGGTAGGTATGTTGGTTCAAAGATACATATTCCATAATATATTTATGTAGTTGAATAAGCAATAGATTCCATCACGATATTTTCATTATTATTAATTTCTATAAATACATCAGATTTACACATCTAATATATAGCTTTATGATTAAATGAAATATATAATTATTGAATCAAAATACGTTATGTTTTGATTTTTGAAGGTAATCAATTTTTGTCATTGTTGTAATCAATGCTTGTTATTGTTAATATTTTTTTTTATCTCCTGTGTTTGTTTTAATTTTTGTAATCTATTCTCCTCGCTAGTGTGATCTATTAATATTAATTATGCAGTCATTATTTAATGACTGTTTCAATTATTAGGTATATGAAACTGTGAACAGTTCTCTATCATTAATTTGTACTCATACCTACTTGTACAAGTAGGTAGGGTTTTCTTCAAATTATCTTGACTGGCGGAAACTGCCCTTGTCTTTAGCTTTGAATCAATAATTATGACAAATTCTTAAGTATAGCTATTTAAAATTATTCAACTTTATATTAAAGAAAAAAAAGTCACTTTAATTGAAGTTTTACAATGAGTTTGTTTAAAAACATATGTTAATTAGTAATGTAATTCATTATCTGGTACACTGATCTGAATGGATTTTGATAAGTCCGAAAAAATCTTCTCCATTTTCATGCTAAAATATTTTTTTAAACATAAATTTCTATAAGAATTGGTAGGATGTATAATTACCTTCTGTTTTTCATTTAATAATAGATATAATAAAAATTGTTAACTTTTGCTTTTAATTTCCATATTTGTTTAAATTTTTTATATAAAATATATATTTGACGTTTCAATATGCTCTGTAAATACTTTACAGTCAAGATTTTGGCGCTGTAAGATTTATAGAAATTTCTATAACTCTGTAGCGCTTACAGTACTGTTACTTGGTTACAGAATAGCAATTTGCTTACATCCTGTAACGTTGATTACTTACAGAGTCTATAGAACTTATAGAACGGTACAGAATAGCACCATAGGTTTGCATAAATCATCAGAGCTGTGACAAATTTTAGAAAACGTTATCATGACAAGTAAACAAAGTGACAAATTTTATTATTATAAAAATTTGACGCGTTGTGTTTGCTTTCTTGCTACCGGTAATTTTCCTTTTGAAAACGATGTCGCAATGCGAATATGATTTTGAGGGTGAAGATGAAGTACCGATGGACATAACTGAAGCTGCGAAGGCCGCTGTGGCAGATTTATTACCAAAAAAATTGAAACAGCGGTACGAAAAGGAGTACGATAGATTCAAAAAGTGGTGCAGCATTAGAAAAGTGAATCAAATTAGTACAGACACTGGAAAGTAAAAATGACTAGTCATGGAAATAAAATTTTCATGACTAGTAATGGAAACGTTACTTTCAAGACTGAAATTAGTTCGGAAATGAGGATTTTCATGCCAATTTAAAAAATCTGATGTGGCCAGCACATTACCTTCCGTCAGTTCTATGTATTTTGTACAATTTCATACGGAAAGTTCCTTGCTAAATTAAATATTCTATTTTTTGTACATTACCTTCCGGCAGTTGCATGTATTTTATGCAATTTCATACAGAAAATTATTATTTTGTGACGTTTTCTATAGAGTAATGTAAATAAAAGATTTATTATTATTATTATTTCTTGTACATTACCTTAAAGCAGTTGTATGTATTTTATACAAATTCCATACAGAAAGCAAAAGATCCTATACCTATTTCCAGTACAATTATAAGACAAACACACTATGTCAATTTCACTTGACACTGACATCTTTCAATCAAAATTTTCTTAATATAGTAGCTGTTTCCACAGCTATGGCTATTTTATGAAATTTAATTTCTTTATAATTTTTTAACTCTATATCCATTTAATATTAGGTATAAAATGCAGTCAAACCGTATAGAAAATAAAATATTCTTTAATATTCATAATAACATTAAATGTGAAAAAATGATATTTAACATAGTTTTTTCAAGAAAAACTGTTAAAATCTTCAAAAGAGGGTACTCCCGGTTGTACAATTCTAACCAAAATCTAATCAGCTCTTTGCATGGATGTAACGAAGAGAAATACGAAAGAATTATAATTTTTAGAATTGTAGTATGGAAGTTATCGTAGACGAAAATTTTGTTACACACACACACACACACACACACACACACGGACACACATACATACATACATACATACATACATACATACACACACACACACATACAGACATCATCGTAAAAATAGTAAAATAGTATTCTAAGGACCCTAAAACGTGCTTATTCATCAAAAACTCACCACCGAATTTTTTGACCAAAGACAATACCTTCCTTACCTAAAGGTGACGGAAGGTAAAAAGTACTTTATTAGGCTTGCAAGTACTTTCAGTACTTCAAATACTGTACTTGAAGTACTTTCTATTTATAATACTTTGTACTTGACAAAGTAAGTCTATTTTGTACCTACTTAATACTTGGAAAAATACTTGAAGTACAACGAAATGTACTTGAAGTATTTTTTAATACTTGAAGTACTTTAAATGCACTTGAAGTATTTTAAATGTATTTGGAGTATTTTAAATGTACTTGAATTATTTTAAATGTACTTGAAGTGCGATGAATAATTTAAAAGTTACCAATGTTATGAATTGACTGTCTGCCAGTGTCTTTTTTGCAGTGGTGTGGTGTTATTCCTGTAGTTCATAATTATGTGAATTTCGTTAATAAATAATATGAAAGTAAATATATATTTACAATTTTTTTGGCATAAATAAATTAATTCTAATCTTCATATACATATGTTTATATTACCTAACTAAGTGCTGGCACTTTCCCGTGTCGCCTGGCGATTGCATGACGTAAAAATAACGTCATTCTAACATCTCGGTACAGCTTCTCGTATCGCTTGATGATCATATGACGTCAATTTTACGTCATGAGATCGCTAGATGATACGGCGCAGTCCTAGCGAGGATCTCTTGTTTTAAATAACGAAATACATATCGCATATTGAATTTTTTGTCAATAATCATCTTTTAAGGTCCATATAATCAGAAAAATATCAATTATCTGAAAAAGTACTTGCACCCAAATTTACAAGTACTTTTAGAAACATCAAGATACTTGGTACTTATACTTCAAGTACTACTTTCTGGTACTTTGCCTAGTTCTGCTATGGCATTGAGAGAAGAGTAGTGGTGGTAAACGGGTGGGGGTGGCCTTAATTAGTAAATAAATAGGTATAAAATAGTAATAATAATTTTCTGCAACTAAGATAACTTTTCTATTTTGTGTTTAATTATTTTCATTCATTTTTCCGAGAAGAAAACGCATTCTACTTTGAAAAGTTGTTTTTAATAAATTAGTAAAACAAAAAGTTCTGACACAAATATTACATTGTTTATGCTGTAGTTTATGTAAACAAGAGAACAGTATTTTATTTCTAGGAAATCTTTCTGTTTCTTTATACATATTATATTTTAATTCCATTCGAAATAAATTGTGTGTAAAATAAACTGACCTACTAGCAGTACAATGTACAGTAAATATACTGTAACAGAAACATAAATTTCAGAGACATGAAAAAATGTGAAAATAAATATGACAGGGTCATCTATTACCCCGTCAAGTTGTCAGAATGCGAGCCCCAGCCGGCCCAAGGTGTTGGAAGGGTGATTCACTCCGTGCGAGTACATTGTGAAGGACGAGATGCTCTATTTTATTGGTGCCTTGTGGGAAAGATTACAAATATGGAAATACGATATTTACTTTCTTTTAAATCAAATATGGAAATACAGATAAATACCCTTTACCGGTTTGAAAATATTAAGCCTTTGTTTACTTATAAAAGTAGACTTAGTCTAGTAACTAAGTAATAACGGTATCTGTACGGTAATCGTAACTTTATTGTGACAATCAACAAGAGTTTACAAAATCAAATTAAAATATAATGCACAGATAAGGTTAGTGTATTGTTCTTAACACGGCTTACTTTATTCTAAAATAATAAACATGTCATATTGCCAAAATAATTGTTCTGTTTATCATAACAATCTGAAAGAAGCATTAATGAGAGAATTTCAAAAAATATATTTTTAATATCTCTATTTTCTGAAATCAATAAACTATTGAACAAACCTCAGGTGTTAGGAATCATAACAAGCCTTAGATGTCTTAAACGGATTCAAACCGACATCTGCGGCAGTTATGATATGCATACAGTGGCGGCGCCAGAATATAAATATAGGATAGGCGCAATCAAAAAATGGGTAGGCACCAGGGGGGTGGGTCGTAATAGTTCATGCAACGATAACCAGAAAAAATCTGATGTGGCCAGCACATTACCTTCCGTCAGTTCTACGTATTTTGTACAAAGTTCATTTAGAAACTTCCTGAAAAAGATTCTATTTTTGTACATTACCTTCCCTACCGGCAGATATATGTATTTTATACAAATTCCATACAGAATATTTCCAGTAAAAGATTCTTTATTTCCAATAAAATTATAAGACAAACACTATGTCAATTGCATTTGACACTGACATCTTTCAATCAGAATTTTCTTAATCTAGTAGCTGTTTCCATAGCTATCTACTTTAGGAAAATTAATTTCTTTATAATTTTTAACTCTATACATCCATTTAATATTAAGTATAAAATGCAGTCAAATTGTATAGAGAATAAAATATTCTTTATTATTTATAATAACATTAAATGTGAAAACAATATGTAACATAGTTTTTTCAAGAAATCTGTTAAAATCTTCAAATGAGGGTACTTCCGGTTGACCAATTGTAACCAAAATCTAATCAGCTCTTCATATGGATGTAACGAAGAAGAATACGAAAGAATTATAATTTTTGAAATTGTAGTATTAGAGTTATCGCAGCCGAAAAAATTGTTACACACACACATACACAAACACACACACACGCACACGCACACGCACACGCACGCGCACACACACACACGCACACGCACACGCACACGCACACGCACACGCACACGCACACGCACACGCACACGCACACGCACACGCACACGCACACGCACACGCACACGCACACGCACACGCACACGCACACGCACACGCACACGCACACGCACACGCACACGCACACACACACTCACACACACAGACATCCTCGCAAAAATAGTAAAATCGTATTCTAGGGACCCTAATACGTGTTTATTGATTAAAAACTCATCTTCGAATTTTTTGAACAAAAACAATACCTTCCTTACCTTACAAGGTAAAAATGGAACAGCAAGCAAAATTTTTTTTTCATTCAAGGTCAAATGCTTTATAATCGAAAGTTACTTTTTATCAAAGGATGTCAAGTTGCATGTTTTCCCCTTTCATCTACAAAAACAAATTGCTAGATCACAGAACATTCTAGAAAAATGAATATATGTAACGGATTGTTGACTTACCAGGACAAACTGTCTAAAGTCTAAACTGTGAAAATTGAATGTCACCTGCACTTCTACTATTGCAATTATATTTTAACTGACATTCATATTATGTAATCAAAATTTATATTTCAAAACCAAACAAATAAAGATACCTATTTAGAATATTTTCATATACACACATAAAACGAAACAAAGCCACATGTATCCATATTCTAATCATTACATATACCAGGTGTTTGCTTTTTTATGAATTACAGGAAATACAATGATGAAATTTTCATATGGCTGTAATTTCTGCCCTATTAATTTTAGAACAACAGTGAAAATACAAATAATGTTTATAATTAAAAGTAAAATTATATTCACTAATTTTTTATATACACAAATTATTATTTGTATGTTGGTAGTGGGTGGGCACAAGAATTTTTTGGGGAGACATGTATAACAATCTTAGGTATGTTAATAAAAGGAAATAAAGACACTAGGTTTTGTTTCACAAATTTTAATAAAATTCCTTTATTACGTAATTTCGGCAGTTACGCCATCATCAGAAGGTATGAACTGATTTACAAAACAAAATTTTCAAATTATATAAACTATTAGTGTGGGATGGGATTAGGGAATTTCCTTAATAACTAAGTCTGTAAATGGAGAATTTATTATTTCCAAGTGCTCATTCATAAATTGGTGCCTGCGTTTAGGGCTTTCTTGATTTCGAGAGATTCTAAGAAAGTAAGCCGTAAACCTTTCTTTTCTTTATGTAGGATCGAAAGGTTTTCTATGGAACAGCTATGGTTGTAGTCTAACAGATGTTTGGCTACATTCGAATTCGTAATTTTTGTTGCATAATTTTTACAATGTTCCTTAAATCTAATCTGGAAATTACGTCCTGTCTGACCTATGTACACAAAATTGCAGTCATTACATTTTATTTCGTATATTCCAGAATTTAACAAAGGATCCTTATTAACTAACTTATTATTTACTAAAATATTTCTGAGAGTGTAATTATTGTAAAAACCTGGTATGATGTTACATTTTCTCCATTCATTAGCAATATTAGAACTCAGACCCTTAACATAGTTTAATTTCTTATAAATAAATTTTGACTTGTACTCATTGGATGTTGGGTAGAAAGAACTTATAATACTTCTTTTATTTTTCTTTTTTATTAGATCCGTAATGGTTTTCTCACTGTAGCCATTATTCTTCGCGATATTTAAAATAGTTGAAAGTTCGTTATTAAAATTTTGTTAATTCATGGGGATTTTAAAAAGGCGGTCAGTTAAATTATGGAAGGCTGTCATTTTTATATTTCACGGATGATACGAGTTTGAAGGTATAATTGTGTCTGTGTAAGTATGTTTTCTATAAATACTGAAACTAAATTTATTATTACTATGTTCAATTGTGATATCCAGGAAATTTATGCTTTTATTTACTTCTACTTCAATAGTGAATTGTATATTTTTGTTTAATGAATTAAGAAAATTTAATAATTGGTGCAATTAACGATCAGTACCTGTGAAAAGAGATAAGATGTCTACATATCTATACCAAAAGTGTAATTGTTTTAAAAGGTTAGCTATTTTCGGCTAGGTAAATATCACTTTACAACAGCTAAAATATTTTTGTCATCAGCAAGTCGAATTGTAATAAAAATGTTCATAATATAAAGAACGCTTTATTTAACAAATAACTTAAGAGTACACAATTATTAAAATTACTTATAATAATTGAGAAAAATGGTAAACCTTCAAAACAGGACGGAATCAATAAATACTAGGTACGCGATTTTTAGCAAGATCCTTGTATCTCCCTTGCTAGGGGAAGTGGGAGATATAAATTAATAGAATTATATGCAATGGGGTCTCGTGGCTGTGTGCCTAAGTGTCTGGTCGCGAATCTGGGGAACCGGGTTCGATCCCGACCGACGCCAAATATTTCCAATTTTAAATGGCACAAAATTGACCCCTGTGGTGCACTCTCCACGCCAGCAATGAGTGCCCGTGAGGTGACGCCTGGTAAACGCCCGCACGGTACAAATATGTCATCATCATTACCGATATCTGCATACAAAGCGGATTGGCACACCCAGCAATGGGTAATATGCCGTGATGATATATATTTTTTTTTATATATGCAAATGACTTTCCCTTTTATTTTGTTTATTAATGGAATAAAATTCCAAGGAGTAAAAAAGTATTAGCAAGAAGTGAATTAATGTAAAGAGATAAAAATGGAGCAATTCTGTAATATAATTACCGTAGTGTTCTACGCAGCAACAAAGTGGTGTTTCGCATCTAGGAGCTATTCCAACTTCGCGAGGTAAGAAAGAATGCGACTAATTGGATTTGTAAGGTTAAGTTATTGTAGAATTCCTTTGTTTCACGTTTAACGACATTAAAGTGCAAATTATTCTTGTTACAAAAAAGTAACATTTTTGTTCTTCGTTGTTCTTGTTCGTTGTTTGAAAAATTTAACCATGTCTTTTGAGACTTTTGAAAACTTTGTAATTTTATGAGGTCGCAATCTTTCCTTTGTATGCAACGCTTTTTAATTGACTTCTTAATTACTAAAGCAATTAGTGGTATCCCTTCGCAAACTTTATCAGAACTGGCTTCCGACAAATTTGCAGATTATTCTTTATGCTTTCACCTCGCGACCTGTAGATGGATAAAGAGATGTCTGCCTTCATTTCCGAAACAAAACTTCAAAAACCAAAGCAATTAAGTTATTTGTTTGCAGAACAATTCTTCCTGCCAACCACCTTAGTATGTTATAAAAAAGTGTTTATAGGTCCAAAATCATAAAAATTCGGTCGGTTTACAATTTCAACAAATTATAAAATCTACACAAATGGTTAAAAATATCTACCAAATTCTTCTTCGAGGTTGCCCTCGCTTGTGCTAAGAACAAGTATAGATAGCAGCTAAACGGCATTGTTTGTTGTCATAATCGCCAAACAGTATTCAAATGTTTAACCAAATTGTAATTGTAATTCAACATGTTTAGTTATTTTAATATATTTATTCTAAAATTACATGGTGTTAGTATTCAATAAAAGGAACCCTAAATAACAGTGAAAACTAGTGGAGTCCAATGTAGTGACTACGAGGGTTCCAGACAAGAATTATAGCAGTTAGTGATGTCAACTGGCACGAATAATAAGTACCCATATTCGTATGTAGAACCGCTCACAACATAATGGCCACATATTTCTTGCATATACGTGATTAGGGGTGTGTAAACATCTGCCTATTTACATACCCCCATAAAGAGGGATTCGAATCATTTGGAACTTTCGATTAAAGGTTATATATCGATTCACATACACGTTATATATAGACAAAGAGCTATTTGTATCGTCATCGATGTTATAAGTTACAGTTGGCAGAAACTGTAAAAATACCGGTTGTCAGTAGAAATTGTGCGATTTGTCGCAAGTTGTATATAAATAAACGCTTAGTAGCCCGCCAAGAGGTATTGACAGTCGGTAGAAAACGGTGATAATGAAAGTATGTATTAGATTAACGAGAATCACCGTAAACGAAATGAAGATTCGATCCCTACCTTTTTACATCAGAAATCGTGGGTTCGAATCAGAGTCGTCGGAAATTTTTCGAGGAATTTTTCTTGACTGGTCTTGGTCAGTACCTACTCCCGTTACCTTTGCAAGTTGGGGTACAATAGACACACAATTGCGTTGTGCATCTAGCGGCAAAGCATAGAACTGACAGTTGATATAGCTACGATTTCCAAACAAAGAACTGTTACCTCTACACTCCAGCCATCGTTTTAGTTGTATTATTGAAAGATCTTCAATATTATTTAACAAAACAGTTGCCCCAGGCACCTCTTCTCATTTTAAACTCATTTTTAAGAAACACAACGAACAAAACAAATCAGAATGGAGAATTAGGTTATAACACGAATGCTATACAGTGTCCCACACTCTATGTTCAGTGTGGCGGAGATAGCCAATGTTATTCTTATGGACGTTTTCTGTACCATGTTGCCAATTTTTCAATGTAATGTAATATTGAAACATTCATAAATTTTCATTGCTATACCAAAATTAGTTAACACTGTACAATTTAACTTTTATGCGGGTCTGTTATTTACCCAAGGGCTTATTGTATTCACCATTCCCCCGAAATTTGTCTGCAGTTCTAAATAGTTTTAAATACAGGGCCGCGAAAAGATGCGTTGGAACCGGGGTGTAAAAAACATGCTGAAGCTATTTGTACCTGTAATAAGTAATATTTCAATACAATATTTTAAAATCGCCTGGCATACTAATCTTGATCAAATGCATTAGAGATTAGAATATTAAAATATTATAAATTCAAATTGGATATTATAAAGAAATAATAAAGACTTATGAACTATGTAAAATATATGCAGTATTTCTATTAAGCCTACATATTAGTAAATTATCAAATAAGATATAAGTTAAATAAAAAAATCTGTTGTGGCCAGCACAAGACCTCTCGCAATTTTCATATTAGGCTATATAAGTATAGTACATATTTAACATGTCTGGTACACACAAAACACATATCTTCTTTATATGTATTTATATTTTTTAATTCACTCTATGAACAAGTTTCCTTTTATTCTTCTAATGTCCGAGATTCTTCCAATTTATTGATGAGATTTGCGGTATTTCTGAAGGGTATATGTATTATATGTATGTATATGTATCTATCTAACATTTAATTAGTAACAAAATTAGAAATATTAAATGTACTTCCCAGAAAAAGTCTTCAATAATGTCTCTAGTTAAAAAATAATGCTTAATAATTAAAACTGACCAGTTTATTATTTATTTATTTTTTCATTTCACCCACCTGTTTAGATACACTGAAAGTACACCAGTCATAAATACATTCAATGAAGTACCTAGAATATTTCATCTCTTTTTGGGCATCTATTCTGCTCTTTCTATCTTGTAGACTTACAGCAAGTAAATATGGCAACATGGTACTCCATAAGACCCTACACTGAACATAGAGTGTGGGACACTGTATATATGCAAGCAGAATGACAGGCACGGTACTACGAAGAGGGACGTAAGACATCGAGCGGGGGGTTTGTTTGGGAGCAAGATCTTCTATCTTTCTCTGGCGTCAATTATGAAAGTGTACATGGCATCTAAATAAGGAACGTCGTGGCAAATATAACAGTAAAATTAATAGCTACCCTTGTGATATAATCCCTAGAGTTTGAAATCCCCAAATATCATATCATACGATACCAACATTTTCAAACGTCATACATATTACAAACTAACATAAAATTCCTTAATTTTTTATCACATACAATGCGCTTGTTTTACTGTAAGTGTAGATATGTATATTGGGTTTATATTTAGGCTATAGGTACTTATAATTAGAAAGAGTTAGGGTCGGCATGAGAACAATTGGTCACTAACAAGTGATAATGATTAAAGTAACGAGCAATTTCCTATAAGATAAATATAAATTAGCCAAATTTCATTAATCGATCGATCCCTTTGTTTGTTGCAAATCGCGTCTTCCAATAGGTCAGTAATGGAAACAAATAAACCATCACCCATTTCTCCAATTGTGTCGCACAAAGGGCAAAGAAACCCTCGTCCCATGAAAGCAACTTGACCAATTACTTACATTGCAATTAAAAATTGTTCGGATGCTTGGACAGATGGCAGCACAGGCGGAGACATTCCTTTGACGACGAGCTTTGAGCGAACATCTGAGGATCTATAGAGAACCGCTCATACAAACTAAATTGTTTATAGGTTCGGAGACTGGCGCACGACCCGTCATTAACAGTAACAGCCAAAGAAGAATTTGTCGAACTCTGAGAAGGACAGAGACATAGAGGAAATGTATATGGCGTAGAAAAGAGATCTATATGCTTTTAAAGAATAAAGATAATTAGTTTATTTTCCACATGTTAATAGGTTTCATTCATTTTGAAAAGGAGCCAAAACATTTTAAGTGCTTTGGTTTTTAAGAAATGGTTTTGATTTTTTGTTGTTGGCCGAGGCGAAAGAAGTGTGCTTAGACAGGAATGTGTGGCGAAGGATGATTTTTTCGTAACTATTATTGTGGTCTGGTTGCGGTATTTCGCTACCGAAAATCGATCACTTTAATATGTTAAGAGTGAGGAATATATGTTGTACCTATGATGTCAGGTTACTACGAATGTTGTTGAAAGAAAGACTGACTTTTTTACCTTCCGTCACCTTCAGGTAAGGAAGGTATTGTCTTTGGTCAAAAAATTCGGTGGAGAGTTTTTAATGAATAAGCATGTTTTAAGGTCCCTAGAATACGATTTTACTATTTTTACGATGATGTCTGTATGTGTGTATGTGTGTGTGTATGTATGTGTGTCCGTGTGTGTGTGTGTGTGTATGTAACAAAATTTTCGTCTGCGATAACTCTAATACTACAATTCAAAAAATTATAATTCTTTCGTATTCCTTTTCGTTGCATCCATATAAAGAGCTGATTAGATTTTGGTTATAATTGGTCAACCAGAAGTACCTTCATATGAAGATTTTAACAGTTTTTCTTGAAAAAACGATGTTAAATATAATTTTTTCACATTTAATGTTATTATAAATATTAAAGAACATTGTATTCTCTATTCGATTTGACTGCATTTTATACTTCATATTAAATGGATATAGAGTTATAAAATTATAAAGAAATTAAACTTCATAAATTAGCCAGCTATGTTAGAAACAGATACTATATTAAGAAAATTCTGATTGAAAGATGTCAGTGTCAAGTGCAATTGACATATTCGTAGTATATTTGTGTTAGGATCATTTTGCTCGAAATTATCTGTATGGAATTATTATGAAATACATATACAACTGTCGAAAGGTAATGTACATACAAGAAATTTAGAATTTTTTGCAAGGAACTTGCTGTATGGATTTTATAGAAAATACATACGCATTTACGAAAATTCTACCGGTAGATACCGCATCTACCGACTGTGTTCGAAAGCATGAGTGGTAAAAAGTTACCGTGTGCGAAAATTGTTCAATATCTACCAGATCCATCTACCGGAGTCATGAAAAATCTAATCTCAAAAAAAGGTAGTGATGCAAAGCGAAGCGCGCTCGTTAAAAGTGGAAATGTGTTCAAAGTAGGGCTCTGGTCAGTTTGTTAACTACGTCAAATTTCTAACCTGTTTTAAATTTTCAGATTTTTTCATAGGTTATGGATCTACCCTGTTTACCAGTTGCGTTCTTAAAATATCGATTCCGGTAGCTATAACCTGATAAAAAGCTATTTACTGGTAACAGTTCGCCGGTAGAATTTTCGTAAATAGGTCATATAACTGACGGAAGGTAATGTGCTGGCCACATCAGATTTTTTTGGATGATGTTATTGTTATTCTTTCGGGTTTGTGCTAACCCACTAAGTGAGAAATGCGTGAATTTATGTATGTATGTATGTATGTATGTATGTATGTATGTATGTATGTATGTATGTAAACAAAAGGAAGTAGAATTTAAATAGAAATAGATAAAAATAAATCTTTTCTATATTGTAAAAATAAGGAAAACGAATATCGTCTGATCAAAATCCACATAAGTAATGTCTTTTTATTTACTAATTTATGTTACTAATAGTATATAAAAGCATAAGTTATAGAAGGCAACATATTCTAGCACGAGTTACAAATTCGTTCACGAGAGCGCAGCGGCGAGAGGGCGAAGGAACAAGTATAGTTTGAAATATTAACAATGAGTTAACAGTTTGTAAATATGAAATAAATTGTGAAAAATTATCAGCCATCGGGATTTGAACCCGAAACACCTATCTTGCCGGGCTAGTGCTCTAACCAACTAAGCTATTGGCTGCTCTCCTCTCGATGGCTGAACAATCTTTCACTTTTCACGATTAATAATATCCTCAGGAGTTATACGACTTTAAAAGTAATCAAAACTTTAAGGAACCACATTCCGAAATTGACCCGCAATCCTGAAATTATGTTATGGTTGCATTACGGAACGCATAACCAGAACCTTGGTCACCGCGGCTAAGTCACGGAATATACTAATAATATCAATCTACAGGATGTTATATTTTAATGGACCCAGCAAATATCTCGCTTATTTATTAAGTTGGCAATTTTTTTCATATAACATGGTTTATACAGGAGCATGTAAGCTACTTGATGACGGATGTACATTCCTGATACCACTTCCGGTTTATGAGTAATTAATATCTACTTTGAAATTTCAAATGGAACATACTATATTTTTTTACAAATTTTCAAAAGTGCATCAAATTTGCTTTACAATCATGTAAAATAATCCATATGTTACATGATTAAAAATTAAAATGGCGGGCACTTTTTTATACACCTAATTGGAAAGAGAATAGTGAGCCATGACTGAAGCTTGAAATAAAACAATTAACTAAAACAAATGTAACTATTATTATTAAACGAAATAATATTTTTTTGTCATAATAATACAGAAAATAAGAATAAGGAACACAAGCCACAGTCATGGCTCACTATTCTTTTTCCAATTAGGTGTATAAAAAAGTGCCCGCCATTTTTATTTTTAATAATGCAACATATCGATTATTTTACAAGGATTGTAATATTGTAAAGCAAATTTGATGCACTTTTCAAATTTGTCAAAAAATTTAGTATGTTCCATTTGAAATTTCAAAGTAGATATTAATTACTCATAAACCGGAAGTGGTATCAGGAATGTACATCCGTCATCAAGTAGTATACATGTTCCTGTATAAATCATGTTATATGAAAAAAATTGCCAACTTAATAAATAAGCGAGATATTTGCTGGGTCTACAATAAAATTATATATTTTTATTCACAATCATCTTTGCATGTAACTTCTTGAAATACGCATTAAATCACAAAAGATCACAAGGAAATTCAATTCCCTTGCAGAAAAATCCGAATGAATGAGAGTTCAAACTAAACCCCAACAAAAGACAACAAAACACCGCAAACTCAATTTGAAAAGAGGATATCGAGAGAGTGGAAGAAAATTTGATCGAATGATAAAAGTGTCGGGCTGGGTTTTCACACTTACCACTGGCTACCGCAAAAAGAACAAAGCCGAGATGGTCAAGATACACGGAGAAGACTATAAAGTGCGAGCTCAACATCTCTCAAGGTAGAAGCAATGAAACAGATATCATTTTTAAAAACAAAAGTTTATTTATTTATATTTATTGAAACTAAAACCGTTTTGAAAACGGTTTCAAATCTATATATATGTAACAAGTATATCGAGAATGTTTATAGCCTACTTCGAGTTATTTTGAATACGCTGTAAAATAATGTAACGTGTATGCCCCGCTGGTGCGCTGAACAAGCGTCTAAGTATAGCGATGACGCAATCGCGCTAGCAGTCGGGCTACGTAAACAAACAAGCCGCGACGTGTTTAATTACTTCCGGTCGCCTGAACCTTTTGTGTTCATTGTTATGCGGTCTCTGGAAGTTAATGGCAGCTGTACAAAAGACACGCAGCTATGCTTGGGAGTTACTTAGTTAGTTACATACAGAGTCATAGAGACATTCATATGGAGTGTTAGAGAGTAAAGTGTTAGTGAGAAGCACAACAGTATCGTAGTGAGCGTATGCAGTTTGTGTCGGTATTTTTGCGACGAGTATTGGGAAGCTATAGGATAGTAATGGCGAGTCGGGAAGTTACTGGTATACCGGGATAGCTGTGGAATTGAATACTCTGTAGTGTTGAATAGTATTGGGAAGCTAGATATACGAGGGCAGTAACGGCGAGTGAAAGTGGATACTCGGCAGTGGTGTTGAAGAATTGTGGCATACGGATAGTCGGTTATACTGAGGCTGTGGAAGTGAGAGAGTTACATAGATAGACAGATAGTGTGGTGAAAGAGGTGACTTCTGTCCGAGCAGTTGAATATATAGACCTGTTGAGTCAGTTGAGTATATAGATGCTGTGGAGTTCGAGTGTTATCTAGTAAATTATAGTTTTAGTTTTAATTAGTTTTTAATAATTGTTTAATATTAGTAATAGTCATTTTTATAATAGTTTAATAAACACTTATTTTAATAACAATAATTATCTAATATTTACATTTCATTCAAATAATTAAAAAATCTGGTGTGGCCAACACAATACCTCCCGCTATGTATCGCGCGAGTCACAAAAAAGATTAAGCTAATCCTTATTTTTAGATTAGCGAATTTTATTCTAATTTTGGCAGTTTATTTCTTAAAATATAATCTAATCTAATCCAAGTAACTACTTTTTTTACAAATGTCAACAAAAAGTGTACCATTATTTAATCAACGCCATCTCTTGATACTTGAAAATCCCTGTAGTGCTCACTTCGTACAATACATTCAAACTGATTCCATGAACCATTGTTTATATTACAAAATATTATCAAGCAATTAATCAATTACAATAAATTAATTAAGTAGTTTAATGTGAATCACTGTATCAACAAAATGTCTTACAATTAATCCAAATTCAATTAATTAATGAATGCCTGAGAGTTGTTATTAGTTAACCAACTGTAACTATTACCAACTTATCCTCCGTTGAAAAAACATTCTGTGAAAGAATCCCCTGCTAACAGTGAAGAAGTTAGCGGTGTATCGTCTGACCAGCTGATTTATCTCTGCTGTGTCCAGAGCTGGAACAAGGAACAAAAACACTGCTCCGGCCGCTCGAACTGTCTCGGGGATGAACTCACGGCAGAATGCGAGATTCACGCCCGTCACAGCGATTGATTCTGTGGCATTTGTTAGAAAAACTCCCTGATTAAGCTGCTACGGATTAGCGACCAGAACCACCACGCTAATGCCCAACTCAGATACTGAATTTGTTACTCATTCTTCACTGCGATAGAGACGAGAAACCGAGGAGATTTGCAGGAATTTAGCGCTTTTTCAACTGTGGTTTAGGAAGAGACGAGTTGCAATGTTACTTAAAAAAATAAATTGAAGAGCCCTTAAAGAACAACTGTTAACGTCAGAATGAATTTTATATTCCGAGTCAAAAATTTTGATTTGAAAATAGAAAATTGAAATAATAACTATTGTAGAAAATGTTTCAAAATAACGGTAACTATCACAAAAGATATACACCGAGTGCTGAATTGATTTATGCAATATAGGAAATTCAATGCTATTTTGTTCATATGGCGATATTTCGTTCCCTATTTATTTTAGAGCAAAATGCTTCAAATAAAACTTGTAGATAATTGAATTCTGCATCTATATCACTCATCACATTTTATTTTACACTTTTTACACCGCGTCATATTGGGGTTAATATTTTTATAAAATTGCTCATTTGTAGCGATAGCTATGGAATTTAAGCAAAGGTACAAACAAATGCAAAATAATTTCCAGTAGTTTGACAGTTCACGTAAGTAATTACTATGAAGTTTATTACTTGGTTTATGGTAATTTTCCTTAATATAAATCAATATGTACAACATTCAAGGAAAAAATTAAAGCATAAAATGGTTTTACGAAGGAAACTACCAAGCTGAAGTATTTAGAGACTTATTTAATACTACATATCACGATCGGCCAATATCAATACTCATTTCTCTTTTTTATTATTAATAGGTTATTAATCTGTGTTACACTATTAACTTTTCTGACATTTCAAACGTCATATCTTGGTCATATCTTTGACGCGGTGTAAAAAGTGTAAAATAAAATGTGATGAGTGATATAGATGCAGAATTCAATTATCTACAAGTTTTATTTGAAGCATTTTGCTCTAAAATAAATAGAGAACGAAATATCGCCATATGAAAAAATTATCATTGAATTTCCTATATTGCATAAATCAAATCACCACCCGGTGTATATATAATATATATATATATATATATATATATATATATATATATATATATATATATATATATATATATATATATATATATATATATATACAGAGCTGAGCAAAGTACCGGAAAGTAGTACTTGAAGTACAAGTACCAAGTATCTTGATGTTTCTAAATGTACTTGAAGTAGTACAAGTACTTTTTAGATTCTAAAGTACTTGAAAGTACCAAGTACTTGAAAAACTACTTGTAAATTTAGTTGCAAGCACTTTTTTCGATAATTGATATTTTTCTGGTTACATAGACCTTAAAATGTGATTATTGACAAAAATTTCAATATGCGATATTTATTTAGTTATTCAAGACAACAGTTCCTCGTTGGGACTACTGTATTACCCAGCGATCTCATGACGTAAAATTGACGTCATATGATCGCCAAGCGATACGAGAAGCTGTACCGAGATATTAGAATGACGTCATTTTTGCGTCATGCGATCGCCAGGCGTTACGGCAAAGTCCCAGCACTGTAGTTAGGTAATACAAACATTATAATGTATATGCAGTATGCAGATTAGAATGAATTTATTTATACCAAAAAATTGCAAATATATCTTTAGTTTCATATTATCGCTGAAAATATATTTATTAATGAAATTGACATGATTATGTACTACAGGAATAACATCACACCACTGCAGAAGAAACACTGACAGACAAACAATTCTCATAACATTTTTAACTTTTAAATTATTCATCGAACTTCAAGTACAATTAAAGTAATTCAAGTACATTGAAAATACTTCAAGTACATTTAAAGTACTTTAAGTATTTAAAAATACATCAAGTATTTTTTATTGTACTTCAATAATTTTTCCAAGTAGTATTAAGTACCAAGTACATGTGAATAGACTTAATTTGTCAAGTACAAAGTACTATAAATATAAAGTATTTCAAGTACAGTACTTGAAATACTGAAAGAATTTGCAAACCTAATAAAGTACTTTCCTTGCAAATATATATATATATATATATATATATATATATATATATATATATATATATATATATATATATATATATATATACTCACCGGACGTTAATAATTTTTGTGTGAGTCCGCTATGAGTACTATATCATCTGCTTATAGTAGGGAGCCTAATTTGATCGGTCTAAGACTGTTGTATGGCCATAATAGTCATTGATTTTACAGTAAATTTTATTCAGTCTGACATTTGATATACGAGTACATAGTTATAGAAATAATAAAAACTTCGTAGTTCAAAAAAAGTTCAATAAAGAAGTAAATTCCTTTACATTTTTATTTATAAGATTATTCACTAAATAAGTCTTCTAATTAATTAAAAATCCACTAAACTTTCCCTAGTTAGTAGGCTTCTAATCCCGATGAAGGACAAGGCAGGAAAATTGATTGCTAGTTGATATTTTTGACAAGGATCAGGTTAACAGAGCAGGAAGACACATCAGGAGCGAGGAGAGTAATGACATATCGCCCCAGGGACAGCACATATAAAAACAGGGAAAAACAGCCACCGGTCTGGGACTTTGAGACCTGGGACGGGAAGTTGTCAGACGTGATCCGGAGAAAGTCGACTGAGCAATTAGGAGGATGAATATTTTTTATAATAAAAACATCTCGGAGATTCATATTATTAACGGTAAAAAACTTAAACGAAGTTTATCAAATATTATTCAAGAAAGAATAAATATGAATCAAGCTAAATTTTATTGAATAATATAAAAAATGATTTATTTATTCATTCGTGTGATCGATTATTATTCAAACTGCCCGTGTTCGATTCCGGTCGACATTACACTTGAAATCATTGGTTTTATAAATTGGTAAATAAATATAAATCACGGCATATTACCCATTGCTGGGTGGCTAGGTATGCCAATCTGCTTTGTACACAGATTTCAGTAATGATGATGACATATTTGTACCATGCGGGCGTTTGCCACGCGTCACCTCAAGGGTACTCATTGGTAGCTTGGAGAATGCACCACAAGGGTTAATTTTGTGCCATTTAAAATTTTAAATATTTGGCGTCGGTCGGGATCCAACTCGGTTCTCCAGATTCGCGACCAGATACTCAGGCACGTGGCCACGAGACCCCATAGTTTTTAACTTTTAAATTTATTAATAATTGCATTTTGATACAAGTTAACGTAGATAATTATACATTTTACAAGGAAGTTTTGGTACGATGCACAGCCGAGTGATTTAACATTCCGAAAAAAATAAAAGATTAAATTGAGAAAAGGCATGTAGGTTCCAATTTCTTTATTCTTTGTTTAATTTAACTAATATGAAAAACGGACGTTTCGGGCGAATATCCGCACATCATCAGCTACATGAAAATATTTATACACAATATACAAAAAATGTTACACTCAATAGAAGCAAATAAATACTTACCAAAAGGTTACACTGGCATTAAATGTACGCCCGCCATCGCCGCAGCAATGAGCGAGTGTATTTATAACGATGACGTAATCGCGCTAGCTATAGCTACTAGATAAATTAATGCTGACTCGTCCACCATTTTGGAGCCACTTAAATCATAGTATGATTAATCAAATAAATTATCCATTATGGTCATATTTGTTAGAGGTACTTATTTAATACATATATTTTTCTCTGACCTCAAAAATCTTAACAAACCGTATTTTTTCTTGTTTTATTATTTTAAATAAATATGATATGGCAAATATGGAAGTTATATTTAATTATGAAAATAGTTACCTACTACATAAACATGTAAGAAGTGCACTTTTATTTCATAATTTACTGCTTACATTTTGGCATTAATATGGCGGACGAGTCAGCTATATATTATCTAGCAGTTGTAGCGCTAGCAGCCGGGTTACGTAAACAAGCGAGTCGCGACGTGTTTAATTACTTCCGATCGCCTGAACCTTTTGTGTTCATTGTTATTATGTAGTCGAACATTCTAGAGCTCTCTGGAAGTTAATGGCAGCTGTATAAAAAGGACGCAGCTATGCTCGGGAGTTAGTTACATAGGGAGAGTCATAGAGATATTCACATAGAGTGTTAGTGACGCACAGCAGTATCGTGGGGAGCGTAAGCAGTATAGTATCGAGTGGAGGACTCGAGAAGTTAGTGGTTAACTGGGATAGCTGTGTGAATAATCGAAAGTGTTGACGAGCATTGGGAAGCTAGGTATACGAGCAGTGAAAGTGAATACTCGGCAGTGGTGTTGAAAAGTTGTGGCATACAGACAGTCGGTGATACTGAGTCTGTAGGAATGAGAGAGTTACATAAAAAGACAGTGAGGTGAAAGCAGTTGAATATACAGACGCTGTTGAGTAAGTTGAGAATATAGACGCTGTGGAGGTCGCTAGACGGACAGTTGAACGTAATATAAGTATATAGTGATATAAATATCGCGTAAACAGTCTACAAGAGTCTGCAACAGACCGGCAGTCTGGAAATTGTGGAAATAAATAGTAGTGCTAATTAGTTAGATAAATAAATAGTGTTAGTGTTATCTAGTTAATTACCGTTTTAGTCTTAATTAGTTTTTAAATAATTGTTCAATATTAGTAATCGTCATTTTTATTATCTTTTAATATTTATTTATAGTTCAATAAACCGTTATTTTAATTAATAATTGTCTAATATTTACAATTCACCGAAATAAATAAAAACGTTATACTACCGACGATTTTGTGATATTAATTTGCCAAAAATTTTTGTTCATAGTGTGATACATCCAATTTAAAGCATATTGCTGTAACATAAAATACGTTAACACAAAATGTCACAAATTCTATTTTTAATTTTCCTGAAAATTGCCTAACTGCCAAAATGACAACTAGAAAACGATAGCTATAGTAACCTGAAATGTGTTCGTTCTACATACCGCGGTTACACGGTTGACGTAACCGCAAGTAACCGGGATACTCAATATATGCGGTTACCATTTAACCGAAAATAACCGTTCAGAATGTTAACCTGCGCCAAATTACTACTAGAGAGCCACTATAGCAGCAGAAGAATCTCTATAGTAACAGACAGCCAAGCCGCACTAAAAGAACTAGAATCTTGTGAGACAGAATCGGAACTTGTTCTAGAGTGCATCCACAGATTAAATGCATTCAGAGATCGAAGGAAACCAGGTAGCAGATAGTCTGGCTAAGAAGGGGACAAGTTTTCCTTTCACAAGACCAGAACCGGCTTTCGGAATCTCAGCAGAGACAGTTAAGCTGGAAATAAAAACATTGCTGAATCAATGGCACAAGAATCACTGGTTGGAGTCACCAGGGCAGAGACACTCAAAGCTCTTCCTAAATGAACCAACCAAGAAAAGAACGGAACGTTTACTCCTAATGTGCAAACAAGAACCAACATGCAGGAGGGGGTGTGGTGAAGAGGAAGACACCCCTCAGCAACTTATATGTCACTGTGAAGCCTTTACGAGCATCAGATATAATATCCTGGGGGCAGAAAAGATCCAGCAGGATATGCTAAAAGATTTAGATCTGAAGAAAACCCTGGAGTTCATTAAACAAACAGGACTTCTAGAATAGGAGTAAATCTGGAGGGTACAATAGATCTACAGCTCGAAGTACAGGGATCCACAGGAGACCACCTCTTGTAATATAATAATAACCGTTCTGAATAAAAAATGCCTTAAATCACAATTTTAAGTCTAAAAACAAACGTTAAAATGCCTACTTTTAAGCATTTTAATTATTTAATAAGAACCACACCAAACTAAAAAATTAAATGACGAAGTTTTTAAACGAATAAATATATTTCCGTCGCCCCATTTTATAGAAATCGTTTCGGACATGTATTGAAATGTTTTGGCGATAGCGATTTATATTCGCCTGACAATAATCAAGCAAATGTCTGTTCCGTGCATTTCTCTTGTTGTGTATTGAGGGAATGGATGGGCTGATGGTAACCGCGAAACGGCAGTGAATGCTCTCTGAGTTGCTCCGAGCCACCGAGTTTCTCAACTTGCCGATTACTGTTGATGGCCGTGTAATATGACATTCAAGTGCAAGCGATTCCGGGAGGAATCCAGACTTGCGATGAGTTGCAGTAATGCTGCAGTCAATTAGCGTGCAAGTCTAACACTTGCAGCCGTTACCAAGGGACTCACAGCTATTGACGTTTCAATATCATTTGCCAATTGTTTCACCAAGATGGGAAACATTAAATTTAATCATTTTCTACTACATCAAAATGAACACCTGTTTTTCACAAACTGCTTTATTTTAGTAACTCCAACAAAATAAAAAATCTGATATGGCCAACCTTCCGTCAGTTCCATATATTTTGTACAAATTCCACACAGAAAGTTTCTTGCCAAATTTCAAGTACCTACATTACCAAATTATAACACAAACATGTCAATTGCCCTTGATACTGTCATCTGTCAATCAGCATTTTCTTAATATAGCAGCGGTTTCCACGGTTATAGCATAGCTAGCTGCTTTATGAAATTTAATTTATAATTTTTTAACTCTATATCCTTTGAATATGAAGTGTAACGTTTTTTTAATGTATTAGCGTGAAGTGTAAATATAAGACAATTATTGTTAATTAAAATTTATTACTATAACTAAATATTAAATAGGTATTAAATAATGACGATTACTAATATTGAACAATTATTAAAAACTAGTTAACACTAAAACTATAATTAACTAGATAACACTAACACTATTTATTTATTTATTCAATTAACACTACTATTTATTTCCACGATATAACTAATTATTTATTTCACTACGCGTTCCAATCTTAGACTGTCGGTCTGTTTCAGACTCTTGTAGACTGTTTAGGCGATTTTTATATCACTATATTTATGCCACAATATACTTATATCACGTTCAACTGTCCGCCTACCGACCTCCACAGCGTCTATATACTCAACTGACTCAACAGCGTCTGTATATTTAACTGCTCGCACAGAAGTCACACCTTCACCTCACTGTCTGTCTATTTATGTAACTAACTTTCTCCTTCCACAGACTCAGTATCACCAACTATTCGTATGCCACAATTCTTCAACCTAATGCCGAATATCCACTCCAACTCGCTGTTACTATCCTTGTATACCTAGCTTCACAATACTCGTCAACACTACCCAATATTTAATTCCACAGCTATCCCAGTATACCAGTAACTTCCAGACTCACCGTTATTGTCCTCGTACACCATAGCTTCCTAATACTCGTCAACACTATACCGAGTATTCACATCCACAGCTATCCCAATATTCTAGTAACTTCCAGAGTAACTACTCCACTCGACACTTTACTGCATACGCTTATTATGATACTGCTGTACTTCTCAATCTCACTAACACTCTATGTGAATATCTCTATGACTCTGAATGTAACTAACTATGTAACTATTTATGTAACTAACTCTCGAGCATAGCTGCGTTCCTTTTATATAGCTGTCATTACTTTCTAGAAAGCTCTAGAATGTTCGACCGCATAATAACAATGAGCACAAGTTGTTCAGGCGACCGCAAGTAATTAAACACGTTGCGACTTGTTTGTTTACGTAGCCCCGCTGCTAGCGCGATTGCGTTATCGCTATAAATAGACACTCGCTCATTGCTGCGACAGCGGCGGCGACGACGGGAGATCCACGTTACAGAAGTATAAAATGAAATTAAACCGTGTAGAGAATAAAATATTCTTTAATTTTTATAATCACATTAAATATGGAAAAATGATATTTCACACTGTTTTTTCAAGAAAAACTGATAAAATCCTGAAATGAAGGTACTTCCAGTTGACCAATTATATCTAAAATCTAATCATATATATATATATATATATATATATATATATATATATATATATATATATATATATATATATATATATATATATATTTAAATGTTTATTTTTGTTGAGTCCAAATAAACATTTCAATAATTTGTAGCTGTAAAATAACAAGTCGTAAAACGTTGCTATTGAATTTTTACATTTAGCCGTAGTTGGAATCCAGCAGATTATAAAGTAATCTGCGTTGAAATAGTTATGAGTTGGAATATGCGCAAGTGACACATTAACTGTGTACTCATGGCGTATTTGTCACCCGGGCCATCGCAATCAGCGCGGCGAAAACGAGCCATCACATCCAGCATCCAGCCTGGTATTTTTTAATGTCTGGCTAATCGCGCTCGTTTATAAACCGTGCGAAATGCGGGAGTTATTTTTAATTGCGAATTTCAAAATGGCCGTTCGCAACATAGTGCTTTTAAATGTAAACAAGTTCGGGTATTTTTCTCCGCTGTCAGTGATTTATCGTACAGAGCAATCAATTCCAATGTGAGCTGCGAAGGAGACGAGCGGCTAGGAGCTCCGGCTCCAGATTGTGGTTGTTAAAGACTCCGGAGAACTGATTGGGATTGGGGAGGGGACGTTCCAACACAATCGATTTTTACTATTTATTACCAAACTTACATGCAGATGACACATTTACTTTTTTGCGACTCACAAACTTGTTAAATTAACATTAAATTTACAGTTTACGTTTGCATCTGTTTCTGTTTCATTGCTACAATAGTTGTTTTTATATTTATTTAAATAACGTAGATGATGGACAAACTGTTTTCCTACTGGCTACAAGTTTTATTTACTTATTTACAAAAATAACAACATGCATTTTGAAAACTGGCTCATTGTTAAATTTTTGCTGTTTGTTACAAAAGCTACGAAAATAGTTCAAAAAAGTTTTATATTATTTATTTTAATTATTGAAAATACTTGGTTTTAAGTTTCACAATTATTTTATTTTGATAACCAGTTTCGCTACAACATTATATTATTTTATGAAAAGAAACATATCAAACATGCCAGTTCATAATGTATCAATAAATATTACTTACCACTTGCTGGATTTTCCGTATTATTTTTTAATTTCCCAAAACACGAAGTTGGGAAATTTTGAATGTACTGGCGCCATATTTAACATTTTTGACAATTCCAGCAGTACGCTAGGTAATCTAGCGGAATTTGTTTACGCTAGCCCGCTAGCGGCTGAAACCTAGCGGTCCATTCAACGAAGTTCGCTAGGTTAGCGAGCTAACTGCTACATATATTCATGCCTTACTACAAAATATTTGCAAAATCTATGAAATATTTTAATATAAATTATGTACAATACATACATTTGCCTTATATTCAATATCCTGATATTTTCTTTTTATATTTTGCGTTCATAATGAAGTCATTACGATCGTAATGACCTTCATTTCGATACGCAATTTTTTGTTTTAGACGGTTGGTACTAGATGACGTTTCTTTAACTCATTTTTACCGAATTTATTTTTAGTTAATTGACAATTCATTTTAATAATATAATGTCGAAATTATTATTTTTTTTTATTTAGGGAAGATTATTTACATGAAAACGTAGAAATGGTTACAAATATAATCACAAATTGAGTAAGTAAATGTTATTGTAGAAGGCGCAAAATATAAAAAATAGTATAAAGAACTCATTTTTTAAGACATGTCTTATAAAACACGTTCTTTAATATACTATTTTCTACTTTCCTTTTCTTTTTCTTTATATTCGTAATTTTTTCGCAAATTCCTTTTATATTCTTTTTTACGTATATTCTTTTGCGTTGTTGACTTTTTTTATTTTTATAATCTTCATAAAGATGTACAAATATTTTTGACAGTGGCATACAAATATTTTTGACAGTGACATTTATGTGTCAATTACAGACATTTGAATTTCTTGCCTTGAAGTAGTTTGATCTGAGATTATTTACATCAAATTATTTTATATGCATTTCTTTATCTCTAAATCTATAGAAGATATAATAATGCATTTATATTTTTTTTTCTGCGAACAAAGCAGATTGGTACACCCAACAATGGGTAATATGCCGTAATGATATATTTATATTTATTTTATTTATTGATTTATATTTATCGAATAAAGAATTTAACGTTCTTTAATATAAGTATTTACATAAATTTTCGATAAATAATATTTAGGTGATTTTTTTCTTGTAACTACTACTTCCGGTTATCCAATTGTTACCAAAACTTAATCAACTCTTTCCATTATTGTTAGATTGCGGAATCCGTAGTTAAAAATGTCTTTAGTCTTATAGTATTTAAGAAATCGTGGATCCAACATCCACACATCCACACACACATACGGACATCATCGTAAAAATGTTATAATCGGATTCTAGGGATCTTAAAACGTGCTTATTTACTTAAATCAGGTTATGCGATTTTTAGCATGAATTCAATACCTCTCTTAGCGAGAGGTAAAAATATATACAATACAAAATATAACAATGAATTTTTTAACACTATGTTTAATAATTTATATTCGATAATCGATAACCATCCCGCTACCTTTTTTGTCCACTTCGACCATTGCAAATAACTAACATTTGACATCATATTTATTTTACTTTTGGTTAAAATAATTATTTTCTCCTTTGTTGCATATAATGTACTTAAAAAACACTGAAATATCCCTGTACAATGTAGGTCTTGCTCCGGTAATGAGTGAATAGATATATGAATGGTGACAAAACTAATTAAATCCTCCAACATCCCTCGTATTCGTCTATCTAGCTGTGAATTATGTTTTGACTTTACGTCATTAAGCTCTCAGTGCGAATTAATCATAGTCGTAATAGAATCATCATTGTATACAAATCTCTTTGTGTGCTGGTTTCGTCAAATTATTAATTAGTGTGGTCGGAGATCAGTGGCTTTACAACTTCGTTGTTTGTGCGCAGATATATTTGCTATATGAACTAATATTAGGTTAGGTTATAGTTGTCTGGATGCGATGTAATTGCACGGCGGCGGAACAGAGATGTGCAGTTACTCATGCTACAATAACTCAATGTCACGATTCCGATTCCGAATACGGAATGCGAATGTGCCATAAACCCGCTAACTCGCAAGGAGTCGATAATAGATGTGTTGATTATAGGAATTATTAAGGCTAATACTGGGTCATCTTCACAAGATTATTTAAAGTGTCAAGTGTGTTTTATACTTTTATTACAAATTGGGCATTTTTTTAACTCAGTGGTTAATTTTAAGAAAATTGTTTTAAAAAATCTGATGTGGACACCACACGACTTCCTTGTACGCAAGACTGAAGTATAGACTCAATTATAAAATTGAACGTATTTGACGTAATTTGACATTAACATCTATTTTTTATTTTTTTGTTATTTTTTATCCTAATCCATAGCAAGCTTCATTACAAAAACCAAAAAGTATATGTTTTAAATTTACATATCTCGCTTATACAAAGGGCTAATTTAATAATACTTGATGTACTAGACGCGGAATTTAATTCTCTAAAACTCTTATTTGAAGCATTTATTTCTAAAATCAAAATGAAACCATTTTATTCAAGAAAAACTGTTAACAACTTCAGGTAATATATCACTTCCGGTTAGTCTGTTCTAACCAAAATCTACTATGTTATTCCAATTGATATAAAAGTCTTATATACCAAATTTGAAACGTTTTGGATTATATTTTAATATAGTTTTTCATTAAAATCTATTGTAGGCTTCAAATAAAGTACCATTTCTGGAAATTATGTAATGACCAAAAAGGGAGGTGCACAACTAGATGTTATAGAAGTCCTAAATACAAATTCAACTTTCTACGGCTTACCGTTTTTGAGTTATGCGAGATACGTACAGACGTCACGACGAAATTAGAATGGATTCATGGATGGACAAAATGGATATTTCCGTTGAAATCTGAAAACCGAAATTTTTCGAGAATACAATACTTCCTTGACTTTGTACAAGGAAGTAAAAATAATCAAACAAGTATGTTTGCATATAACAAAACATAGAATTATTATTATAAAATCTATTTCTGCTAGACAATGATTTTTACCTTTTAACCAGTCATAGGTGCCGAAAGCATCGGTGCTCTGGATGCGCCAGCACCCATATCAAATTTATAATGGGTGCGGGGCACCCATACGAATTACTCAGTTATTGATGTTTTTTATTCAAAATTACTATTTAAAGGCAATTTCTGAGTTACCGAGTTAAAGATGAAAAAATCTGATGTGGTCAGCACATTACATTCCGTCAGTTATATGAGGCATTTACGAAAATTCTACCGGTGAACTATTACCGGTAAACAGCTGTTTATCAGGTTATAGCTACCGGAATCGATATTTTAAGAACGCAAGTGGTAAACAGGGTAGATCCATAACCTATAAAAAAAATTGAAAAATTGAAACAGGTCAGAAATTTGATATAGTTAACAAACTTATAACGCGCACGCTTCGCTTTGCATCACTACCTTTTTTTGAGATTAGATTCTTCATGAATCCAGTAGATGGATCTGGTAGATATTGTACAGTTTTCGAACAAGGTAAATTTTTACCAGTCGTGTTTTCGAGCACAGTCAGTAGATGCGGTATCTACCGGTAGAATTATCGTAAATGCGTATCTATTTTCTATAAAATCCATATAAGTTCCTTGCAAAAGTTTCTAAATTTCTTGTATGTATATTACCTTTCGAGAGCTGTATGTATTTTGTACAAATTCCATACATAAAGTTTCGAGTAAAAATATCCTATACTTCGAGTAAAATTATAACACAATATACTACGAATATGTCACTTGACACTGACATCTTTCAATCAGAATTTTCTTAATACAGCACAGTAGCTGTTTCTAGCATAGATAGCTAATTTATGAAATTTAATTTCTTTAGAATTTTATAACTCTATATCCATTTAATATGAAGTATAAAATGCAGTCAAATCGTATAGAGAATACAATGTTTTTTAATATTTACAATAATATTAAATGTGAAAAAATGATATTTAACATCGTTTTGTCAAGAAAACCTGTTAAAATCTTCAAATGAGGGTACTTCCGGTTGACCAATTATAACCAAAATCTAATCAGCTCTTCATATGGATGCAACGAAGAGGAATACGAAAGAATTATAATTTTTGGAATTGTAGTATTAGAGCTATCGTAGACGAAAATTTTGTTACACGCACACGCACACACACACACACACACACACACACACACACACACACACACAACACACACACACACACACACACACACACACAAATCATATTCTAGGGACCTTAAAACGTGCTTATTCATTAAAATCTTACCACCGAATTTTTTGACCAAAGACAATAGCTTCCTTACCTAAAGGTGACGGAAGGTAAAAAGTACCCTATGTGCTTATTTCAAATTTTTATACTAAATTTGTAAAAGTGAATATAAAAATAGTAGTTTTATGATTATGAAATTGTATGATATTACTTATTCTGATATGAGTGAACAGTGAAATATAATTAATATAATAATAATTAAAGAATAATTTTTGGTGATAAAATATTTAATCCAGAATTAAAAATAAAGTCCTTTTTAAAAGAAAAAGCTTCCCTCAATATCTGATGTTCATAAGAAGATTATTAAAATAAAATATTGATTAGCTCGTCTCCATTTTCCGTCCTGTATAACTGTATTAAGAAGTCAATAGTGTCGAAGGCTTCAGAAAGTCGTTTCCACTTTTTTCTGCGGAAAGTAGCGCATTAACTATTCTCTTCGTAAGAAAGCTTGTAATTAAAAGAATTTACGATTTCAATTACGTTTGGACTTAGTGCGAATTCGGCAGTAAAAGAAAATTATACAAAGTTCATTTAAAGGCAACGCTACTTTAAAATCATTTTCAAATTGCAACCTCCTTACAAGTCGAAGATAGGGTGGGAGTGGACATTGAAGTATATATCAGCAAGGTTTTCAGTTCCGTGCAAAGCGGGAAAAATAAACCAACGTGGAACCGATAGTGTAGTACGGCTTGTTACAGACTGGAAAACTGGGCACGGAAAGCTCGCTTGACCGAACAATGTTCATGACATATTACTTCGAATAGAAGTCTTGGACTTCAGGTACAGAATCCGTGTAGGTAAGATAGGAAAACGAAATTGGCATCTACCAATTCGTACCATAAACACTAAAGCTTAAATACGTTTCATAGAATACAAAAAAAAATGTAGTCAACACAACACCTCCCGCCATTTAATTTTTGATAATTTAAATATAAATACTTACATATTTAGTTATGCTGGAAACTGTATTAAGTTCCATTCCGTATAACTGTGGTTCTATATCCTATTTTCTTTTTAAAACGTTACTGTTATTAATTTGAAATGATTAGTCCTTTGACAGTGAAATTTGTCTGTCAGTTACATTCATATGAGATACGTACTGTGTAACCAAGGACTTGTGTTTGAAGCGTAGGCTATGGGATTTAAATTACAGACAATTTTATAAATTGATCCATAAAATATATAGAAAAAGTATTAATGCAAACCTGTAGAAAATTTAATAATCCTTAATTTTTAATATTTCGAATTTTAAATAACACAATATGGACACCTGTGGTGCACTCTCCAGGCCAGCAATGAGTGTCCGTGAGATGACGCCTAGTAAGCGACCGCACGGTGCAAATATTTAATCATCACCGATATCTGTGTACAAAGCAGATTGGCAGACACATCAGTGGGTAATAAGCTATGATGATATATTTATTTATTTATTTTTATAATAACACAAATGTCGAAAAAATAACATTTAAATGTACGCAAACGCACACACTCCCAGACACCATCGTGAAAATGTTAAAATTGGAATCTAGGGATCTTAAAACGTGGTCATTTACCAAAATCTCGATATGCGATTTTTAGCACGATCCCCATACCTCTTTTACCAAGGCTAGCGGGAAGTAAAAAATGTGTAAAGAAGAATAGAATTTTCATTATTGGGATAGAAGATGAGCCTATTTACTATTAACAAACTTTAATGTCTTATGTTATCTTGCAGAATTGTTCTTAACTCCTATGGTTTGATTAGAGCTAATTGAAAGTTAAAACTGTCGTTCGAATTACTTCTAACCTTCAGTTTAGTTCCTAACTGATGGTTAACAAACTGTCACTTTAACTAGAAATGATAGGATCGGGTCTAAAAGCATGTAAAATAAAATCAATTAAAAAGAATGTTTACATAAAAATACAAGGTATTCGCAATCGAAATTAACGACAGAGGCGCTGATTTTCGAAACATGATGACTGCCATACGATGAATTTGACATATGACAGTACACATTGTTCACTCTGTTTTGTTGACTGTGTATACAAACCGAGTCTAATAACTTATTTATATAAAGGCGATAAGTTTAAATATTTTATTATTTATTTTTACATTACTCAATCAGCTGTATGGCGCTTGTATGATTGCTTTCCGTAGTACCGATTTACGCCGTTAGAGGAGAAATTTTATCAACAATTGCGAATAAAAGTTTAGTTTTTTAAAAGACCATGAATAACAAAATTTGTTTTTTTATGAAACTTTGATTGGAATTTTAATAACAAAACAGAATAGGACTAATTTAAACATATTTTTCACATAAAATGAACCGCCCAACAAACTTATGAAGTTTGTCACACCTATAGATCCATAATACTTAATATTTATTATTTTATTAAATCATTTTCATCAAAACCCATCAACTTAATATCACCATTAGTAATAGCACGCCAGTAAAACATTAAAAAATATTTAGTCAGTGTGATCATATTTTTCAAAGCTTAAACCGGAACGCTCCAAAAATCAATTGCCAAATACAATAACACAAAAGTAAATATTTTCACAGTTCATACATACATCTTTGTCTGCTTTCATTGTATTAAAAAATTTGTACAATATTTGCCAATCATTAATAATTTAGCGATGGTGGCAACGTTCATTCGACTTCTTTCCGAAGATCACGATATTTTGACTTGTATGAAAATAACCCCTCTATTTGTGCAACCTGTATGAGTCAATATTTTCTTTTAGAGAATGAAAATTAATAATTTATTCGAAACCGGGATTTTACAAAACCCGGCCAAACAAGGACGAATGGGTACCCTATATTAATTATCTTAACATCGTGGAGAATTCGTTTTGTGAAAACAAGGTACAATTTGTGGTTGGTCTTTGTGATAGCTGTGAATTGTTAATATCTTCAAATGAAGAAGTCAAGTATAAACCACATCTTTTAATTTTAATTGCTCTTTTAGAAGTACAAGAGTACAATGAGAGGAAAGTATTCATTTAATTGGGAATGTTGATTATATGAAACAGAGTTTCTCAGTTAAGGAGAATTTGCATAAAAGATTTAATTACTTTGTGACAGACAAAATGAATTGGAACAGTATAAAAAATAAAGTTGCTAAATAAAGAAAAAAAAAATAGTCCTGCTGCTCGATCGTCTTATTTTTGTTTAAAATATTTTTTAATCATGTTTAGTAAGAATTTAATTAATGGCGATGACGGTGATACTGCAGTTGACAAGCGTGCAGGAATGAAAGCATAATAGATGAAATGACGTCAGTAAGGCCTGTAGTTCTTTACAGTACATAAACATTAACAAATATTGTGGATAAAATCTCGACTGTGGTAGAGTTGAAGTTGTTATAATTACTTGAAATCTGTCATACAGAATTATTATTCTTAAAGCCAACGTTTTGATGTGATAATACCTTCATCAGCGTAAATCAGATGTGTACAGGTATTTCATTTTCGATGTTTTTTTAACGTATCTCGAGTAATATTAATGATAGAGCAAAACCATTTGCTCATTCCAGGGTCAACTTTTCCAGAAATGTTTAATAGTCACCACAGGAATTTTCGATTTTCTTTTGTTTCTGAGCTACAGGCAAAAACTCGCTTTTCGCTCATTTTGAAAATATCTCATATCGTATTTATTATGATAGAGAAAAAATGTTTTTATAAAAAAATTACCGTTTTTCAAATAGAATAAAATGACGTAATTAGATTTTTTGAAAACTTAATAATTCCTGAGATATAACATAAACATATGATTTTTTAAATGGGAACCTATGTTGAAAATAGTCTCGACTTTTTTCTTATTTTATAAGCTTTTCAATGATATATAACAAGTCTTCATTCTTTTGTTTTAAACATTAATAAATGACGAATTATTAATTTATTGAGGAAAAAATATTGGAAATTATTAAGAAACAAATGAAAAAATTTATTTCAAATCGTCATTTGTTTATTTTGATTCAATATCTATTAATTTGTTCTGAAAATTATTCTTAAACAATTATTTTCGGGTTAGTTAAATTACTACTTATATCGACGTTACAGTTGGCTTTGACACAATCCGAACAAAATGGTTTAATATGTTTTTGAAGTAAATAAAATGAAAAAATGAGTCAAACTGAAACAAAGACTATTAGAAATATGCAAATGATGATCTGTAATATATTTTTTCATTTGTTTCTTAATAATTTCCATTATTTTCACCCCAATAAATTAATAATTCTTCTTTTATTAATATTTAAAACAAAAGAATGGAGACTTGTTATATATCATTGAAAAGCTTATAAAATAAGCAAGAAGACGAGACTATTTTCAACATAGGTTCCCATTTAAAAAATCATAAGTTTGTGATATCTCGAGAATTATTAAATTTTAAAAAAATCTAATTACGCTATTTTATTCTATTTGAAAAATGGTAGAAATTAAAAACAAACATTTTTTCTTTAACTATCATAATAAATAAGATATGATATATTTTCAAAATAAGCGAAACACGAGTTTTTTCCTGTAGCAGGAGGTGACATGACTTCTAAATGCCACGGAGGATGGAAATCTATATACCACTGTAGCAGAGGGATATATACAAGACAGTTTAAACAATAAAATTGACATATCAATCAAAATTTTAAACTACCAACCATCCACTTCGAAAGAGAATATATTATGCAATGAGATAAATCAGCCATCCACTTCTAAGGAAGGGATAAATTTGTGCGGGAATACTTATCACGGCGAACCATCTGCTTTGTCTTCATTGGGAATTAATGCAGGGAATAAATGTACCAACTGTACAATTAATTTAAATATTTATAATAAGTAAAATTTTATGTTTTGTTAAAATTTGTTAAATGAGTTAAATTTTTAATAAATATATTTTTTCACACGTAAAAAAAATCTGATGTGGCCAGCACATTACCTTCCGTCAGTTCAAGCACCGGACAGCTAAATGAATGTGCCAAAACATTATCATAGTTCCAGGAAGCAAACTGTAGAGGCGCGACAGTGCTTAAATTTGAAGAAAATGGATTAAGTCACCTTTGAGTTCAAAACATAAGTCATCACACATGTCATTGAACGTACGCTTTAACATCTTTTTATTTGGTAATTTAATTTGTAATAGTTTATAGTTTTAATTATAGTGCCAGTAGTGATTTATTTCGCGATTTCTCTAGTTTTAAAGTGTATTCACTGTGTTTATTTTTTGACGTAATATAGAATTCAATAAGCTGATGAACATTCGTTGTGCTGTTTGATATAAACTGAAGTGCAAAGAAGCAAATAGACGTTTACTTTTATATTAAATGATAAAATATACCATTTCCAATATCCTTTTATCTTACATCGTATAAACAAATATTAAAATAGAAGTATATGTCTATCTGACAAGTAATTTTAAACTTATTTAGAAATGAATTTATAGTTTATTGTATTGTGATTATTTAAAATATATGTATGTACTTATATTAAATTTTCTTGTCTTTTATTTTAAAAATTCAAAATTTCAATTTATACATGACATGTCTCCTATATCACAATGTCACAAACTACCAAGCCATGACAGCGTGCGTTAGTTCATGGAAGTAATCTGTAGATGTCACTATTTTGTATTTCGAAAAATACATTAACTGTCCTATCTGTAGTTGAGGTGATCCGTGTGTCAGTTCTATATATTTTATATAAATGTCATACATAAAGTTCTTTCCAAAACATTATATTTCTTGTACATTACCTTAAGGCAGTTGTATGTATTTTATAAAAATTCCATACAGAAAGTTTCTAACAAAAGATCCTATATTTCCAGTAAAATTATAACATAAACATACTGTCAACTGCACTTGACACTGACACCTTTCAATCAAAATTTTCTTAATGTAGCAGCTGTTTCCAGAGTTACAGCAAAGCTGACTAATATATATGATATTTAATTTCTTTATAATTTTTTAACTCTATGTCCATTTAATATGAAGTATAAAATGCATTAAAATCGTATAGAAAATAAGTAATTCTTTAATATTTATAATAACATTAAATGTGAAAAAATGATATTTAACACCGTTTTTTTTAAGAAAAACTGTTCAAATCTTCAAATGAAGGTACTTCCGATTGACCAATTATAACCAAAATCTAATCAGCTCTTCACATGGATGTAACGAAGAGGAATACGAAAGAATTATAATTTTTGGAATTGTAGTATTAGAGTTATCGCATTAGAAAATTTTGTCACACACACACACACACACACACACACACACACACACACACACACACACACACACACACACACATACATACATACATACACACACACATACAGACATCATCGTAAAAATAGTAAAATCGTATTCTAGGGACCCTAAAACGTGCTTATTCATCAAAAACTCACCACCGAATTTTTTGACCAAAGACAATACCTTCCTTACCTAAAGGTGACGGAAAGTAATAATAGTTATTTTTTGACACGTAAGAAAATCACAAACTTCGCGTATCCATAACGATGTTTAAATGTCATGTTTTTTTGACAGATGTAGAAAAAATATATGAAATCTACTTTAATCTAAAAATCACCACATATGGAGCCAAGTGGACACTGCGTCCTAGGAATGAACGCCAGGAGGAAGAAGAGAATTCTTGCTCAATCTTTTGATGTACAACTTGCGGTTTCCTTTCCAGCAATTAGAGTCTTCCTCCTCCATAGGCCAATTTGGCAGTCCTCAAATTCCAGATCCCTGTCTCGTGGGTTATCAGATCGTGTCTGAATGGAGCGGCTTTTAACTCTGCCTATTCCAGTCGCCGTCTCGCGTCCTGGATTAAATCCGGTCAGTTGCGCTGCACAATACCGTGTAACCCAACAAGAATTCAGGTGCTTACTGCGTTCGATATTCCCCCGGGAACTCAACCAACAGACAGATGAAAATAACAAAAAACGCTAACCGGCTTAAACGTTTTACTGTTATACTTTCAAAGTCATTTTCTCCTTATATTTCTCGCTAAGTTCCTTTTGTCCCTATTGATTTTCCGGTATTAAAGCTTTTAAAAGAATTATTATCGGCTCAATATGTAATTAAATCCGTGGTAGGTCTTTTTATTATAAAAGTGGGAATGGCAAAAAGAAAAAATATAATGAGCTCCTCTCGGTTGCACTGATGCTATCGAATTGATTTTACTCAGACGGAGGAAGTAATATTTCAATCAATGTAATTGTTTCGATACAAAGAAAGTAGCGAACAAGAATTATTTGATTTGCAGTTGAATAAAATGCTAAAAAGCGATCGGTTAATATGTCGTTTACTCTCAGTTTTTGTTTGTTTGGGTGAAGTGTTAAAAAAATTCAAAGAATTATTATTAATTAAAATAGGTGGTTATTAAAACGATAAATAAATATTTAAAAGATAACAATGACGATTACTAATTTTAAGCAAATATTAAAAACTAATTTAAGATTACGGAAATAATTAACTAGTTATACACTACCACTATTTATTTATTTATTTAAACAGTTAATACGACTATGTATTTATTAACACGATATTACTGATTATTTATTTTCGTTCAACCGTCTGACCTACCGACCTCCACAGCGTCTATATAGTCAACTGACAACAGCGTCTGTATATTGAACTGCTCAGACAGAATTCACACCTTTCACCGTCTGTCAATTTATGTAATTAACTGTCTAACTTCCACAGCCTCAATGTCACCTACTGTCCGCATGCCACAAACTCTTAAACACCACTGCCGAGTATCCACGCCTACTCGTTGTTACACTAAAAAAATATGTTGCTTCTAGTAGCGAAAAAGGTATTCTAATATCGTGACAAGGAAAATGTTTCCTATTGATTTTTAACTGTTTCAGAAACAAAAATTTCTAATTAATTAGTAAAATTATTTACTAACGTTTCTGAAATAATATCTGATATAACTGAATAGAAATCGCTATTTCAGTGAAATTTTTTACTGAAATATCACAAATTCTAATTCAAGTAAAACTTATTCTTAAAATAGCAAATACATTTACTATTGTAGTGAATTTATTCAAATTATTAGGTTTAAATTTATTTCTAGTACCGAAAATTTTATATTGTTCCAATAAAGGATGTATACATATGGAATAAGAAATATATAAATTCATAGTGAATAAAGAATTTATTTATTTATAACAAAAACCTACATCGTTTATTATGTTACAAATCTGAGTAAAAAAACAATAATAAATTATAAACAAACCTTCATAGTGTTTTATTATTTCTTAAATATTCATCCCTTAAAAATTTCTTATTGTCAGAAAACAATAACCGCTACACTTTCTTCATCAATTTCTCTGCCATTTGCCAGTATTGCATAAAATCGGTTATGTTCCTTATATGAAAAGTACTTTATAACTGTACAATTTCTTTCAAATTGGTGTGTCCGAGGTCTTGGTTTCCCCTTGTTGCCTTGCTAGTAAATTCCTCTGCTACAATAAATGTATATGTATGATATTAAATAATGTATACTACATATATTTAATATTACTTACATTACACAAGAGGCAGCATCTTTCGTGTATAACAAATAACTCAAGACAAACTTACTTCAACTGTTTACAAACGAGTCGCAAGTTGCTTATCACTTACGAAGCCATAGCTTAAGGGTACAATCTTTACTATTATAGAATATTTATTCGCTGTCTTAAAGAAAATATTAGTAAATGTAGCTTTAATTTTTCAAAACTAAATAAATATATACTCTAATTATTTTGTTAAGTTTATATTCTAAAATAGAGAATTTAATTTTTTAAAGTACTAATCAATATTTGTAATTCAGTAAAGTGGAAAATATTTTTTTCTTCAAGCGTATTATAATATTCATATTATGCTACTCTACACACACTATAGAAGTTTTTCATTGTCTTACTAGTACAAAAATGTTGTTATTGTTGTACTAGTAAAAAAATGTTAGTGTCTTAGTTCACCGCTGGCGGCGGCAGTTGTCACAGCAACACACATTATATTGAAAATTGTTATTTGACAGTTGTATCGTTTTAGTTTTGTAGTGTACACAGCCAGATTTGGCTGAAATTGCAAATACTACAATTAAAAAATTCCAAAAAAAATGTCAAAATTCTTTGAAACACTTAAAGAAAAAATAGTATATGTCATTCGGAGTAGAACGCCCTTTTTGTGTTTCACCCAGCTTGCCTAGCCTCGGCTAGCGCCTCGGCCGCAATAGCTGGGTTCAACACAAAAAGACCGCTTTCTACTCCTAATAACATAATATACTATTTTCTAAATTAGAAGATTATCGTTAAAAATTAAAATTTGTTCTCATACAAATCTGCATCCACTGAGGCAAAGAATTCTACTGGAGTAATTTTATTATCTGATGTCACGTGACTATCTGTGTGTATCTTCTTTTAGCTTGTTGATGTTTGTGTTCCTCCTTTTTATCTTCCAATGTTTTTTGGCTTGTTTTTTGATATGGATTTTGTAGTCGTTACTAATTGTTGGTATTTCTTCTATTATTTGCGTTTCGGTTGCTACTTTAGCTGCCGCGACTACTTTTCATTTCCAGGTATTCCGACACGGGAAATAATCCATAAGAAGATATATTTTGTTATGGTGTTATTTATTTTTCTAAATATATTTCACATACGACAGTTGGAATTTAATACTAAGGCAATATAAACTATTATTCACGAATGATGACTATTCAAAGTCATTTGTGAGCCGTCTGATTTAATATTACTTGCAGATAACTTCATTGCATAGGCGTGCAACATAAAATATTTATGGACACATTTTAACTGAGAAATAAGAGTAATTTATTTGAAAATTGCTTCTTTCTAAATAATGCCTTTCTGAAAGATTTATGTTCATCACATATGTTTTAGAAAAATTTAAAAAACGTAGACTTAACTATAAACCAAGGAATAATAAGTTGATTTAAACGTCAACGCCACTGGATAAATATTAGCACAGAGGGCAGTGTAGTAGATAATTAGTATGTGTAAATCTACGATATATGTCATTATTATTTATAGTGTGTTAGAAAGTAATGCCACTATTTACGTATATCTGTCATACCACATAAATTCAATAGACATAGGCCAAGTAATCTTTCTTTTTCTAATACAAAATGTTACTAAGCTACTGCTATAAAGTGATGTGTATTCTTTCTTCGAACAAAGGACCTTGAATAGTCATCTTTCGTGAATAATAGTTTATAACATAACAAATTCAAGAAATTCTCTATCAAACAAGATATGAAACTTTAATTTTTTGGTTTTGAAATTCAGAATGAGAAAAGAATTGATCATTACAGGGAGATTTATTATATTAGTGAAACTTTTCGCATTATAGCAGACTTCATACTTCAACTCTATTTGTTCAAAAAAAAAAACGGAAACAATTCATATCAAAAAGTAAAACTTTTACGTTTCAACATTGTAAAGTTAATTCTTACCTTCACCTAGCATCGCTTGAAATATAAAGATATCAGGTACGTGACGTAGTTCCCAAGTTATTTTATTTTATTTTTCACTCAACAGGATTACAGTACAGAGTATCACAAATACAAAGATAGAAAATATACTCGTATATGTATAATAATAATATGAGAATAGATAAGTCATCGCAAACAAAAGAAAATGAGATTATTTTATTCACAATCATTATAGTAAGATGTCGATACCTAACCTTTTTGAGATTGGGATATACATCATTCTTAACTGTAATTATAAACTCTTGGTTTGGAAATAACAGACTTCACCCCACGGATTGTAATGTTTATGTAGGCATTGCCTAGCAACATTGTTATAGACCCCTACAATAAAGCAGGCTAAACAAATTTTTCGTACCTCCGTCCATTTTTACTAGAATTACAGAATTCAAAATCGTCCAGAAATGCACTGTTGTTGACCTAGACCGGCAAAAGAAGTTGGCATTACTGTTCTGGTGATATGTCAATTTAAGATTATTTTTAACACAAGAAGTAGCAAAATGTTTACAAATTTTAGGGTTAAATCTTTAATTTTTGTAACTTAAATTACTGAATTTTCTCATAAAAATAATATGCTGTCATTACTGACATCTCGTATAGATTAATTATAAGTTCGTTTTGTAACTATAACTAACTTCACGTGATATAATTAAGTTTCCGCCATCTGTCATTAAAAATATGCGAAAGTATATAATATAATATAATATATATATATATATATATATATATATATATATATATATATATATATATATATATATATATATATATATATATATACATATATATATATATATATATATATATATATATATATATATATATATATATATATACCGTGTGTCTGTCTTAAAGGTGTACATAGGAGATTAGCATGGGAAAGAAGTTTTTTACAAATTCTTGCTCGTCTAATTATTTTAAGCAAAAACGCGTCAAATAAAAGTTATAGGGCATAAAATTTTGCATCTAAATCAATAAATAGAATTGCCTTTACATGCTTTGTAATGACAAAAATTAATTATGAAAATTTTGAAAATAACGTTGAAAATATCGACAGCCATGGAATTGAACAAAAAATAAATAAATGTTTGACGTTTTATCTGTCACAACGTAAGTTAACTTATTTGACGTTTTTGACAATTTGATAAAACGTCAAGCATTTATTTATTTTTTGTTCAATTCCATGGCTGTCGATATTTTCAACGTAATTTTCGACATTTTCATATTTGATTTCTGTCGTTACAAAGCATGTAAAAGCAATTCTGTTTATTCATTTAGATGCAGAATTTTATGCCCTAAAACTTTTATTTGACACATTTTTGCTTAAAAAAATTAGGGGGGCAGGAAATTTCAAAAAACTGATTTCCCATGTTAATCTCCTATGTACACGGTATATATACTATTATTCACGAAAGATGACTATTCAAGGTCATTTGTTCGAAGAAAGAATACACATCACTTTACAGAAGTAGCTTAGCAACATTTTGTATTAGAAAGAGAAAGATTATTTGACCTGTGTCTATTTAATTTATGTGGTGTGACAGATATACGTAAATAGTGGCTTTACTTTCTAACACACTATAAATAATAATGACGTATGTCGTAGAATTACAGATACCTAATTATCTACTACACTGCCCTCTGTGTTAATATTTAACCAGTGGCGTTGACGTTTAAATCTATTTATTATTCTTTGGTTTACAAGTTAAGTCTATGTTTTTGTATTTTGCAAAAACATAAATGAAGAACACAAATCTTTCAGAAAGGCATTATTTAGAAAGAAACATAATTTTCAAATAAATTGCTCTTATTTTTTCAGTTAAAATGTGTCCATAAATATTTCATGTTGCACGCCTATGCATATGAAATACAATGAAGTTATCTGCAAGTAATATTATATCAGACGGCTCACAAATGACCTTGAATAGTCATCTTTCGTGAATAATAGTTTATATATATATATATATATATATATATATATATATATATATATATATATATATATACAGTGTGTTCAAAAAAATTCCTAACTCAGAGATGGCTATGAACAGTGAAACGTATGTCTGTAAATTATTTAATTCAAAAGTCAAGTTGTCAAAATTGATCTTAAAATGTAATGTAAGGATAAAAGGCAATAAAAAAGGGTACAGTATATGACAGAAATATACGATGAATTTATGGAGAAGTCGGTACAATAAATCTTGTGTATCACACGCCCAGAAACTGTTTTGAGAGATCTCGTATTTGCAGGCCTCGCTTTCATCTCGGCCGGTCAAAATAAACTCGGTCTCGCAAATGTTCAGTTTCTGGCCTAGTGATACAAATATCCAATAATTGAGCTGTCAAAAATATTAATAAAATTAAATGTTTATTCTAGGAAGAAATTATTAAATATTTATGTAGATGTATAATCATGTTATTCCAATTATTTTGTCATATGATTTAGCTAATATATTTACAAAATAATTGTCATATTATTAATTAATTACAATTTGCATAGGTACTTTGTAATGATTATATTAAAATGTAAATATATTTACTATTTAAATACAAATATAACAGTTATATTTTAATATATTATCAATATCTCTAAAATAAATACACTCATTATTGTATATTTATGAACATAATTTGAAATAACAAATAAATTATGATTGCAATGAATACATTTTAGAGAGAATGATAAAATGCTCTCATAAATTTTCAATAATTCGTTTGGAAGTTTGTTCTTGTGATAAAATTATAAAGTGCGCAGAAGAAAAGGTCAGCCAGTGGAAAGTTTGGCGTCGTCACAATTTGGTGAAAAGTAAACAAATTCCTCCGAACGGAATTGCCCGAAGTGATTTTTATATTCACAACAAAAGTACATTTGCACGGCTAAAAAGCAAGCCGAAGAAAACAGAGGAAATCCAAACTTCGTAAATAAAAACACACCAAAGAGAGAATAGAAAAAGCTGGCGAGATTTTTAACATTAAACACTTTTCATAGAGCATACGGCGTCAGCAAACTATAAGATTGGCTTTGTGGAGCATTATACGAAAGTTATGAACAAGTTAGTTGTTTTTCTTTATTAAATCAACAGAATCCAGTGTGTGATGATTGCAGTTGGATATAACAAACTTGTTCATTTCCGGTGCGTCATTTCCCCGCCGACTACCGGTGTCGATGCCGGCTCGATGACGTCAGCAAATTACACCGGATGTGGAGTGTTGCCATGTTGTGATGTCCGGGATGGACGACAGGGTGCACTAGGCGAACTTCCACCTCATCTCGACGAGAGCGCCACCACAGTGGAAGACGTACAAATCAAAATATGATACACCTTCTTTAAGGGACTACTATATTTACTATTCATTTAGTCCCTAATAAATGAATAGATGGAATCTATTATATTAAGAAGATAATTTATAAACTATAGAGAAAGGTTATAAGTATAGAAATGTGAGGGTCCTGAGTTCAAATCCGAATAGGATCCATGAAATTTTCCCAAATTTTTACCTTCCGTCACCTTTAAGTACGTGACGTCCGTGCGTGTTTCTGTGTGTGTGTGTGCCTGCCTGCCTGCGTGCGTGTGTGCGTGCGTGTGTGTGTGCGTGCGTGCGTGCGTGTGTGTGTAACAAAATTTTCGTCTGCGATAACTAATATTACAATTTCAAAAATTATAATTCTTTCGTATTCTTCTTCGTTACATCCATATGAAGAGCTGATTAGATTTTGGTTACAACTGCTCAACCGGAAGTACTCTCATTCGAAGATTTTAACAGTTTTTCTTGAAAAAACTATGTTAAATATCATTTTAATGTTATTATAAATATTAAAGAATATTTTATTCTCTATACGATTTGTCTGAATTTTATACTTAATATTAAATAGATAAAGAGTTAAAAAATTATAAAGAAACTAAATTTCATAAAGTAGCCATAGCTATGGAAACAGCTACTATATTAAGAAAATTCTGATTGAAAGATGTCAGTCTCAGTGTCAAGTGAAATTGATATACACCCCTATTTTGTAAGGAAGTTGTTAAGTCTTAGCAACGTTGCTATAAATTTTAACCAATAGAAACAAATGTAAAGCCTGTCATTTTCATGTTTTATTCAGTGTTCGCAATTATTATTGGTTATTTGCTATAACAACGTTGCTAAGAAATAACAACTTTTTTGCAAAATAGGGCTGATAGTGTGTTTGCTATAAATTTTCTGTATGGAATTTGCATAAAATACTTGCAACTGCCGGAAGGTAATGTACACGAAATAGAAATAGAAATTTGTACAAAATACATAGAACTGACGGAAAGTAATGTGCTGCCCACATCAGATTTTTTTCATTTGTTTTAAGTATCTATTATTTATCAAAAATATCTTGAATGAAATCTGTTCAGAACTTCAAGTAAACTATCACTTCTGGTTTATTAATTTTAGCCAAAATCTAATATGTTATTCCCCTTGGTATGAAAGTCTTAAGTACTAAAATTGAAAAGTTTTGGATTATATTTTAATATATTTTTTCATTAAAAACTGTTATAGGCTTCGTCCAATTTTACCCAAAATTTAATCAACTCGTTAAATGAATGTAGAAAGCTTAAATACGGAAAATAGAAATTTTCGGAAGTTTGTTGTAAGAATTATCGTGGACGAAAAAAATCGTCACACACACACACACACACACACACACACACACACATATGCACAAACACACAGACATCATTGTAAAAATAGTAAAAACGTGTTGTGGGGACCCTAAATTGTGCTCATCTACTGAAAACTCACCATCGAATTTTTGACACGATTATATTAGGTTTGTTCGTTCCGCCACCCTGCGTCTATCGCAAACCGCGGCGGTGAAATTTGCTGTTCTTTTCGATTCGCGGTTCACTGTTAAGTCACTAGATTCTGTTCGTTCCGTTTTTCTAGTAACTTGCGGTAAAACGCCGCGGCAGCTGGCGGTGATAATTTTTACAGTGACTCATGACTCGGTGGTAAAAAAATAATCGGCGGTAATGTTCGCGTCTACATATGAAGTGCTAGTTCGACAGTGTTTGACAAATAAATATTAGGAAAAAATTGTTATTTTTCAACAAGTATGCTATGTAATGTTTCAGTTTTAGAAATTGAAATACATTTGTAAAATATATAAATGTCAATGTCATATGAATTATGATTTGTAACAAGGTAAATTTAAATGATAACAATAGTAAACAATTAAAATAATGGAAAATGGAATAATATATTTTTACTGAGTATCCTTTATAATTATAATAGTCTGAAGTATCTTCGAAAATAATTTAACGCAAACGGGTCGAACAGAAAAATAATTTTTAGTAACTTAAATTATTACCGCGGCGATTGGCAGTGAATCGCAAAACGCAGCGACAATTAGCGCCGCGTTTTGCGGTAAAACGCAGCATAGCGGAACGAACAAACCTATTACCTCCCTTACCTACGGTATGACGGGAGGTAAAAATACGGTTCTATTTTTTTATTACTTTATCGATTAAAGTTAAAAATGAAAAATCCTGCATGACTTTACTAGGCGATGGTAACTGCACGATGGTTTAACAGGCGATAGCCAAGTGTTGTAAAAAATTACCAAATTGTATATGCCTGCTAAGCGTGTAGAATTTTTTTTTGTCTTGCCCAGTTATCCCTCGCCCAGTGTCGCGTACCAATTTTGGAGAGCTACACCTTTGAATAGTGGATATTTTAACTTTCCAACTATGTATAACTTATTTCTGCTCATTTGTTTCGAACAGCAGGTAATAATTATTAAATTTATAGAATGAAAACAATGGTTTGAAAATAAAACTAATGAAATCATGAGTTAAATATTATGAAATGTTTGTTTTAAAGTTTACTTTATTCATATTATTAATTTACTCGGCACTGCACATTTCACACGAGCCGAAATCTCGAGTTGAACTCTGCATTTTACAGGTCACCAATCTGCGTAAAATTGGTGTCTAATGAGGTTTTATGTTCTCGACTTTGATACAAAGAAGCAAAGGTAAAATTATTTCTTCTGCAGAAAAGAAAACCGTTCGGTGGAAATACACCTTCTGGTTTCTCTTGATCTGCGAAACCTGAGATTTCGTTATGATTAGTTTATTGCGGCTGTGTTAAAACCTCGCGAAGGAGGAAACTAATGGACCCATCCGGAATGATGAATCGCTTCTCCGCGGGCAAGGCGTGGACACGGCTGACTGAAGACGCCTCTGCACGCCAGAAACGGCACTGACATCGCACGCCTACGGGTTCACCACCCGGCCAGCACAAATAAAACTCACTAATTATGAAATCATATCGAAAATTATTTTATTGGAAAATAGTTATTTAGGTTCGCAGTGTATTGTATGTCATCGTATAACTTCCAAAATTAAAATAAGTAAATAAATAAACAGGAGTACTAGATTTCTCTTTAACAGTTTCCCTATATAACATTGGCGCAGTCGGTAGGATTTTGAAAGGAATAGAACATATATTTTATTCAAAATGACTTACTCGTAGTTATTAAAGTTAGCTAAGCTCATTATAAATCACTATGTACAAGTATATACAGGCTGAATACACAAATATCAGAGGTAATAAATTACGTGCATACATCAGAACCAACTAAAGATGACTAAACAACTAAAGATAACTAAAGATAACTTTTGTTGTTTCTAATGTATACACGTATTTATTACCCCTGATATTTTTGACGACATTTTTATCCTTAGATTTTTGAGTTTGCAATGTAATGATCTTATTTTCCAACTGTACTTTGACTATCCCTGATGATGATTCATTTGGAATCAAAACGTAGGAAAGTTAATTAAATTACTATTTAATAAACACTGGTTACCACGACTGCATCTCCAATTATTTCTCATCATCGCTACAATAAAAATCTGGTGTGGCCAACACAATACCTCCCGCCATTAACCGCCCGAGTCACAAAAAAAGATTAAGCTAATCATTATTTTTGGATTAGCGAATTTTACTCTAATTTTGGCAGTTTATTTCTTACAATATAGTCTAATCTAATCCAAGTAACTACCTTTTTTGATAATAAAATGTAGATTAAATTTTAAATAGAATTCACTACAATAATGAGAATTACCTATATATTTACTTATACTGGAAACTGTTTTGATTTCCTTTCCTATTGTTCTATTTACTTTTTTCTTTTTAAAACGTTACTATTATTAATTTGAAATGATTAATTCATTGTCAGTGACATTTATCTGTCAGTTACATACATTTGAATAACTGCGTAAGGAGTCTTGTTTGTTTGAAGCGTGGCTCTGGGATTTAAATTATAGATAATTTTATAACTTTATCCAGAATATATGTAAAATAAGTATTAATGCAAATCTGTAGAATATTTAATAATCTTTCATTTTTATAATAACGTTAATCTCGAAAAAATAACATTTAAAGCTATTTTTAGAAGAAAAACTATTTTGAGCTTTCAGTATAGTGCCATTTCCTGTTATCCGATTTACACCAAAATCTAATGGGCTCTTTCCATAATAGACAAAGTTCGAAATACAAGGTTTCAAAATTTTCTGAATGATAGTATTTGAGTTAGAGAGGAGGATCCACACATACATCATCGTGAAAATGTTAAAATTGGATTCTAGGGACCTTAAAACGTACTCATTTACCAAAATCTCGATATGCGATTTTTAGCACGATCCCTATACCTCTCTTACCAAGGGTAGCGGGACGTAATAATTTTAGCACACAAAAATTCAAAATTTTATTCTAAAAATATTTATGTCGATGGTGTAGTGCACAAATGTTTAAGTGCAAAAATAAAACTTTCGAGAAAATGCATTTTAAAAGTTTATACTTTAATATCAAAACAACATAAATCAGAAATTTAGATAGCGCTGGTGGCTTTAATTAGAATAAGCCGTTACCAAATTTGTACACATTGGTTTATTACGCCAAAATGGAACTTTCTATACACAACACAATTTCACCCTAAAGTGTACTTGCTACACCATCGTTGTATAAAACAGCATATAATATTTTACTTATTTTTTTTTAAACTGTTTTCGCATGTTAAACGCCTATGTCACGGATTATAATGCATTTTATTTTTATTTCTTGAAGTGAAAAGCCGTAAAATAGTTTTAGCCATAGTTGTTAAATGAATAATACTTGGTAAATAACATATGTATCAGTAAAACAGATTATGGGTGCGTAATTAAAGTAAATTGACGACTATACAAGCGAGCATTTCGGCTTGGCGTATATATAGCTTGACATTAGCAACGTAGACATATGTACCTTGGTGGTGAATTGTCTGTCCGCTGGCGATGGCAGGCCTGCGCGCTCTCTGTTATATGTGTGCATTTCAACGAACAATAACGGTCGTCCTAATAGCCAAACATGCATAATCATTGCTGCCATAATGTTGCCAATAATGTCCTAATTACCTACATTACGTCCTAATCGCTCAAACCGAGACGTTCTCTAAAGATATCGACCGTCTGCGAGCAATCATTATTGGATAAACTGTTATTAGATCTATTTTTACCTTCCGTCACCTTTAGGTAAGAAAGATATTATCTTTGGTCAAAAAATTCGGTGGTGAGTTATTGATGAATAAGCACGTTTTAGGGTCCCTAGAATACGATTTTACTATTTTTACGATTATGTCTGTATGTGTGTATGTGTGTGTGTGTGTGTGTGTGTGTGTGTGTGTGTGTGTGTGTGTGTGTGTGTGTGTGTGTGTGTGTGTCTGTGTCTGTGTGTGACAAAATTTTCTAATGCAATAACTATAATACTACAATTCCAAAAATTATAATTCTTTCGTATTCCTCTTCGTTACATCCATATGAAGAGCTGATTAGATTTTGGATATAATTGGTCAACCGGAAGTACCCTCATTTGAAGATTTTAACAGTTTTTCTTGAAAAAACGATGTTAAAGATAATTTTTTCACATTTAATGTTATTATAAATATTGATGAATATTTTATTCCCTATACGATTTGAATGCATTTTATACTTCATATTAAATGGATATAGAGTTAAAAAATTATAAAGAAATTAAATATCTTCTAAGAGAATTCTGATTGAAAGGTGTCAGTGTCAAATGCAGTTGACAGTATGTTTGTGTTGAAACTTTCTGTATGGAATTTGTATAAAATACAAACAATTGCCTTAAGGTAATGTACAAGAAATAGATTATTTTGCAAGGAACTTTCTGTAGGACATTTATACAAAATACATAGAACTGACGGAAGGTAATGTGCTGGCCACATCAGATTTTTATCAAATGTAATGAATTACTTTATAATATATTATTTTTACCTCCAAGGTATGATTGAAAAGGTAGATACAAGAATCGTTATGAAATATGTATTTTGAGATTTTTATAAACAATTTTTAAAAGAAGAAATATATCACCGCAGTTTATAACTCACATCTGTGTATGCCAATCTGCTTTTATTCGCAGATTTCGATATGTATTGACGATATACAGTTGATCTCCATGAACAAGACGGGCAATGCGAGATATCATGGAGAGAGCACCGTACAAATCAGTTTTATGCTATTTCAATAATTTGTAAATTTTAATTTAACCGTCAATCAATATCGAACCCGGACTTTGCAAATCATAACCGACCATTTAAAGCATACATCCACGCAATCTTAAACATATTTCACGTAACAAATTAGTTAATATATCTTTATTTCCAATCATGTTACTTCATATCTGGAATGAAGAAATTCTTAATGCACATTTCTGCACTTCAGAACATTGGAAAATTGCTTGGCAGACACCCGATATTCCAAATAAAAATTTAATTTCAGATCCCACAAAAGAAGTACCAGGTTTAGATCAACCAAGGGCTATTTGGTGTAAGCTACATCGTTTTCAAACATGCCATGAAAAATATAATAATATGTTATATCACTGGAAAATACGAGAAAGTCCAAATTGTGATTGTGGAGCAGAAAGAGAAACAATCCAGCATATTGTTGAAGAATGTCCCTTATCTAAATTCCAGCCGACCTTCATTTATTAACGGAAGATGCACTAAATTGAATAGTAAAAATCAAAAATATTAAATTTGTATTTTTTTTCTAATTCTGTATGTATTATGTTATCGAATGTATTTGTACTCTTTCTTTCACACGAAATATATATATATATATATATCTGGACAGATGTTTGTGGAATAATTTTAAATCCTTATTTTCAACATCCGGAGTGCCACAAAGTTTCAACTTAGGACCCTTAGTATTTTTAATTTTTGTTAATTTTGCATAAGGGAGGCATTTCAAATATTTAATGTAATTTTAAGGATAACATACGTATTAAACGTAAACATTAAAAATTAAATAAAATATCAAACAAAAGAATGTTCAAATCCGAAACTCTTTATTTCCAGTCATGGATATATTAGGATTCTTTTGTCTTAGTAAAACAATATCAAATCCGGTAATTACATTTTGTCCTATTGTTTTAATAATATCCATATCATTTATTTATATGTACAGCAAAATATCGTTCTACTAGATCTGTAACCATTGTAGATATTCAATACAAAGTAAAATCTACTTTTTAAAGTTCTCATTTTAAAATAGGTCTTTGAAACTCTCCCTGATTGCATAGGGGCAGGAAAGTATATCAAACTAATACAATAACGTAATGCATTAACACATAATTCGTAAGTTAGTTTGCAGTTGGTCATGGAACAATAATTGAATATTGCGGGTAGTGGGCTATAACGCGTTAGCGAAATTAAGGACATCACATGGAGCGGCAGTAGCAGTGGCAGGACAAACTTTGTGCTCCCTACTTTTAATGATTGCGATCTCATAACACTAATAGTTTCAATACACGATTCGCAGATGTGTAGTTCGGAAAACAGTTACCGTTTCTGTGCTGCGCTGTGCCCAATGTTCCAGAACTAATTCCGCGTATTTTACGCTGTTTATTTTTAGACGGGAAATGCTCCTTCTATCTAGGCGACTTCTATTAAAAAAAGACACATTTTCTTTTTATTTCTTTGTTTTAGTATAAAAACTATTTTCATGGACAAATTGTTATATGATTTTTACTTTACAACAAATAGCTTTACGATTACATTATTGAAACATACTGTGATTAATTTTTTTTTGTAAGTGGATAGACTGCTGGATTATATTTATTTGACTATTTCACTCATAAATTTATAAGCCAATCCAAATTCAGGATTCTACCTAGTTACCAAGTTTCATTTCGACAAAACACCGTCACAATAGCTATTTGTGTATTAAGAGCGCAAAATGGGACATTGTCGATTGAGAGGTTGTTGACGCGCGACGCAGGAGCGCGGCTTTCTCTCGAAATCGACAATGTCCATTTGCGCTCGAAACACACACAAGATTTTTTCTATAGTCTTCCACCATAAAAAAAAATAATAAAATATACTACTTACAGTACTACTCAACAGTTTTGCAGTGAAGATAGGAACGTATTCAAATTTGACTTCAAGATATTGTTTTGGCTTTCGTTTTTACAAAAAAATTAATGCCAATTTTGTAATGAATATTATAAGTTTTGTATAAGTTATTTGTTTAATTTTAATTTATCATTACTTTCCATTCTTCTTGAGCTATAGCTTCAAGCTAATCTAAGCATTTTATACTTTCGTTTTTGTAAATAAATGCCATATTTTATTTTTACAACAGTGCGGCATTTTGTTTGGTTATGTAATATATCGACAGAGCAGTTATATGTCAGATTGACTTGTGAAGGTGGTAAATGTGTAACTACAGTGTCATTAGTTCCTGACTAAACGTTTCTATTAAGAATGTAGACAAGTGACATTTCTCAACATTGCATAGTTAGAAATCTGGACAGCGAGCGTGTTTCTACGTTGTCGCGCATGAGCGGCAAAGTGACATTTTGCGTTGACAAAAGAGAGCGCAAATGGCTACTTTGTATATAGGCTGTAGAATTTTTTTTTATCACACCCTTTAAGCCAATAAGATGTATTTTTCCAAGTAAGTGAGTTTTGATAAGCGAAAATTTTTTGACGTTTTAGACATACCTGTCAAAGTGTGTATATTTTCAGTGTTATCAGTTTTTATTAAAAACGAGTCGATTCGGACAGGAATCTATTTAAAACGTTGAAAAAGCAAACTAAAATATATCACCTCAAAACACAATAAAAAAATCTGATGTGGCCAACACATAACCTCTCGCCAGATATTTTGCCTGGTTGTACGCATAAAATGAAAAATATTTTTAAATACAAATACATATATTCATGTCTCACTACAAAATAATTCTCACATATATTTGCAAAATCTATGGGATATTTTAATATAAATTATGTACAATACATACATTTTCTTTATATTCAATATCCTGAAATTATCTTTTTCTACTTTCCTTTTCTTTTTCTTTATATTCGTCATTTATTCGCCAATTCCTTTTGTATTCTTTTTACGTATATTTTTTTCATAATCTTTATAATGATGTACAAATATTTTTGACAATGGCATACAAACATTTATGTGTCAATTACAAACATTTTAATTTCTTGCCTTGAAGTAGTTTGATATGAGAATTTTTACATGAAATTATTTTATATGCATTTCTTTATCTCTAAATCTATAGAAGATATAATAATGAATTTATATTTATCGAATAAAGAATTTAACGTTCTTTAATATAAGTACTTACATAAATTTTCGATAAATAATATTTAGATGATTTTTTTCTTGTAACTACTACTTCTGGTTGTCCAATTGTTACCAAAACTTAATCAACTCTTCCCATTATTGTGAGATTGAGGAATCCGTAGTTAAAAATGTCTTAAGTCTTATAGTTTTTGAGAAATCGTGAATCCAACATCCACACATCCACACATCCACACACACACACACACACACACACACACACACACACACACACACACACACGCACACATACACACACACACACACACACACACACACACACACACACACACACACACACACACACACACACACACACACACACACACACACACACACACACACACACACACACACACACACACACACACACACACACGGACATCATCGTCAAAATGTTATAATCGGATTCTAGGGACTTTAAAACGTGCTTATTCACTAAAATCTGGATATGCAATTTTTAGCATGAATACAATAACTCTCTTAGCGAGAGGTAATTAGAAGATTTTTGTCAACAAAAAAAATATATAAATGATCACCTGATTTTTATTTTGGACATAGTCATCCGAATACCATTCGTGGTTAAATTTTATCCTGGAAAAATCTTCCGACTACTTTTCTCGAGCCTGTTGCTAATTTATCTCGTGACATTGATCAAAAATCACTCGTTTGACAACTCGTGATTTTTTTGTCAATGCCACTCAATAAATTGCTAGACAACTAGCTCTCGTAACAATTTGAAAATTTTAATTTTTTGTCCTAAGTTGTGGAACACCCAGTACAGTCGTCTAGTTTAACAAACTTTGTTCAAATTGTATTACGAACTAACAAAAGTTTAATTTAAACCAGAACTATAATGCTGACCTTGGTTTTGGTTGAAACCAAATATCAAATACCTTTGCACAAGCAATTGTATTACTCTAGTAACGACGAGTATTTTTATACTTGACAAGAAATCCATAAAATGAAGAAATGTACAATTAAAATAAAATGTATCTATTCCATTGATTTAGTTCTATCAATGTGATATTCAAAATTAGGTCAGCCTCAGCTAAATTCATTTTATGTACTCAATATCAATATATTTATGTGCATTATATAAATACCAATGTCCATTCCATTCACAGTGTCCTGTCCCATAGTCAGAGTTTTAATGCAGCCACTCATAAACCAGATAATAGCCGAGTACGATCTCCATTTGAATTTTAAAATTGCTGAAAGCCATTGCGTTTGTGTGCGTGCCATTAAAAGCAATAATAACAATGTTATTGTCGGAACAAGCCAGCCATGCGAGCCTGCTTTCACTATAAACTCATTAAATGCAATTCCATTTACATAAATGTACTAATTAATTCCTAAAAATCAAAACATTTTTAATTGATACACGTGTACCGTGTATCACAATTTACAATGCTTCCCAGTCACACAATACAAGGATTCGAATTAGATTTGCATTGGACCAACCAAATGAACGGATCGTGAAAAATTCAGTTGCGTTTTTATAGCATCACGGAAATTAATAAAAGTTGGAGATTGTTTATGTAGGTACAGAGAAAATTATTCTTTCAAGTCATATGGGTTTATTTCACAAAAGGTCGGGTATTTTTGATTTTTGGATATATTGTATATTTAGAGGTCTTAATAAAAAATACAACTTCCCGACCTCGGGGCCATTCGGGAACCATCACCAAAAGACGCAAAAAATATCTCTTCACCAATAAGCATTAGGACAAAAATAGTTATTTTAGAATTTGGTGCGAATAAAATTTCCTACAACTTTTACCTAAAAGATTTTTTTCTATAACCAATAGATAACGAGCTACAGCGCTTAAAACTCAGAAAATGTTTAAAAATTTACTTTATGCTTCATTTGATTCATATTTTATTATATATTTTTTATACTTTTTTTACAAATTATTTATTATTATTTATTAATTATTATTATTTAACCAATATTATATATATATATATATATATATATATATATATATATATATATATATATATATATATATATATATATATATATATATATGGAGTGTAATCGTCACTGTCCATTAGTTAAGAAGATAAATTTTAGTGGGTATATCAGTGGGATGTTTTCTGGGCTTAAATTTGTTTTAGTAGATTCTTTTAAAATCTGTCATGCTTTCGTGTATTTGGATTGTACACTTCATCAGGACGCTGAAGTTAAAATACAAATAATTTTAAAATGTATAAAATAATTTGAATAAAAGGAACTTACGTTTTGTGTATATATATATATATATATATATATATATATATATATATATATATATATATATATATATATATATATATAGCCCAGTCAACGAGTGCTCTACAGGGAGGTCTAGCCGGAAAGTCATTAAGCAGAAAAACCGACTTCGGGGCTTTGTTTGGACTGGTTAGTAAAAAACCATATTAAAAGTCCTTGACCCTCGGGTGGGTGCAAGGGGAGAGGGGAGCACTTAAAAGGCCTCTTTTTTGATTTTTCACGTATATCTCAAAAACAGTTGGCCATACAAAGAAATTCCGTGCACAAAAATTGTATCTGATAAAATTTCCTACATTTGCTATATTTAAGGTTATTTTCTATCTCTAACCGTGAACGAGTTACACGCTTCTGAAAATCGCTATTTTACGAAAAAACATTCGCGCCACATTTTTCGCCAAACTTTTCTCTCTAACGCCTCAGCCTTTCATTTTACAAAAAAATCTCAGAAAGAAAGCTGTATAGAATTTAATTTCCTTCAAAATGATATATCGGTTTACAATTTTATTTTAACCTGATCCAAAGTTAGAGCGTTTTTAAAATTTTCGAAATGAGGGTAAAGAAGACAACGGGCAACCTATTCAAGCACGGGTTTGAATTTCGGAAACAAGTGCTTGAACAGCGTTCTGTGACAAGTGTTTTGTACCATTTTATCTATTTCATACACTCCTTCTTTATAAAAATAGATGACAATTTTAATTAAGGGAAATTTTGACAGTATAGTTTATTTTGTATGAATGATTTGTGTTGTGTATTTAGTACAGTCTTACTAATTTGATGTGGCCAGCATATAACCTCCCGTCAATTCCATGTTTAAAATAGCAATGAGCTTTAAGTAAAATATTACTTCCGATTATTGTTCCAATAAATAGAAAAGTCTGTAATATGAAATTTTGGATTATATTTTATTATGTTTTTCCTCGACAATCTGTTAAGAGCTCTAAATTAAGTACCACTTCCGGTTTATCATATAAGTATTTTCAAAATCTAGTATGATGTTTCAAATTATACACGAGTTTTAAATACCAAACTTGATAAGTTTTGGATCATGTTTTAATATATTTTTTCAACAAAATCTGTTTATAGCTTTCTGTAAAGTACTACTTCCGGTTTATCAATCTTTGAAAAAAATTAAATAGGTCGTTCCCATTAATGTAAAAGTCTTAAAAACAAAATTTGAAAACTTCTGGATTGTATCAAAATATTTTTCAGGAAAATATGTTCGGAGCTTCAAGTAAAGTATCACTTCCGGTTTCTTAATTTTAGTTAAAATCTAATATGTTATTCCCTTTCATATAAAAGTCTTAAATACTGAATTTAAAAAGTTTTTGTGTATATCATAAAATATTTTTCACGAAAATCTGTTCAGAGCTTCAAGTAAACTGTCACTTCCGGTTTATTAATTTTAGCCAAAATCTAATATGTGCTTATTATTTTTGGACCCTAAATTTTTTATAAGAATGAATATTCTTCTAGTGTCTATAAGCGTGTTACAATATGTCATTCTAATTTTGAAACAGACAAGATTTTTATAAACATTAACTTGGGTTACAAATTTTAATAAAAGTTCTTCTAGCCACCAAATATAATTTATTTCTTCCAACATTTCTTAAAATTAATAGTTCTTCATTTTCCATGAAAGAAGTTATAAAATAAATGAGTATATTCCTAGAAATTATTATTTTAAAAATGGGAGTGTTATTTATAAGACGTTGTAATGAATATGTAATCTGCCAGAAGAAAAACAGAATAAATCCAAGGCTAGGAACATTTTAATTACCAGTCTTAAAACAGTGAGTTATCTCAATGCGAATTTTTCTTGGCTTTTTTGCGGCGTGGAAAATCTCTAAATAAATGAGTGGAAAGAATTGTAAAACAATGGCTGCACACGACGGCCGATTATTAATCATAAATGCGTCAGGCTCCGCATTGCTGGAGATTTATAATTTGCTCTTGTACTTTGATAAATAGATTGAGTGACGTGCTCTGTTTCACTAAGACTACACGCTCTTGTAGACTAATAGCTAATAGGATTACATTTGCTCTGCAAGAAGTACATACAAGACGCAGATTAGGTGCAAGGTGTGAGTGCGAAAGTCTCAGGTGACAATGCTGCAATATTACTTTCAATACACTCACAGAAATACGCAACTTTGTTAAAAGAAATTGCTACAATTCTATTTAGTACACATTCAAACTTTATGAGAAAATTTATTGTAAACATTAATAGCCAGTTTCGCCAGCATAACTAAAATATTAAATAAGTTGTTTTTTGTTTAAGCGTAGCATAAAATTTAAGCATTGTTTATGTAACTGAACATTAGTGAAGTTTGTATCTATTTATTTTGATATTTATTTTCATTTGTAATATTAAATGAAATGTTTTATTTTAGTCTCAAATAAATTTCGTTATTAATTTTGTTCATCACTTCATAACGCGAATTTAAGTATTTAAACCAAAACCTTAAACCTTACGTATAACATATTATATAAAATATCATATAACCTAGCTTTCTGGTTTAGGTTTATGTTTACGACGCAGTATTTACAAAATCCAAAAGCTCCCAACTTGAAAATTTAAGTATACAATGACAAAAAAGGAAATTTTTACCTCCCGCTATCCTTGGTAAGGGAGGTATAGGGATCGTGCTAAAAATCGCATATCGACATTTTGATAAATGACCACGTTTTAAGGTCCCTAGAATCCAATTTTAACATTTTCACAATGATGTCTGTGTGTATGTGTATGTGGATCCTCCACTCTAACTCAAATACTATCATTCAGAAAATTTTGAAACCTTGTATTTCGAACTTTTTCTTTAATAAACAGAGCCCGTTAGATTTTGGTAAAAATCGGATAACCGGAAGTGGCACTCTACTAGAAAGTAAAAATAGTTTTTCTTCGATAAATACCTTTAAATGTTATTTTTTCGAGATTAATGATATTATAAAAATTAATTAAATTTTCTCTAGATTTACATTAATACTTTTTCTATATAATTTATGGATAAATTATCTATAATTTAAATCCCAGAGCCTACGCTTTAAACAAACAAAACGCAGTTACTCAAATGTGAAATGTATGTAACTGACAGATAAATGTCACTATCAAAGAATTAATCATTTCAAAATAATATTAGTAACGCTTTAAAAAGAAAAAAGTAAATAGAACAATAGAAAAGGAATTCAATACAATTTACAGCATATGTAAATATGTAGGTATGTATTTAGATTAATAAAAATTAACGATTCACAAAAATGTTTAGGCTAATCCTCATTTTTTGATTGATGAATTCTATTCTATCCCGGTATTTAAAATTTAATCTTCATTTTATTATAGCTCCGGTGGCTCAATGGTTAGAGCAACACCTCAATGCTTCCAGTCATGAGTGCCCTCGGGGCTCTGGTTTCGAATCCCACTAAGGCACGGATGTGTATAATTGGGATTTAATCCTGTTGAAGGGTTTAAAAAAAGGTAGTTACTTGGATTAGATTAGACTATATTTTAAAAAATAAACTGTCAAAATTACAGTAAAATTCGCTAATCCAAAAAATAAGGATTAACTTAATATTTTTTGTGACTCGGGTTGTAAATGGCGGGAGGTATTGTGTTGGCCACACCAGATTTTTTGTTTTATTTTGACCAGCTCTGACTGTCGAACTATATTTAAGAAATTTCATAAATTTTTGTAATGTTTATGTAACTTAATCTACTAGAAATTTCTATTTTTTTTGAGATGAAACTAATAAGTAAACTTAAAACTTCTCTTGGCACAAAATTGACCCCTGTGGTGCACTCTCCACGCCAGCAATGAGTACCTGTGAGGTGACGCCTGGTAAACGCCCGCACGGTACAAATATGCCATTATCATTACCAAAATCTGTGTACCAAGCAGATTTTGTTTATTTATTAAAATTTTTATTAAATCGTAGAATTTTAAAGCGCTAACTTAATTTCGAAATTAAATGTTGAGCTTAAACTACGCAACAGTGAACAAATATTAAGTGGTATTATTGTTTATTTCCATTTTAAGTAAAAATGTTTTCAAACGAACACATGACAAAAAATACTTTTCTTTCTAGTCTCCGCTACTTTTCTTGTAAATTTCATGAGTAGTCTTTTCTTCGGTAACTCATTTGAGAAAAGTGCAATTAAAAATTGCTGGATGCTGGATTCCTGGTCTGTAATTGCGGTAGTTCCGAACCGATGAATTCACAAGTAGCGATTTATGACAGCGAGTTGTTAGCACGTAATTAAAACAGCAGGACAGTTTAGCCATTACAACAATTAGTGCAATGTTCTGTAGACGACGATGTAATTGCATCGCAAGGTAATGCGGAGACCGAGAACCTGGGAAATAAACTGCATCCAAAATTCAACAACTGATTACCAATGTTGAGAGAGAACAATGGAAGGAAAGAGTAATAGAGCACTCGAAAGGTGTAGCTGAATTGAAGTAATTTGTACTCAAAATGGCAGGACTACAGAATTAAAACTAAAATAATTCTTTCTCAAAGAAAGTCAAACTACTCTGCAACCATCTTAATTACGTCGATCGAAAATCAACAGTTGTCGAACTGCTTCGTTGTTTTCAGCGTTTCTGCTTTATGCCGGGCGCTCATACTTTGGGTCACCTTCATTTCATCTCGCCCATCACGAAGTCGCTTTTGCCAGCCAACAACGTTGCAACCAGTCCATAAAAAATCCCCCAAATGCTTTTTAGAAAAGCGAACTATTAGCATGGTTCTGTGATAGACGAGAGTCAGAGCAATAACAAATACATAACTTTTTTTCAAACGTCGTAGAAATGGCATTTTTGTGACTTGATTCACAAGGTAATAGTTTCATTTCTACGCCGCTGGAAATTTCTACGCCGGCGGAATAGAAATAAAATAAATAAATATCCACAGAAACTGCATAGAATTAGTGCATAAAAAGAAAAGTAGTGCGTTTGAAAAAAAATTTAATGCGTCATTCGAAATAAAAGTGGCTTTTTGTGCCTTGCTCGTAGTGCAAACTTCCATGCTCACCACACAAAGTATCACTTTTACTCCTAATAACACAATATACTATTTATAAACTTTTTTAAATTATAGTTCAAGAATAATATTTCAAATTATCTTTGTTAGTCAAAATGCCGTTTTTTCATATCGCGGGTTTTTGTTTAGTCTGGATGTCACCGATCTTTGCCAGTTATGTGTTGACAATTAAATATTTAAGTTATTACCGTTATTACAAACTTACGTGTAGGGTTGATAGTTTATATCATTTTTCATATCGCGGGTTTTTGTTTAGTCTGGATGTCACCGATCTTTGCCAGTTATGTGTTGACAATTAAATATTTAAGTTATTACAAACATACGTGTAGGGTTGATAGTTTGTTATGGATGCCTTACCCTGTACTCTGCACCCCCTTGAGATATCTACTCATGAAAGGTAACGCTTTGTTTTTGAGATAGTCTGCATTAGTTTGTCACGTCGAGAAGACGTCTATACTCCTATGTAAACATACAAGCTCGTACCACGAGCACAGTTTTAACCAAAACGCTGTTTTAAGAAATGTCAAATTACATTATTTAATATTTATAATAAATAATAACAAATTTATCAAAATATGATTTTAAAGCAGAACATGGTTTATAATCAAACAAATATTTTTTTTAAAAATCGTTCTTTATACATAAGGGCGAAATTAAATATTGAAATTTGATTTTGACATTTTTTAAAACAGCGTTTTAGTTAAAACCGTGCTCGTGGTACGAACCACAGAGTTTAAGATTTGCCTCGCGTACTGCGAATGTGAGTATTTGGCCTAATGATGCATCGGCATCTTTATAGTTTTTAGTTAATTAGTTATGTTTAGTTATGTGTAGTTTAATTAAATAGTTATTAATAAGTAAATATCATTGACGTCCATGTCCATAAATCTAAGTGTTCGTCAGCATCCTTCGTCAGTCAACAAGTGAGTGGAAAGTGTAAATGTGTTCCTCCTTTTCACCAAATCGTGGACGCCAATCATCTAAACGTCCACAGGTTAGTTAAAGAGTGTCATCATCATCAGTTTCTTCCGAGCCCCTCGTGTTACAGGTCTTTGCACAAACGAACACAAAATTTGATTGCATACCGCTGTTCGACGGATGCATCCATGACGAGGCAGATTTAAGAAGTCAACAAAGTACGAGTACGTCCATACGAGAACCTAAACCTAGTCAAAAATAGTTTGGGTGCCAATTCATAGATGGTGCTGTTATTTTGAGCTAAAGAAAATCAGTCCTAAACTTTATAGTCACATTGCACTCTTGAACCTTCTTTTGGGTAGGTAGAAAATATTATATCATAAGAAGAAATTTTGTTTAACTAAGATTTCGAGTAACTGTTGATACCTAATTTATACAACAGTCGTGAAATATGCCACATATATAAGATTTGTACGAGCCTGTCACTGCTGATGGTTTGTTATTGTCAGACACATACGCAGTAATAAAATAGCATTCCAAGCGTACCAAACATGAGTTTATTTGTATATTTAGGCCATTTATAATTCGTTTTTTTTATTTAATTTGTTTAGTTATGTATATCTTTATAAATCACATTTTACAATCCTATTTGTTTAAAATTCCGTATATTTCCTATGTTTACACTGTTGTGGTTCGAAGCGTGGCGTGGCAGTAAGAGGCTAGCTATGACTTCACGAATTGAGCATTCAAGCCTGTATTCTCGTGTGACCTCGGTAGAATTTAATAAACAGTAATTTGAAATAAGAGCCCAATAGAAAATTGAAAATATAAATATTCTTAATAATGTAAATACGATAAATAGAAGACATTTACCATTCCGGTTCTCCGGTCATTGGAATCTAACAGAGATATATAGCGCAAAAAGCCCATTTTCCATGGTTACTTTTAATTTAATCTACGATTAAAATTTAGTTGATAACTAAATTAATTTTACTATATAGAATAACTCAGGATATTAAGTATAGTTTGCAACTAAAATTTAATCGTAGTTTAAATGTTTTATGAAACCAGGTCTCATTTTTTTTGGTGCATATACAAGGGCTATTCTACTAGCAATAACATGAAAGAAAATATATTGCCTGTTGAAAATGATTGACGCAATTTCCATGCTCAACTCCCATATTTTTATTTTCTCCGGAACTGCCCAATATTTCAAAGTGGAATACCCAAATAGTTCTACGGAAATCTTTTATTCAACGATCTAGTAAAACTACATAAAATTGGGCATTTAAAATTCCAATAAGAATGATTTATCCCCATTATAAAGTTTTGGATTTCTTACAACTTACATCGAAGGTTGCTGGGAAATAATAGCGCGACAGCAGCAGCCGCAGTTTTCAAATATTGCATTCGACAGGCAGAAATGTCGTAAATAAGCCCCCTAAAAACAATAACTGCCATGCACAGTATTGGATTTTCATAATTCCCGCTCTTGTTGTAGCGTGGGATGAGAGAGAAGCACAAGTAATGGGGTTGTTACTGATTGAGAGATAGTTGATTGCTTTTTGCTTATTGCAAGCTCTTCCGGAAAGTAGAAAGCACAGCGTTCAGCGATGCTTTTACACAAACAAGATTTACTCGAGTATTTTTTTGTAAGTGAAACAAATAATTGAATTTATTTAAAATATTACGTAATGTAGGTAGATGTAAACAATTACTCAAAATCTCAATTATACGTCATTTTTCTTATTCCCACCAAGTCAACATTTCGTTATGCACTTATACCTTCATCAGTCATCAAGTCTTACTGGTCGAGTAGTATCAAACGTTTGCTGTCGTGTATATTTCAAACATGTGAAGCCTAATGGGGTTTGTCTCACTGGGCCATCGTTTTCTATCGTGTGCCGTCAACTTGTTTGATTTTCAAGTTGGTTTGAATTTTTCTCGATGCTCGATTCCACTCGATGCTTTGACGCATGTCATTATGTCATTCAAATTTTATTTTATTTGTCACTGACAAAGTTTCGTGAAAATGTAAACATTAAAGGTGATTGAGAAAGAATGGAGCACAAGCGAAATTGATTTATTAATCAATCTCGTTAAAGATAACCCAGATCTTTATGATCAGTCTAGGCCAGGATATTAAAATTTAAATGTTATAGATAAAGGTAATTATCTAAGTACTGTTGTGATAATAGGTTTGTACCAACCTACAATCAAATCAGTACGGAACTGTCCGACGCATGCGCAGTATTAAAATGACGTTCCTATTTTAATATTGCGCATGCTTTGGACAGTTCCTTACTAATTTGATTCTATGTTGGTACAAAAAAGTTGCGCAAATCTAGAGTTTACATACTGTTGTCATAAGATAAAAAAAATCTTATTCGGCATCAAATGATTATGCTCTATGCAACTCGACGAGTGAGACCAGGACGATCGGGTGAGATGAGAAATTTACTCGACACCAAATGATGTATGCAACTCGATCAGTAAGACCAAACCATCAGTTTTTAAAAAACACAACACGAGTCGATACTATACTACACGACACGACTTGACCAGTGAGACCGCCGAGTTATGCTGGGATTCTAGACATTTTATAACGTCTATAAGCGTGTCTATAGTGACTTATTGACCTTATAGAAAAAATGCAATTCTGAGCTCGTCTATACGTTCTAGATTTCTATAAATACATTCACCTTATAGACGTCTATAATTTTAGCGTTGTCCAACAGTTGACCGTAAGTACTTCTAGAAATCGAAAAATCTGTATTTCTGTCTTTTTTAGTATTAGAACGAAGAGTATTACACAAGCGTTCCATTTTGTACTTCGTTTAGTGGACGAGAATTACAGAAAGTAAGAATTTTTGCTCTTTTATTGCATATTGGCAACTGATATATGTCAAATTTGTTAATCTTTATTTTATATAGGTACATGTTTGCATCAGCACGAATTATCTAAAATAAAGTATCCCAACAGAATAAGAACGGAAAAACAGACTGCTTGAAATATTTTGCAGGAATATCAAAATTATGAATATAATATACTGTTTCATATAAAAGTAGATATTTCATATTTAAAATAACTCCGATGTTTAAATTATTTTAGTTCCTGCAGTTTGTATATTCATTTGGGTCTTTTCCAGGTTGTCAAAACTCATGGATGTCAAAAGTAAAATTTGACAGATATTAATGCCAACCTTAGAAAAATATTGTTGATATTATAATTACAATATTTTATAGATTAGGAAGTATTTATTCAAATAACATGCTTTTAATATTATATTTAAATATTAGAAGATAATAAATTCAAATAAATCTATGTTTTTCAATCATTTTAAAATTTATTAAATTTATTTTATGACGGTTGGTAACATTGACGTTATAGATTCCATAAAATGAATTTACAAATCAAGCTAGTTATAGACAGTTGCACTGAATACCGTTTTATGAAAATCATTTATAGACTTTCTGTAAGCTATAGATCTATAAAATTATAGAAATTTAGGAGAATGCCTAGAATCCCAGCATTATTGAGAATATAATTAGGTAAGCCGTGTATAACAAAATTTGCATCATTATTTTAAAAAATTATTTAACTGTCATTTGAAAATTAAGTTGCAAAAGTTAAGATAGTTAGAACTTAGTTTTAAAGCCTTATTACACTAGAAATAGTATCTCTGAGACAGCGAAAAATAGTCAGAGATATGATTGTAGTGTGATAAGAAGAACATTTTCTTCAGGTTTTCAAAAGAAGATTGATTGGAGCTTTTAAGAAATATAAGGAAAGAGTGGAGAAAAAAGGAAACCACTTTGAACATATTTAAAATTAATATAAGCTAACGTTTCCCTCGTATAAAAATAAATTCATGTACATACAAATATGTATATTTCGTATATACTTTCAATTTATTAAATTTTGATATTATTTAAAGAAAAATTTAATACCTGCTACAAATTTATATTTTCATTAAATTACATATTTATGTATATTGATTTGTACAATACACAAGTAAATATATGTACGTATTTGTTGGGTAGAACAGTTACCATTTCAAAAGCACAATAACAAAAATGAAAAGAGAAAAGTAATGAAATTACATTTTGCTTTACAAGCTGTTTTTAATAAACGAATGATATTAAATAAATAATAAAGTTTTTCACTCCAAATGGAATTAAAAACGACAAATGTAATCCCACCCAAATATGTAATTATAATAATTAATTTCTGTTTTCAGTATATAAAAATAATAATAAAAGTCAGTAATAAAAGAGAATAAATTTTTTTCATAATCCAGTATGCATTTATATCATTCACCGCAATCATTCTATTAAATTAACTACTGTATAATATGGAACATGATCAAAAGATAGAATTAATATAGATGATAGTTTTTGGGTTAATAAAATCAAAGCTATTTGGAATATCAACAAAATTTATTTAATTAAACTCAGATATTAGTAAATGAAATTTATTAATTCAAAATTATTATATGTAATACTAAATTAATTGAAAAATCATTTTACCATAAAATTATAACTTTATATAGGATAATTGAAATATGCGACTAAATACCTGTTTTATTTATTAGTTATTAATTTAAATATACGAATACAGTTTAAATTATAAAAGTGGAGGTGAACTTTTTAGTGTAACAAAGTCATGAATTCCACTAATATAAATATTATTTTTTCAAAGTTATTTAAATTAGCTTTACAATGATTCCAAATTATTGCATTTTTATCAAAAATTAACCTAGTTATTATTTTTTCTCCTGTGGTGCACTCTCCACTCAAACAATGAGTGGTAAAAGCGCCCGCGCGGTACGAATATATTCCGCATTATCGAAATCTGTGTACAAAACAGTTTGACATACCCAGCAATGGAAAATAGGCCGAGATGATATATTTATTTATTTTATTTTAGAAAATTTATACGAAACACAAGGTTTACAATTTTTAGCTCCCGTTACCCTTGGTAAGGGAGGTATAGGGATCGTGCTAAAAATCGCATATCGAGATTTTGGTGAATGACCACGTTTTAAGGTCCCTAGAATCCAATTTTAACATTTTCACGATGATGTCTGTGTGTATGTATATATGTGTGTGTGGATCCTCAACTCTAACTCAAATACTATTATTCTGAAAATTTTGAAACCTTGTATTTCGAACTTTTTCTTTAATGAAAAGAACCCATTAGATTTTCGTGAAAATCGGATAACCGGAAATGGCACTTTACTAGAAGCTCAAAATAGTTTTTCTTCGAAAAATTCCTTTACCTACATGTTATTTTTTCGAAATTAATATTATTATAAAAATTAAAGAATTCATTAAATGTTCTATAAATTTGCATTAATACTTTTTCTATATAATTTATGGATAGATTTATAAAATTACCTATAATTTAAATCCCAGAGCCTACGCCTACAAACAAAACGCAGTTATTCAAATGTATGTAACTGACAGATAAATGTCACTATCAAAGAACTAATCCTTTCAAATAGTATATTGTATACTCAGGGACTAAAGTGCATATTCAATCCCGTGGCTCGGGATATAATCACCTGAGGAATTAAATGCACTTTAGTCCTGTGATATATACGCTATTTTTCGCACTCCCGTATCAAATGGAACCCTATTAGTGTAAAAGAAATTAATCTTACAATTTGACAATACAAATGTCAAAAATTGTCTTCAAATTTAAACTCAACGCCTGCTCAAAATGTAGTGCAGATATACGAATAAATAAATCATAGTAACACTATATGATGTTATGGAAACAATTTGTTTATTTTTACTTTAGTCCTCCAGGGATTTTTTTCATATTTAATCCCTCTGGGACTGAATTTGAACTTTAGTCCCTGAAATGAGTGATTAGAATCGCTCTTTAGTCTCGGGAGTGCGAAAATAATGTATTTAGATTAATAAAAATTAACGATTCACAAAAATGTTCAAGCTAATCCTCATTTTTAAATTAGTGAATTCTATTTTATCCCGGTATTTAAAATTGAATTTTCATTTTATTGTATCTCCGGTGGTTCAATGTTTAGGGCAACGCCTCTTAAGTCATGAGTGCGCTCGGGGCTCTGGGTTTGAATCCCACTAAGGCATGGATGTGTGTGAATGTGAACCTACTGTGTAATTGGGATTTAATCCTGTTGAGGGGTTTAAAAAAGGTAGTTACTTGGATTAGATTAGACTATATTTTAAGAAATAAACTGTCAAAATTAGAGTAAAATTCGCTAATCTAAAAATAAGGATTAACTTAATCATTTTTGTTACCCGGGCTGTAAATGGCAGGAGGTGTTGTGTTGGCCACACCAGATTTTTTAAATTATTTTGATTAATTAAATTTGATATTTATTTATTGACTTCTTTTAGTAACTAACATAGGAGACCTATGTTTATATGTAATTTTCCACTCGAAATGACATCCCAAGAATTTATTACTTATTTATTTACTTTCCACTTACTTTTCACAAATATATTGTCATTACCGCAATTTACTATCTATTTTTTTTTTAATTCAGCGCATCTTAATTTGTGAGTAAAATAATATCATTCTTCTCATCGACTAGTGGTTGGTTGAGAGTCGTAATGAGCCTGACAGACAGGAGGATTACCAGGACTCATCAGGGGGAAGTCCGACCCTCATTCTAGCACACGCTCCAATCTTCCCAAGATGCAATTAAAACATCCTCGCGAGTCCATTGTCCGCACTCGATTGTTTGTTCACCTTACTCCAGGCTTTTTCGTACTGGGCAGAGGCTGATAAAAATAAACTTTATTGTCAAGGGTTAATTTGACATAAGTTTATTTTGTTTTATATTTATAACGAAAACATTGGAGTTTCTTTCAACATCTCCTTTGTTCACAGTTTTGAGAAAAAGTTATAAGTTCATCAAATGGAAAGAAATTTTGAAACATTGATATAAGGACTTATAACAATAAACTAAGGAGATAAAAAATCTAGTTTTACAACACTGATACGGGACTATTATCTTTGTGATAAGACGAGGGTAAGAGCAATGATAAATAAATAACTTTTTCATACCTCCGTCCATTTTAACTAGTATTACAGAACCCAAAAAACGTCCAGAAATGCGCTGTTGCTGACCTAGACCGGCAAAAGGAGTTGGCATTACTGTTCTGGTAATATGTCAATTTAAGATTATTTTTAACACAAGAACTAGCAAAATGTTTACAAATTTTAGGGCTAAATCTTTAATTGTTGTAACTTAAATAACTAAATTTTGTCATAAAAATAATAATATGCTGTCATTACTGACATCTCGTATAGATTAATTATAAGTTCCAACTTTAGGACTAGTTTATTTTGTAACTACTACTAACGTCACGTGATACAATTGAGTTTCCGCCATCTGTCATTAAAAATATGCGAAAGTATATAAAATATATATAACTTATGTTTATATGTTATATTTTCAATCGATATAAAATATATACGCATTTTAAGCTCAAATGTAAGTAATTATAATTAAACTTGAAATGCAAAACCGATAAAAATATATGTTCATTTTTTAGTTTATGTAACATAGAAGAAAGTGTAGAGAAATATACGAAGAATTTATGGAGAAGTCGGTACAAAAAATTCTGTGTATCACACGCCCAGAAACTGTTTTGCGAGATCTCGTATTTGCAGGCCTCGCTTTCAGCTCGGTCTGTAAAAATAAACTCGGTCTCGCAAATGTTCCGTTTCTGGTCCAGTGATACAAATAACTATTTATAAATTTTTCTCAATTATAGTTCAGGAATAATATTTCAACTTATCTATGTTAGTCAAAATTCTGTTTAGAAATAATTATAAATAAAATAAATAAATATATCATCATGGCATATTACCCATTGCTGGGTGTGCCAATCTGCTTCGTACGCAGATATCGGTAATGATGATAACATATTTGTACCGTGCGGGCGTCACCTTACGGGCACTCATAATTAATTAATATGAATATTACCAATTATTTTAAAATGTGTATATAAAATGTAGATTCTAAGCCAATTTGGTAAGAATAAATCTAATCTATAATATTGCGTTCGTAATTAGAGTCGATGAGTTTAATGAAATAAACTGGAGAATATATAAGAAAAATGAAAATAAAAGCGAATGTGAAATGGATTCGTTACTGGTTTGTTTTTTAAAATCACATCCTGCTTTTCCAAGTTCTGAAACCTATATCGTGTTATTTCTTTATTCAATAATATCTTTGTTGTTTTGTGATAGAGCAACACAGATCTTGAATGGAATTCAAGTGACTAAAAGGCAAAACTTGTTAAAGAAAAATACATTTCAATCGTTTGTGTTGTTGTGCGCCCAGTGCAGATAAAACAGAAGAATATTTTGTCATACAAACAGGTAAACAAAAACAAGGAAGCATTCACTCCCGACTGTCGCGACATCTTTCCGCCGGGAAGAAGAATCCCTTCAGTGGAATAAAAAAGCGCATCGTGCACAGCAATCTCTGATCTGCGAGTTAACTAACAGAAATTCTTATTTTGTTCTGGGCGCGATGGTGGCAACAGCGTAGATTTTGTTTTGTGCAAGCAAAGATTAAAGTTTCTTTGGCAAGTTCGGAGCGGAAGTGGCCCCTCCCTTTCCTGGCCTCTTTGTTGCCCCTGGACTCCAGCTCCATGGCTTGCCCCGATAGATAACGTACCGCGTTTAATGGAAAGCGTGTTTTTATCCCTATGATGATTACCGTGATAAGTTTCCAGCCATTTCTACTTAAAAACGGATCTGCCTAATGAGCTGTTCATAATTCGCTTCATAATGCCACAGGGACTTTATTATTAACTTATCATATTCCACAATATTACAATGTGTTTTTGTTTACAAATTTTACTTTCAAATTTCTTCATATAAAATGCAAATGATTCTCTTTGCGCTTACAATCAACAGATGTCAAATTATATAAGGTGTCAATACATGTGCTCCAAGCAACGGTTGTTATTGTTTGATATTTCAAAGATTCTGAATTATTAACGATTTTTTTTGCATTCTATGTCTATTATATTTTTATTTTTGGTTGCCACCTGTGCAGTTTACGTTCGGAAAATGGGTCAGTCCAGGATTAGAAAAATTATTGTCTGTGACCGGTTTGTAATATCTCTTATTTTAATTTATTAAATGGAATTAACCCGACGTTGGTAAAATAAACAAATGGAACATAAGTGGTAAACCCCAGAAATTTTTATTATTATTATTAAATAAAATATGGTTATGAAGCGTTTTTAGTGTGTTTAATGATTGTTAGTTTAATTATACATTATTTATTTAAATTAAAGAGAATATACAACAGCGTTAGTAAAAATGTAATAAAAAATTAAAATTAGTCACTCTTGGAATGAGAAAATCCTACAGAGATGTAATTGACATTTAAAAAAAAGTATGGCATATTTTAACACAAAACTTTTTTACCTTCCGTCACCTTTAGGTAAGGAAGGTAGTGTCTTTGGTCAAAAAATTCGATGGTGAGTTTTTCATGAATAACCACGTTTTAGGGTCCCTAGAATACATTTTTCTATTTTTACGATGATGTCTGTGTGTGTGTGTGTGTGTGTGTTTGCTTGTGAGTGTGCGTGTGCGTGTGCGAGTGCGTGTGCGTGTGCGAGTGCGCGTGCGAGTGCGTGCGCGTGTGCGTGTGTGTAACAAAATTTTCTAATGCAATAACTCTAATACTACAATTCCAAAAATTATAATTCTTTTATATTCCTCTTCGTTGCATCCATGTGATGAGGTGATTAAATTTTGGTTATAATTTGTGAACTGGAAGTATCCGCATTTAAAGGTTTTAACAGTTGTTCTTGAAAAAACGATGTTAAATATCTTTTTTTTCACATTTAATATTATTACAAATATTAAAGAATATTTTATTCTCTATACGATTTGAATGCATTTTATACCTGATATTAATTGGATATAGAGTTAAAAAATTATAAAAAACTACATGTCATATATTAGCCAGCTATGCTATAACTCTGGAAACAGCTGCTATATTAAGAAAATTCTGATTGAAATGTGTCAGTGTCAAGTGCAGTTGACAGTATGTTTGTGTCATAATTTTACTTGAAATATAAGATCTTTTGCTAGAAACTTTCTGTATGGAATTTATATAAAATACATACAACTGCCTCAAGGTAATATACAAGAAATATAATCTTTTGTAAGGAACTTTCTGTACGGCATTTTTACAAAATACATAGAACTCACGGAAGGTAATGTGCAGGCCACATCAGATTTTTATAACTATAAAATTAATATGCAATTAATTAAAATAAACTGTATAGAGATGTTACATGTAGAGCAACTATACTTAGTTTTGCGGTCTCGAGTTCTTGGACACACAGAACAACGGCTGTTTCCGAAATTTTTGGAATTGGCTCAGACGGTTCTTCTGTCAATTAAAAAAGTTTCGTACGCATTTGTGTCGGTAACCATAAATTTAATTTCCCTTGATTTATGCTATTAGTTCTAGTTCGAATGATCTCAAGTACTCCATCCTTTTTAATTTGTACTCGTTATTATTTGCTCGATAAGATACAGCATACTTACAAATTGTTTACACTTCAGCTTCAATAATATTGTAATACAAATGGGATAAGGTGGGGTTTGTAGCACCCCAGAGTAATTTATTTGTCTGTCAATAGCGTTAGAGCCTACGACTTACTAAAACATTAATATGAGACACCAGCCAAATGTCTCAAGTTAAGCTATTAGAACCCGCAGGTCTGTAATTAAATGTTGACTAAAGTTTCAGCCTGATAAAAATGCGTGGGGTTTGTCACACCCCACCTTACCAACGCCGGGTTAATGTTGTTATTTATACCCGTCTCTGAAAATTGCAATAGAATTTTTTTAATTAATAGATGGTTTAAATATTTAGAAAAACCAAATAATTTGCTACCAAATTTTAATAAAATGATTAGTTTTGCTTATCCAATACTATTAAGCTTTTGCACTAACACTGTTATCTGTACTGGAAAATAATATAAAGAGAAAAACAAAAATTGACTTAATTGTACTTAGTTAAAACAGAATTGTAAGTAAACTTTTATTAGTTAATTTTATTCCCAATTTTGCGTATAAATAAAAAAGTGGAGGTCTCAGGTATAGCGAAAAATATAAAAAATATATAAAGGTTAAATCATATGTTTAAGTATATGCTATAATTTTTTAGTTTCTTCCGAAATAAAAATCATGTATGTATATTGTAGTTAAAAGTAACTCACCAATTGGGTGCAAAATCTGTGGTCTGGAAATGGATCTAGAAAAAAAAGTCTTGTAAAAATATATTACAATTACAGAAATAATTAATAGAGCAGACTGACACAAATGCATATTTTATATAGTGGGCAAAAATTAGTGACAACAGATTTATACTAATGAATTTTTTCAATGTGCACATTGACGTAAGTGAATTAGACAATACAATGACAGTATTCTAAATGATACTAAACAATAATAGACCGCCAGTCTATAAGAGCGGATAGACCGAAAACAAGACGACTACCAGGTAGACCGCCAAAGCGTTGAAAAAACGTTGCGTCAACTTCGCGGGAAAACTAAAAAGCAGGACAAGTTGGCAAAAACGAGCCACAGATTTAAAATTAGAGGAAAACTTAGTAATGTACGACGAGGGAAGAGTACTCTCGCATCTCGTCTCGTCTCGCTATGCATTATACGAGAGTCTCGCAATAAAAAGTACTTGAAACTTTAAAGATTTGATTCATAAATTCAATAAAAAATGCACCGTACAAGGAGTTGATTCAACACCAATTCGTGCATAGAACTCGTGAATGTAAAAAAATATATGAATTCACTATATTTTTGAGTCTATCAAAAGTCGATTTCGATTGGTATCGGTCCCAGAGCGAGGAAATGCAAAATAAAAACAAAATAGGTTTTGCATGCAATAGAAAGAGTTTTCTCCAATATTTCAGTCCTTATTCACCCCAGTTAAAACTACGGTTAATAAAATTTTTGCCGCCTCTGAAAAGTAAAGAATGTTGTACTAAGCGTCGATGGGAGTCAATACGGAGAGAAGCGGAGTGATTGATTGACGGCGAGTTACCAGTGTAGCGGTATTTTATGATTAAATCTTACTTAAATAGTGGCATATATTTAATGATAAAGTGTAGGTACTTTTAGTTACAAAAAAGATTGTTTTAATATTTAATTCGTTTTATTGATGACAGAATGTATAAGCAAATGTTCGTATTAAAATAGTTTAAAAATCCCAAATTGGTGATAAATTGGATATTTTAGAGGTAAATTAAATTATTTACTAACTTATCAAATTTTCTGATGACCGTAAATAAATAAACATTATGTTCATATTGAAATAATTTGGTGACCAGAATTTAGTGTTTCGTCTCTTTATTATAGTTATACTTATCCGACTGCAAATACACGGTGCTAACTTGTCTCTTGTTGTTAAATCATTACGTAAATACGTAGTGCGCAAGCCCTTATTTTTATAGCGAGACTCGCGTGCGAGAACGAGACGAGACCCAAAATGTGCGAGAACGAGAGCGAGATCGAGATTACATATCCAACAACGAGACGAAATCGATATTTTATATATCTCGTCTTGTCTTGCCTCGCGTGCATCACTAGGAAAACTATAATTATAAAAACTGTCTCATCACTATCTATCACTTCTGATTGAGTAAGACAGAACCGAGAATTATTTCGCGTAGAACAGTATTTGCTATATGTTAAAAACTATTTCATCCCAACATGTGAAATAACTTTTCGCAATATTTGTATGTAATGTAATAAGTGGGGTATAAATTTTGGCGTTTAAAATTGGATAGTATTCATTTCTCACAAGTGTTGACAGAGAAACTTTACTTAGACTCTCTGGTGGATATTAAATTCGCAAGCAACTAGTTCACAAAATTACTTTAAAACAATTCGAGCAAACAATAGCCAGAGTAGAGTAAAAATATTTGTTCTTGAACGATTATCCCACCCCGTCCTGTAGCTGTAACCATTCCCATTCCCTACGCTCGGCTTTACCCGAGTCCATTCCGTTCTCTTTCCGACTATTAGTTCCTGAGAGGGCCGACTGCGATCCACGTAAAAACATCCGTCCCCAGTAACCAATCATCCCGACGAACGTGCAAACTTTCCCAAACATTATCACGCTAAACGACTCCAAGGACGTGATTCGAACCGCGCGATTTTGAATTTCTAGTGCGTAGGAAAAAGATTACTCGCGAGTTATGATCTATCCACACAACCTGTTTTCACACACCAGTGGCGACGCCGCGAGTTACGGCCAAGGAGGGAAATAAAACTGAGCAACTTTACAGCCGCGCATGCGTAATAAGTTTTAAGTTTGTGCGGCAGCACGCTTCGCGCAACGAGAATCATTTGTAATTTTCTTGCGAACATTTGCATTTTTCTGTTTTTAAACTCGTTGAAATATCTTAAGACTTCTCTGGATTTTTTAGTCGCTGTTTGAACATTTGAAACGGAGTTACGGAACTGTACATACTTTTGTTCTCTCGTTTTCGTATTACTCGCTCGGAAAGTTGTATTTGATTTTGGAGCTCCAGAAATATTTTACTTCCTTTTATAAAATACTCGCCATTTTATATCTCCAGAGGAAGAACAAGAAAGCAACACAAGAAATTTCTTAAATTGTGATAAAATAACATTAATATTTTACATTCTTTTCATCATCAGGAATTCTTTTCTAACAAAATATTTTTATTAACGTTCTTTGTAGATGTAATGTTTTTCTTTTTCTAATATTATTTGTGTCGCCGATTGGGTATTAGCAATAAACATTTAGGTTAGGTTTACATTTTTATTTACAATTTGTTGAATATATTAATGTCTAATTTACGAGCCCAAACTCTTATTAGTTCAGTCGGTTATTATTTTCACCAAACAAATGGTGAAAAAAATTTTCAAATTTATTTCGAAGATTTGAAACTTACAAAAACAGAATATGTTATTCAAGTATTCCGCCATTTAATATTAGGTTACATCGCCTTTATTAGAAACACTTGCTATAATTCTATTAGGCATTGTGTAACACGAGGAGTTCTCTGAGAAAATGATGGCTACTACTGCTAATACTTCTTACTCCCAACGATGATACACTTTATCATACTGGTGGGTGGTGGACGCCTCTGATGGTTGGCGTCCAACACTTCGTGCCGAAGGACACACTTCACACTGACTGACTGCTGTTAAAGGACTTTGTGAGAAGGAAGAACACACATACACTTACACTTTACACTGATGAACACTACGGACATGAACAAATACTTGTGTTTTAATAACTAAACTTTATTTACATGATTATTAATTAACACTAAGCCTAACATACACAACTAAGCAAGTACTAATAAGTTACACTGCGTAACCCAGCGGGCGGGCATCACCCTAAAACTAAAAGACACTACATGTCCAAAAACAAGACACGTCTGCCCGACGCGACAAACTAATTTCGACTCTTACATGTTAACTCTCACGAGTATCTAAACGGACTATCTTAAAACAAAACGCTATCTTCAGGGCAGGATTATCTTAGGGGTACGAGGTGCATAGGTTAAGGCATTTCAAAATCACGCACGTGTACATAATAATAATTTCTAGACTAATGATAAACAAATAAATGTCGTGACTATCATAATACAATATGAATTTCTAAACTGAATTTTGAAATTTATAACTTAAACAGATAAACAGAGTTAAAATATGATTATCGAAACTATAATTTAGAAGAGTATAAAAAGTTATTTATCTGTCATTGCGCTTACCCTCGCCTTGTCACAATTGTATCCCTAAGCCCTTCACATTTTCCTGTGAGTATTGTCCCATGTCTTGTAAGGTAGATTTTACTATATGTACTGAATATTTAAGTTGTTTTTCACTGTGCCAAAAGTAAAATACCGGTCGAACTATTATCACCAATCATTTGGCCCACAGTTTTTACCTCCCGCTACTCTTGGTAAGGGAGGTATAGGGATCGTGCTAAAAATCGCATATCGAGATTTTGGTAAATGACCACGTTTTAAGGTCCCTAGAATCCAATTTTAACATTTTCACAATGATGTCTGTGTGTATGTGTGTGTGGATCCTCCACTCTAACTCAAATACTATCATTCAGAAAATTTTGAAACTATGTATTTCGAACTTTTTCTGTAATGGAAAGAGCCCATTAGATTTTGGTAAAAATCGGATAACCGGAAGTGGCACTTTACTAGAAGCTCAAAATAGTTTTTCTTCGAAAAATACCTTTAAATGTTATTTTTTTCGAGGTTAATGCTATTATAAAAATTAAAAATTGTTAAATTTTCTATAGATTTGCATTAATACATTTTCTATATATTTTATGGATAAATTTATACAATTATCTATAATTTAAATCCCAGAGCCTACGCTTTAAAAAAACAGTTATTAAAATGTATGTAACTGACAGATAAATATCACTATCAAAGAACTAATCATTTCAAAATAATATTAGTAACGTTTTAAAAAGAAAAAAATAAATAGAACAATAGAAAAGGAATTCAATACAGTTTCCAGCATAAGGGGATAATGTATCAATAGTAACAAACCGAATATTTAACTAGTGGTTCTCAAACTATAGAACAAAATTATATTTTTTTAAATGGCAGCCTATATAATTTTTTAGCCCTTTAAATGGAATATTATTTTCTGATTTCAACGATATAAATATAGCATAGGATTATATATCAATTATTTTGAGAAAAATGGTATTACAAATAATGTTATAAAAATGGGTTTACTACTAGCGTAACTAGGCAACAGACGTGTGTATTGCATAGCCATAGCCTATTGTAATATTATAACATTATTTTTAATATCATTTTTCTCGAAATAATTGTCATACAACCCTATATCATATTCATATCGTAGAAATAAGAAAAAAATTCTCTATCTAATAAGTTAAAGATATAAAGGATAACATTTAAAAAAAATATAATTTTGTTCTGCCGTTTGAGAACCACTGGTCAAATTTTTGGTTTGTTATTATTAATAAATTAGCCCCTTATTCTTGATCATTTCTTTTATATAACATTCTTTTTCTAAAGTCATTAGTTCGCCCAAAAAAGCGCTGGTTGTTTTAAAGGAAACACCTGTATATATAAATATATAAGAATATGACCACAACAACCACAAAAAATTGTGGTCGTCTTGGTCACGAAAAAGTAACCAAAACTTTCAGGAAATACATTCCGAAATTGAACCGCGATCCTGAAATTATGTTTTGGTTACATTACGGAACGCATAACCAGAACCTTGGTCACTGCGGTTAAGTTACGGAATATATAATATATGTACTGTATTGCTGCAGTCATACAATGAACAGTTTTGACATAAGAAGATTGGTTTTCTCCCGAAATTTAAATTTCGAACCGGTAAATTGAATGGTGTTCTTCCACTCTCGCTAACTATTCTCTAATTCCTTCCCTTGAATGCGTAGTTCGTCACTTTAGATTCCATCTCCATTATCTCTTCTCTAGCATAGCACCAGTGCTAATGTTACACCCTTGCCGAGTATTTCGCATTCTGTTATTTTCCTTTCATCAGCGGCAGTGGCACTGGGAAGGCGCGATGTGTGGATGTGGAGCTCAACAACAGCAACCGGCACTGAACACTACAGCTACAGCGGAATTGTGGGTTTATCGCGGGTAATGGAATTGGGACATTGACACAAGGAGATACCTCAGCGCTGCTACCGTAATTGCTATATTTCACCAGGCCATAACAATTTTATATGGGAGGATTATTTTTCCATCATTAAAAGTTGGTGCTGGTGATAAATAATATTAAAATTGTACGTGCATTTCTTTACCCAGGACTCAGAAGAATATGTTTCGAAAAGTAATAACACAAAAATATTACCAACAAAAATTATTTAATTTTGAATTTATAGTGCTCTTCGAAATTACAATATCAATGATTGATATCGTTTATATTCATACGTAATATAACAAGTGATACGATTATCTTCGATTATTAATCATATCACGAGCTTATATTTAATGAGAGAATAAAATGATTTTTATGACACATTGGGGTGTATTCTGTAAAAAAAATGTTAATTTTAACATGCCTTTAAAAAATTATATTTTAACATGACTGTTAACAATAAATTCATTTTTTGTGAAACCGGACGCGAAATCAGCATTTCGCAGCCGCAATACAGGCCGCGAAATTCAATTTCGCAACCGTTGTCATGGTAGCGGCCGCGAAATTAAGTAAACAACCACTTTGACACTTAACTTTCTATTTATAATGAAACTGTTGAAAATTAATAAAATCTGTAATTACATATTTTTTACGGTTGCACAAAAAATATTGTGTATACCTTGTCCGCGAAATCCTTTAGCGCCCTCGAGATTGTCTTGCCTCGGCCGCAAGCGGCCTCGGCGACAATTTTTCTCTCGGTACGCTAAAGAGTGATTTCGCGGCCTTGATATACAAATAACTATTTTGGTATTCTCTACACGAAAATTTGACAGTGCTGTTAAAATCATAAATTTTAACATCTCTGTTAAACACTAGATTGAAGTGATCAACAAGACAGAAAAAAGGCACGTTTTTGCTAAAGTAATGTAGTTAGTAACCATAACACAAATAAATAAACATGATAAAAAGAGTGAACAACTGTCGGTTTATGTGTCACTTTGAAATTTTAGAAAACTAATCTGTCACTTTGAAGTTTTATAAAAACGAATGGAAATAATGCTTTGGAAAATAAATAAAAATCTGCTGCATAATCAGGTCTCATTTTTAGGTTCCATATTAAAAATGAATTTCATTGAAATTGTAAATTATTAAGTTATCATTAGGTATGTAAAATTTCTTCTTCTTGATCCTCAGAATTGACAACCCAAAATGTTAAGTTACGTTGATTTAACGAACAAGACAGGAATAAGCAATTTTAACTGCATTTAATACCTACATTATAATAAAGAACTATGTTTTACGATACATCTAAATCGTGCTCTCGGTATACCATTCTAGGTTCAGTCTTTCCGAAATACATTAATTAATTATTCCTACTGGCAACACGCTGTCATACACAAAGACATACGATGGAATGGGTGACCGTAATTTAATAAAATACTTCGTAAAACAGTATATTTTATTAAATGACACCTAGATATTTTTTATATTCATCCATGATATTTTCGTTTTCTATTTCATTTTCATTAATTAGAAGTGCAACATATTCAAATGATGTGATAATTTTATTGAATAAACAGATGTTAAAATTTTAAAGGCATCGATTTGAATGACGTTCAAATATACAGGTTTAACACCCAATTTTAACAGAGGTGTTAAAATTTTAACAGAATTGATAGTTACATAATAGAAAATATATTTTAACAGCAAGTTTATTTTTAACATACTGTTTAAAATTAACAGTTTCCTTACAGAATACACCCCATTATGAGTGCTGGTAACCTAACTTTTCATATATTGCTTTACAACATGGTTAATTTTACAATTTTTTTTATCGTTATTGATATCAACCCAACGATTATCGCACATTTTTATACTCACAATTAACTGTCAAGTCAATTAAAGAAAACAAATCCCTTAGTAACGAATATAAACAAGGTGATAATTTCTTTGTTTTTTATCATGCTGTGATAGACGTGTCACGTGACCCATTAATTATATTCTCATATTGATACTCTGTCGCAGAGATAGTACATACCACAGGGGTTACTTTTGGGCTTTTGGATAGCGAAATGATTCACAATCACAAGATCACAAGCAACTAAAGCCGTGTTCCTTCGGGCTGTGCTTTGTAATCTAAATGATAAAAGTGATCATGATTAAGAAGAATAATGTTTTTACGTTTCCTATTTGTTATCCCAACTTTCTCATTTTGTGATCACTAGACAACCTTCCCCCTTCCCTTCAGAATCAGACTTTTGTGTGTGATTCACATGGATTCAATTCAGAACAACTTGAAAATATACTATTTCGAGCGTAGAAATTTACGAATTTGGAGTTTGTGGCATCAAGAAAAATAAGATTTTTCTACAAAAGCGTGTAATGAATCACATAAAGATTTGTTTGAAATAAACATACTTCATATTTCTTACCAAGAACATTATTTTTTATTTCAATATATTCCATTTTTAATTCTGACTATAATACTTGACAGTTGATTATTTATAAAATAGGCTGGTTTGCATTAGTTTGCATATTACATTGACATTTGACAGATTGTGTTGTTGTTTTCTTGATAAAATTTTCAAATCCTGTTTCAAAAGGATCACGAATAAATTAGTCAGGATTCACAAAATCACAATCACAGCTCGAAAGAACACGGCCTAAGTAACACCAAACCTATTCATTTATTTATTGGTTAATGGAAAGGACATAACGATCGATTCAAGTTTGTAAATCTTTCACCAAATATTCTTACATTAAATCAACCTAACATACGTAACCGAACCGAATATTATAACATTATTTTTGATATCATTTTTCTCGAAATAATTGTTATACAACCCTATATCATATTTATATCGTTGAAATAAGAAAAAAATTCTCTATCTAATAAGCTAAAAAATATATAGGATACCATTTAAAAAAATATAATTTTGTTCTGCCGTTTGAGAATCACTGGTCGAATTATCGGTTTGTTATTATTAATAAATTAGCCCCTTATTCTTGATCATTTCGTGTATATAACATTTTTTTCTAAAGTCATTAGTTCGCCCATAAAAGCGCTGGTTGTTTTAAAGGAAACAGCCTGTATATATAAGAAATAAGAATATGACCACAACAACCACAAAAAAATTGTGGTCGTCGTGGTCACGAAAAAGTAACCAAAACTTTCAGGAACTACATTCCGAAATTGAACCACGATCCTGAAATTATGTTTTGGTTACATTACGGAACGCATAACCAGAACCTTGGTCACTGCGGTTAAGTTACGGAATATATAATATGTACTGTATTTCCACAGTCATACAATGAACGGTTTTGACATAAGAAGATTGGTTTTCCTTACCAAGAACATTATTTTTTATTTCAATATAATCCATTTTTAATTCTGACTATAATACTTGACAGTTGATTATTTATAAAATAGGCTGGTTTGCATTAGTTTGCATATTACATTGACATTTGACAGATTGTGTTGTTGTTTTCTTGATAAAATTTTCAAATCCTGTTTCAAAAGGATCACGAATAAATTAGTCAGGATTCACAAAATCACAATCACAGCTCGAAAGAACACGGCCTAAGTAACACCAAACCTATTCATTTATTTATTGGTTAATGGAAAGGACATAACGATCGATTCAAGTTTGTAAATCTTTCACCAAATATTCTTACATTAAACCAACCTAACATACGTAACCGAACCGAATTCTTCCTAAATAAAAGTGCTTTCTCATTCACTTTAGACTCTGTTTAATTTGCAATTAAAGCGGAAATGGGCCTGTTCAAGTCTTCCGCTTCCGCTTATTAGAAATTACACACATATGAATTTTGAATATACGTATGTAAATAAATGAAAATGAAATAAAAATTGCTATATACAGAGTGTAAATGAAATAAGTGCATTAAATTTAACCAGTAATGTAACTCGACGAGAGCAACAATATTTCTTAATAACTTTTTTTTCTAAGTATTTTAGATTTTGAGTTAAAATTCTTTAAAGATTTGCTGCATATTTCGGCGCGCGCCCATGGAGAAGAAATGGCAGCTGTCGTATGCAAGTGGGATACAAACAGTTCAAAATTTTTCGATTATCGGTTACACTTGCAGTCACAGTAATTAAGAAACGAATCAACGAAAATAACATTTATTATTAATTAATTCGTAATAGTACAATTTTTAAAATAAAGAATTTTAAATTTTGGATAACTAAATTATAAAGTTTTGTATTAAACCAGGCTTTAATGATCTGTGAATAGAGGAAGAGCAAAAGCATAGTTATTAGGTTATGAGATGATTATTTATCGTCGACAAATCATAATAGTTTAAATACGTTATTCAAAAAATGTAAGTACAAACTTTTGTCCATTTAAATGAGGTACATGAGTACCAATAATTAGTCGTCCATTTATTGTTCCCGCGCAAACATTTTTTAATGAAAATTTTTACAGCATTTTCGTCTGTTGAAATGTGTATTGTGCATAATAAATACACGTTCCCAAGTAAATTCAGTCTCATTATTGAACATTATGAGCCATTCCCAAAATCGAAGTCTGCTGAAACCATTGATCTTTTTACACATGATATGGATACAACTGTTGCTTTATTTAAAATTGTCATATGTGACACTTCGTATTGTGATAAAGATGTACAAGATTAACAAATGTGCGAATATTAGGAACAGTAAGATTTGGAAACGCTCCGTCTAAATGCGTTGGCAACTTTATAATACTGTCTTTATATCAAACACAAATTAAAATGTAGTAAAGATACGAATAAATAAATAAACCATAGGTAAGTAATTACAATATCTGTGTACTCGCTATTTGTAAACGTAAGCATTTTGACAGGATTTTACCTGATAAACAAGTTTATTACTAATGCCAAAATATAATTGCAACAACTGACAAAACTGTCAATTGCTAAAACAAAATTTTTCATAGCTATTGCTACTGCATTCAATTATTAGAAAAATACGTGGAACGACTCGTCAATTTACGGGGTGGTAAAAATGCTAAAAAATATGCGATTTCGAGAAAAAGTTATTAAGAAATATTGTTGCTCTCGTCAAGTTACATTACTGGTTAAATTTAATGCACTAATGTAACTAAGGTTTTAGCGTAATGGTCGCCATGTTGTGACGTCAGCGTCACCACAGTCATCCAGTTATCCTGTGGAAATATCACTGTAGAGTGGACCATGTATATTTTCTCATAAATTCGCGATTGGCTTTACACATACTCCAGCATACACATATTTAATATATCGGAGTAATTTTTTATTAAGATCAAAATTTATTAAATAAATTCATATTAATAGGCCCTGATGATATAATATTATTTTTATTATTATACACTAAACAATATTCTCATATTTTCCGAATGTGGTATCGTGCCCTCCCAGGGAGTCCGACAGAGCGGCATTTAAGGCTCAGCCGCCCGGCTAGCCGCTCACTGCCACATGAAGCTGCCTCTCAATCGCGCATATTTCCGCTAATCGATAACCGCCCCCAAGTGTTTCCAGCGGTCACAATGCACCGAGTTTGCATACTCTGCCACCGGGAAGTCAATGGCTTTTTGTGGACTACATTACACCCATAATGAACATTGGAGCAAAGGTGAAAATTGAACACATATTGGAAAGAGGAGAGCAGGGTTAAACCACAGCGAAACCATAGTAATATATTCGTGATATTTTGTTCCCCAAATTTTTACCTCTCGCTAAGAAAGGTATTGGATTCATGCTAAAAATCGCATATCCAGATTTTAGTGAATAAGCACGTTTTAAGGTCCCTACAATCCGATTATGTTGGATCCACGATTTCTCAAATACTATAAGACTTAAGACATTTTTAACTACGGATTCCTCAATCAAACAATATTGGGAAGAATTAATTAAGTTTTCGTAACAATTGGACACCCGGAAGTAGTAGTTACAAGAAAAAAATCATCCTTCTACTATAGATTTAGAGATAAAGAAATGCATATAAAATAATTTGATGTAAAAATTCTCGTATGTATTTAATATCATAAGTGGTAAATTTTTGCCGGAAAATTTTTCAGATTGTTACGAAAGCCGGTTGCCTAGCAATATATTGAGTGGTATTGACAAAAAAATTTTGATCAAAACTAGATAAATTGGCAACGGCTCGAGTAAAGCAATCGGAAAATTTTTCCAGTATAAAATTTAACCACGAATGGTATTCGGATGACTATTTCCAAAACAAAAATCAGGTAATCATTTTTATAATTTTTATCTTGACAACTTTTAATTTTTATTGTATTTTGAAGTGTTAATTGAGTTTACTTTTTCAATGTTTTAAATAGATTCTTGTCCGAATCGACTCTTTTTTTATAAAAACTGATAATACTGAAAATATAAACACTTTGACAGGTATGTAAACAATATGTTTCTAAAACGTCAAAAAAAAATTCGCTTATCAAAACTCACTTACTTGTAAAAATACAACATCTTATTGGCTTAAAGGCTGCGAAAATTTTTTTGTGACGGTGTTTTGTCGAAATGAAATTTGGTAACTAGGTAGAATCCTGAATTTGGACTGGCTTATAAATTTATGAGTGAAATAGTCAGATCAAACTACTTCAAGGCAAGAAAGTCAAATGTTTGAAATTGACACATGTCACTGTCAAAAATATTTGTCTGCCACTGTCAAAAATATTTGTACATCATTATGAAGATTATGAAAATAAAAAAGTCAACAACGCAAAAGAATATACGTAAAAAAGAATATAAAAGGAATTTGCAAAAAATGACGAATATAAAGAAAAAGAAAAGGAAAGTAGAAAAAGAAAATTTCAGCATATTGAATATAAAGAAAATGTATGTATTGTACATAATTTATATTAAAATATCCCATAGATTTTGCAAATATATGTGAGAATTATTTTGCAGTGGACATGAATATATGTATTTGTATTTAAAAATATTTTTCGTTTTATGCTTACAACCAGGTAAAATATCTGGCGAGAGGTTATGTGCTGGCGAGAGGTTATGTGCTGTCCACATCAAATTATTTTCTTCAAATCATATTTTTTATATGGAATAAATAGTGCATGCACAGAAAAAGAAATATTTATAATTAAGCAACAGTAACCGTCCGCTACTTGCGCATAAATATTCTGTAGTATACTACAAAGTTAGGAAGATAGAAAAACAAACATGAACATATTCAAATTAATTACGGAAATAAACGAACAAATAAAATCTCTGGAGTCCCATACACTCCACACCACCACCACCACTGTAGCGATATGCGATATCTTACATATTATTCCTAAACATTACATGCACATAATGCAACGTAGTAAAGACAAACGTAGTATATAACGCGAGTATATCTGTAACGAAACATAATAACGATAAACGCATAGAGAGTAGAGAGCTTGTGTTAAACCCTGATAGCTCGTTCGTTACCACAGAAGGGACGGTACTGTACTGCGAATACACTATGCAATACATGCATTAGATGTCTGTCAAAGACATGTGCTAACTGTCGAGAGCTCTTCGTTAGTTATCTGTCGTGTTCGTGTTCCGTTTCATCCAGTATGAGTATTACTGGCAGCAGAGGAATTCATATTTTACCGGAACTCGCAGCAGATATTTCATCTTTCACGTAATTGTGTTTCGGATATTAAATTGTCAAATGTTTCTATTAATTTAACCGTGTTTTATTTCAAAGGAAAAATTAATTTGCAGTGTATTACATTCCACGTTATTTTCAATAGAGAATTCTCATTTGAAATTCTGCGAATGTCGTCTGGTCTCCGAGTATTCGTATTTGTATATAAATGTATCATCATATCTATATTTTATGAAACGTTTTTTGTTTTTCTAGTCGGGCTGTCATTTTTTGATAGTAGTGTGTAACCATGGAAGTGATGAACCATAATGTTGCATTTTAAAATAAAATCTCTGTATAAACAGGTTGTCTCACAACTCGCTCGCCAGACGAAACTGACACTTGCCGACGACAATAGGTTGCCAACAAATAGAAGAAAATAATTTGCGGCTGCTTGCATAACGGAGTTACAAGACTTTTTAATCCATCAATCCCGGAAGGATATCTTGAGGTGTGATATTATTACAAAATAAAACTGGTTGCTAGGTTTTAAAAATACTACTAGTGAGTTACAGAATTTGTTTGACTTACTGTAATTTTGACACTTTAGAGTTGACTTTTCACTGTCAACAAATTTAGGTTAGCGAAGGTGTCATCCGAGATCATCATTTATATTGTACAGTGCAACGTGTTGTAGCAGCTGTGTAAAATGTGTTAAACGAAAATATTATTGTCATTTGATCTGGCATAACTTGACCGATCTCATGCGTCCTTGCGATGGCTCTCAATATCATTTTATGATCCACAAGATTTCTATCCGGAAAACGTTCCGAATAGACTCGTGCTGCCTCTCTGGCGTTACGTCCAGATTCTCCGAAAATTATAATCATTTTTAAGTAATCAGCAGCTGAATACATGATAAGAATTTGCCTTTTTTTATTCACCTTGTCAAACAATCGCCCACACATTTTAAAGAAGATTTGATATGTATAAAACTCTAGTAACGTAAAATTACAGCAAACAGACGTCTTTTCTCGAATATCTTTTAAGCAAGATTTTTTTTCTTCGAAATTACACATCCGAGTGCAATCTCGTGTTTCCTCCATTCGCTCTGGGGCACGAGTTGTGAGACAGCCTGTATATTTTTAAGTTATATTTTAAATCATAAAATAAAAATGTGATGTAGGTAATTTTATTACGCGACATTTTTATGTTGTCACTATGTAATAACTTGTAGCGTTCACAATTTTTAAATGTTGTTGTATGTTGTATTTGTTGGGAATTTACCATAGAATCAGCCTTTTCAAAACTTTGTTCCATCTTTCGACTATAAGAAAGTTTGAAAAAATACACGTAATATCACAAGCAAAAACGTCAAATGAACCGTCAGCGCTGGCAGCTGGGAAGATCATGTGATACACGGATCGAAGTATCGAGGATCAGAGAAGGTTCACTATCTCCGTCTCTGTCGTCGCACAATACAGAACTAGGATATATGCCATCCGTAACTGTGACGTCATAAAATGAAAATATTTATTTTTAAGTAGCCCATTATTTATTTATTATGGTTGATATAAAAAAGAATTTAACAAATTGAACTACAAATCTAAATCAGATACTTTCCGCTTAAACACAGATAAGCTATCGGAAAGATCTAAGTATAATGAGCAAATATTGTATGATTTACACATTGCATTGATGGGAGACTTCAAATGATTATTTGTCCTTGAAAATTTGCAAACAAAAGTGACAGAGTTCCTTGTATTACATGGACGTATATGCAAATTTAGTTGTCCCAATAACTCAGGTGAATCTATAAAACCATTTACAATTTTGTAAACAAATAAAATTTGTTGCTTAAAACGACGAGCTGACAAACTTTCTAAATTGAATTGTTGCAGTTAGCAATAATAATCATTATCAGGACAGGAGCTGTAAGTACAAAAATAGCAATATTTACAAAATTTTCTATGAACACTTTCTAGAGCAGCAATTTGATAGTTATAGAATGGATTCCAAAGCACGCCGCCATACTCAAATTTATTTCTAATTAGAGTGAGAAAGATATTTACTAAGCACCATTTATTATTAAAATTACGAGTTACGCGAAATAGGAATCCAAGATTCTTGTAGGTAAGTTGTTCTATGTGAGGTTGAAAAGTAACTTCCTTGTCAAATAAAATATCCAGATCAATTTTAAAATTGACTCCAGCCACACTTAAATTATCCATTGTGTAGTTGTAATAAATAGTTTCAACCTTTCTTGAAAAACTCAAAATATGGCATTTATCCAAGTTAAAAAATAATTTATTACGTAAAGACCATTTTTAGATGCTATCTAAATCTATATATATATATATATATATATATATATATATATATATATATATATATATATATATATATATATATATATATATATATATATATATATATATATATATATATATTAGACAGTTAGAAAAATGAATAACATCAACAATGTCATTTATAAACAATATAAATAATAACGAGCCAAGGACAGATCCTTGAGGGACGCCGGAAGGTACTAAATAATTCTGCGTCTTAAATCCTTCAATAAATACGTATTGTATTATATTTCGAAAATAAGATGAAATGAAGTTTATTATGCTTTGTGAGAAACCTATTTTTGCAAGTTTGAAAATTAATCATTTATGCGACACTGTGTTAAATGCTTTAGAGAAATCCGTGTAAACACAATCGACCTGAGCCTTTTCCTCTAAAGCATTTGACTCGTTCTTTAATATACTATTACATAAAATTAAACAAAACTGAGATGTTATCTAGTACTTAGATCGCAATTACGTTTATTGTAAACAGGATGGTTTTATGAGCTGCAGATTGTCGTTTCTATTTACAAAGCATAAAATTTGAATTACAATATGAAAGCTGCTACCTTCCATGTCTTTAATTCCCCCATTTTTCATTCTCTTCTTTATCACATCATCCCCAATCCCCGGCTGAATTTAAATCTCCGAACTCCGATTTCCATAAACGCGGAAGAAGCAAACGTAATTAAATACAGAAAGTTATTGATCACGGTTGAAAAAATTGAATCGTAGTGCTTTTTGTATTACGGAAATTACTCTCGATTTGTCTTAGCGTATGACACTTAATAAATTGCGTGTCTGGGCGACCGGCGGAAGAATTGATGGGGGGCATTCATCAGAGCTATCGACCCCAGTGCCAATTATGATATCACGCGGCTGTTGTTGTTGTCTGAAAACAAGCCAGTTGTTGTTGATGCCATTGTTGTTGCTGTTGTTACCTACGGTGCGAACGAACCATCATTCCTGATATAATACTAGCTGCAATATTGTACCCACGAGTATTTTCATTTGTGTGCATAATTAACATTATACAAATATTTTTATGTCTCACTAAAGTATTATTAACAGTTTATTGCTAGGATACGGTGTTTATAAACATATCTATAACAACCGGGGCATTATATGAGGGCATAATAATTCATTGTGCACTCATTATAATCCGATCTTCGATTATGAACTTTAAATTAGAAATAATACAAACGTTATATAATGAAAATTATTTTTTTTTTATTATAATTCATTACAATAATAATAAGAATTGATTACAACAAATAATACATTAATTGATTACAACAATTAATATAAGAAGAAAACAGCTTTGAAATAATAATAATAATAATAATAATAATAATAATAATAATAATAATAATAATAATAATAATAATAATGATACTTAAAATTCAGTATGAAAAGGGCCTTAAAAAGCAATTTACTTTCACCACACATGTAAATAGTAAGTACGTCGAATTGCGGACTGCAATACTTCTCACTGATTTTTGACGAATGACGGATCAATAATTTATAATTTATTTGGGGACGATATTTATCCACGTTTGAATTCATTTTTGATATTATTTACATATTATTTACCGTCACATGTGACACATCCAAAGCAGTATAAACTCTTAAAAATGTAATAATATTCAGAAATAAGGGCATACGAAATAAAGAACTGAGATCTGTCACGTGAAAACCTCAAAATATAATACTTACATCTTCGAAAGACGAGAATGGAATAATTAGGGGAACATTTATGCGTTTGTCTTCCTTCAAAATAATTTCTTTCCACCGTTTCGATAAAATATCTTCCAAAACATCAAATTCACTTATTCACTCATTCCTTCATCTCCGACGATATAGAACGTTGATGTTTTAAAAATAAATAAATCAAAATAAATGTTGATAATAAACATAACAATTAAACAACATCCTTAGCAACGCCAAAGCTTAAGCATTATTGTAATCAAAATTATTAGAAATGATAACTTATTTCACATATTCTAGTGAGGCATAAAATCTTGTATGCACCACGAGCGTTCCTAGATGATAATTAGGGTACCTTTATAACCAGGGTATGGCCATGGCGTGGCTCACGTTTCGTCCGCCATTACTGGGACATCTGTTATATGTGTTGTTCTTGCGTAAATTATTATGTATTTTCGTGGATATTTGTTTTATTTTAATGAAACACACATTTAATTATAATTTTAATACGTATTTATAGTGTAAGTAATATATTTTATTTTATTTACTTGTGCAGTTTGTTGTTTGTTAAGATTCCCACCACGATTACTGACATATTGAAAACAACTATAAATTACCAATATTAAGCACAATCATTTAAATTTTAAAAGGTAAGTTTAGAATATACATAAATAAGAACTACAGATATTAAATTGGATGTGATAATAACAACCCATGTCATATATTCTACATAAACTCTAAATGTAAATATTAATAATAATTGTGTATCTGTTAAATTAATAAATTTTTATTACCTTTATAAATTTACAGTGTGATAATTTAATATTCTTTTATAATATAATATCACATTTATTACAAATAAATAAGAAAATGAATTACCGACAATGGCGGCAATCTTGGCCCATGGCCATACCCTGGTTATAAAGGTACCCTAATGATAATGCCCATCGGACGACATCTATCCCTCGGGCTAGAACCTCGTCGCCTTCCTGGCATTATCATCATCGTAACGCCCTTGGTACATAAAATACTATTATGAATACCAACTAACGTAAGACAAATGTTAAAGTAAAAGCTTAAATAGTTAGAAATCTGGTGGATCAGATGACATTAATTTCAATATCGTTGAATGAAAACCTGAAATTATTTTATTTTTTATGAAGGATTTAAGTATAAATTTCGAAGATAGATTTTGTGAAAAATTCATTGATATCACTAAGACTTTAACCCAGGACCCTCATATGTCCAGTAAGATGCTCTACCCACTGACGTACAAAATTCTTTTGAATTCAGTGCAACTTCACTTTTTTGCTAGTCTATAGACGCATTCAGCACTATACCTTGTTCCATTTAAGCCATTCAGTATTGCGGAGCTCTGGCTGAAATTAAAGACAAGAGACAAGTTAACCCAATGTAATTTCGGCTACTTCAGCTTTGCGCTGTTGCCAGTGCGAATTACATGTACGCTACAAACAGCTGCTACCTGTCTCAATATCGTACCATACCTACTTTCACAAGTTGGACCCGCCCGGATAAATTTTGGTCTGTGCGCCGGTTTTTTCTCTAAACGCACGGACTGTACCAATCGAGTGTTATATAAATTTCGCGTGCTCGACTTTATAGTAACGAAATAATAAGAACGACAAAATGTCAAAATAACAAAAGATATGTCTAATAAAACAAAGGCAAATTTTGTAATGTGTGAATAAAATGCTTGTATTATTATTTGGTAATGAGAAAAGTTAGTACAAATGAAATTTGTTTCATTTTCATAACAGTGCTTTGTACCATTACGAATTATAACGAACTTGTTCATTGTTTCTAAACCAACCACTGTCAGTTAATTAATTATGTTAAAGGTAACTGTAATTAAGGATAAAAAGTATAGAAAAATAATTCTGTAGCACGAAAAAGAAATATAACAAAGTCATTATAATTATCTAGTGTTTCTCAGAATGGATTATAAATATTCATTCATCCCGTTGCTTCTTATTTTTTATTGAGATGTTTACATTTCATTTGTAAGAAGCAGTAACAAGCTCTATTTTAATGAAAGCATTTGACTGAAAACCAGTTGTAAAATGCAACAGTTGGATAACAAAAAGCCATAACTGCTTTCTATTGTTACTTCAGAAACATTTGCAATTTACATATATTAAAGCTCTGAATAGCTGCACATACATTCTGAATACAAATGAATTACCTGATTTGTTTTGTAATAAAAGAACGCACGTAGTCATAAACATTTTCTTTGTTGCAGGAGATACGAATAGAAGCGATAAAAGTCAGGAAACAAAAGAAAAAATAGTAAGTTACGGTAAGCACTACGTTTTATTTTTTCATGAAATACCTCGTATAATTCTATTTCTGCAAAAATTTAATTTTTATTACAGGTTTGCTTATACAGCTAGACCGGACTGTCATTATGTAGTCAGACGCATAGGCATTTTAAAACTATCGTTCCAGCCGACTGTTGCGCACCAAAATTTTCGCGCGTTGTTAGGAAAATATCAAAGCATAACATGAATAAATAAATAAAATAAATATATCATCACGGCATATTAAACATTGCTGGGTGTGCCAATCTGCTTTGTACACAGAATTCGGTAATGATGATGACATATTTGTACCGTGCGGGCGTTTAGCAGGCGTCACCTCACGGGCACTCATTGCTGGCGTGGAGAGCGCACCACATAACATGTGATTGTTTATCTGTTTTCATAAGTGAATGAGTGATTTGGAATTTTAATCCGATCCAGAATCAATTTTATTTGATTTATCTGATGAAGACATCTATTTAGTTAACATCAAATAAAAAACAGTAATTATTTATATTATATATGTTATATAATTAATATTTGTTTTCAGATCATTTATTGACTGAATTTTTTTGGTGAATAAAAAAGTCTGATGTGGCCAGCACATTACCTTCTGTCAGTTCTATGTATTTTGTATAAATGTCATACAGAAAATTCCTTACAAAAGATTATATTTCTTGTACATTGCCATAAGGCAAAGATCCTTTATTTCCAGTAAAATTGTAACACATACATACTGTCAACTACACTTGACACTGACACCTTTAAATCAGAATTTTCTTAATATAGCAGCTGTTTCCAGTAGCTGGCTAATATATGATATTTAATTTCTTTATAATTTTTTAACTGTATATCCATTTAATATGAAGTATAAAATGCATTCAAATCTTATAGAGAATAAAATATTCTTTAATATTTATATTAACATTAAATGTGAAAAAATGATATTTAACATCGTTTTTCAAGAAAAACTGTTAAAATCTTCAAATGAGGGTACTTCCGGTTGACCAATTATATCAAAAATCTAATCAGCTCTTCACAAGGATGTAACGAAGAGGAATACTAAAGAATTATGATTTTCGGAATCGTAGTATTAGAGTTATCGCATTAGAAAATTTTGTCACACACACACTCATGCACATACACACACACACACGCACGCATGCACGCACGCACACACACACACACACATACGCGCGCGCGCACACACACACAAACACATGCAGACATCGTAAAAATAGTAAAATTGTATTCTAGGGACCCTAAAACGTGCTTATTTATCAAAAACTTACCACCGAATTTTTTGACCAAAGACAATACCTTCCTTACCTAAACGTGACGGAAGGTAAAAACTTGCCTTATGTTTTAATTTTTAATATTTATAAATTTTTACATTAAAAATAAGTTTGCTTCCAGAAATTGCATATTAATGTTTTGAGATTCTTAATATTTTATCTTAGACAAAAATAAAGCAAATATTTATGCATCAAGTCCATTAGTTTGAAAGGATCTGCGTGACGGTGACTCCTGACGCTTTTACTTAAACGGAGCTAAAATATTATTCTCAGGAGCCGAGATATAATAGTTGTTCTTACAACAAGAGTAAAAGTTGTATATATCTCACAGTAAAACCATGAACTTTAGAAAATGTATACAACTACAAGCAGGTTAGGTACTTATGTAAGTGTATGGTTTTACTAAATGTATAAACTTAATTTTATCATGTGAACAAACTAACACTTTTCCTTACAAAGTATTCATTTATAGAAATAGTAGAAGCTCTGAGTTTAGCTTAGTTTAAGATAAAGAATATTCGGATTTCGGAATGGTCCGGTAGTGAACATCGTATATGCAGATTTTAAAATGAGTATTTTTATAACAGGCTTACCCTTATTATTCTATATGACTACGCGAAATGTAAAATAAATATTTGGACATATTGGCTTGTAGTTTTTCTAAATTTACCTTAACTTTACTAGCGACTTGCGTTTTGTGAGTTTTACCTCGACTTTTATGACCTCGTTTGCGACTTGCGACTTTAGGGGCAGATTTGACCGAGTTGCGGTTCTAGTCATACCGTTTGTTTTCCAAAGATCTTTGTACATAACCTAATCTAACCCACAAAACTCACGACTACAAGATTGTCGGTTTTGTCGGTTAAGTTAGGTTATGTTACGGTATTTAGAGAACTATCCACGCTTATTAAATTCAAAACATTTTACAATACACAGCCATTTAAAAAATCTAATGTAACCAACACATTACCCGCCATCATTTCATTGTATTTTGTACAAATTACATACAAAAAGTTCCTTGCAAAAGATTCTATTTCTTGTACATTATCTTCCGGTAGTTGAAATATATTTTATAAAAATTCCATACAGAAAGTTCCTAGCAAAAGATCTTACATTTACAGTAAAATTATAAAACAAACATACTATTTCAATTGCAGTTGACACTGACATCTTTCAAACAGAATTTTCTTAATAGCTGTATCCATAGCATTATGAAATTTAAGATCTTTATAATTTATTAACTCTATATCCATTTAATATGAAGTATAAAATGCAATCAAATCGTATAGAGAATAAAATATTCTTTGATATTTCTAATAACATTAAATGTGAAAAATGATAATTATGATAGTTTTTTAAAGAAAAACTGTTAAAATCTTCAAATGTGGGTGCTTTCGGTTAACCAATTGTAAACAAAATCTAACCAGTTCTTCAAATGGATGTAACGAAGAAGAATACGAAAGAATTATTAAAAAAAAAACTTCTCAACAGGATTAAATTTTAATTACAGAGAGGTGTACATATACAAACATCCATGCCTTGGTGGGATTCAAACCCAGAACCCCTAGCGTACTCATAACTAAGAGCCATTGCTCTAACCATTAGGCCACCGAAGCCGACATAATTTTTGAATTAACAATATTAGAGTTATTGCAGGCGAAATTTATGTGACACACACACACACACACACACACACACACACACACAGTAACGCACATACAGACATCATCGTAAAAATAGTAAAATCGTATTCTGAGGACTCTAAAACGTGCTTATTGATTAAAAAAGACAACAGCTACCTTCCTTTTCTAAAGGTGACGGAAGGTAAAAAGATTAAATATTTTACAAAAAGCTATTTTTATAATCTGCCTACGACATAAACAAGATAAATAAATCAAATTTTATACAAATTCAGAGTAATTATGACGCTTGTTCTACATACTTCTCAAATTTCTCATTTTTAACTCTATCATGACGCATAAGCAAACAAAGTATTTTTAAAACTGAAAATATTTTACAGTAAAAAAATATTAGAATTTATTTGTGGTTTTGCCCATATTTCTCTTGAAGCGGTCTCATTTAGGATGCGATATTGTAGTATGTTTTGTGTGTTATATTTATTATGTAGTAGGTTATTGTATTAAACATTGTTTTATTATTAATTTGTTTTATGTCTGTCACTGATTGATTGAAATGACTAGAAATGACTAATAATTTTTTATGAATACCACCCTCCACACTGTAGAGATTGACTACTGGCTTCTCTTGGAAGGTCTCTACAAATATATAACTGACATATTAATAACTTTTCATGTTCACTGCAGAGTTTAAAAATAAGTTCTTTCAGTTTTCTTATTTCCACATCTAAGTCTAGCTCTTAATTATGTCTCGTTCATCTTTATTTATTAGGTATTATGGCTTGCCAGTAGGTCTGGTGTTTTTGTATATTTTGTAGGTGGAATTAGATGTACCATCTTATAAATATGTATTTTGTTCTTGCTTCTGATTATCATGGTTCATTTTATTTATATTGAAAGTTTCTTCGGGCTTTCTTTCAACTCCGACGGAAAAAAGTCATTAGATTCTTTTTTCGTAGTAATTTCTTTTGATTTCCCAGTTTTTCAATGGTGTCCTTTTTATACTTTCCCAATATAGGCAAATAATTCTGTTTATGTCGTAATTCCTTATATCTTCGTATTTTGATATTTTTAGTTCACTTATAAATCGTGTTTTATATCAGTTGGGTTTTTATAACAAAATATACGAGTACATAATATAGTTTATGTCTAATTCTAATGCCATCTTATTCCATCAACAATGATTGAGATTTTAATTGAGAAAAAACATGAGTTTAATAATTGCGTAGGCTTCCACAGTCTGAGTCATGAGAAATATTCGTTTTCCGGGAATGGATTGTGTCATATTTTGAGTCAGAGCTCAACGTTTTGCCCGCAGTCGTATGGAGCATCTTCAGGAGCAAGGGGGATAGTACTGTCTTAAACAAGGTTATCCGACGTGTCAACCACGCTAGAGACCGAGTTTAAGCAACAAGGGGGGGAAACTCAGTTTACAAGGTTACCCGACGTGTAAACCACGCTAGAGGCCAAATAAACCAAGTGACGAAAGGAAGGCCGAGAAGACAGTTATATACTAATCTAAAGATACGGTAGATGAGCAAAGCTAATGAGGACCAATGGGAATCGAGTTCGTAATGGTAGATTGGGAATGTCGTGTTCCGAGAATCGCCGGTTTCCACATGTGGCTAAGAAATAGCCATCATCCCGATTGATGTTATTAGGATGTTTCCATATTTCTAAAGTTTCCCTGTATTTATGTCTGTAAAACTCAGGGACAGGAGCTAAAATGCGGGAATTTTCAAATAAGATGTTATGTCCTTTGTTGTGTTGGTGTTCTGCGACCGCAGATGATAATACCATACCATTATGCAGACAGCGTTTGTGTTCTGACAATCTAGTGTGAACACTCCTTCCTGTTTCACCTATGTATACTGTGCCGCAAGAACCAGGAATACTATAGTATACATAGGTAAAACAGGAAGGAGTGTTCACACTAGATTGTAACCTTGTAAACTGAGTCTCCCCCCCTTGTTGCTTAAACTCGGCCTCTAGCGTAGTTGACACGTCGGGTAACCTTGTTTAAGACAGTATTATCCCCCTTGCTCCTGAAGATGCCCCATACGACTGTGGGCGAAACGTTGAGCTCTGACTCAAAATATGACACAGTCCATTCCCGGAAAACGAATATTTCTCATAAGAGCTTAAGTTAAGTGTATGTGTGTATATTGATTATATTTCGGAGAAAATGAGAAATCTATTGTGGAAAAATGTAATGATGTCAAATAATATACAAAGTTCCATTTGCATGTGCGCGGAAACAATAAATTTTGGTAGATTGCCTTGTTTCCAATTGTAGTTTTAAAACTTGGTGTATATGGGTCAACACATATTTCCTTTAGTAAGACAATATACTCATTGCATAGTAAAAATTGATCGCTACGTTTGCGAAGTTTACACAAAGTTATCCTCTGGCCGGGACTTGGTCGTTAGCGAGCGAAATATGAAGTTTATTTATTCCCTGCAATGTTTTCTTTACTTTGCAGCGGAAGCAGCGCAATGTTTCTCCAACAAATGCAAAATGCACTTCTTCCTGTCGCGCAGAGACGGGTTTCTACCAGGGTTTTAGGGGCCAAGGTGAAATGGAATAAGCAGAAGAAAACTGAAACGATATTGTTAAGTGCGAGAGCTTTAAACGTTAGACATTTTTGTCACTGCGACCTAAGACATATTAATTGTAACATATGCATAGGCGCCCACAGGGGAGGTCGAAAGGGTCGACTGACCCCCCTTTCATTTATGGACTGTATCCATCTTTAAAAATAAAATTATAATTTTATTTTTTCATTTCAATGTATCATTGTATTTTTTAATAATTATTGGTAATATTTTCTTATATTTCAATCAAAAATTTATTACATACTATGTATTACTATGTACGAAATAGCTGAAGTGTCAGAATGAGTAAATTATGTTATGTACTGTTATTATATTACATTATCTTCGGTGTTGTATTTTCTTTAATATGCCGTAATTTATTCTAATCATTTTATGATCACGTTCTTCTCAAAACTTTCACAATTATCGATTTTACTGTTATATAGAAATAAAGAAATAGAAAGTAAATAATGAGTAGATATTGCATATTTATTTATATTAAAAGTACCTACGTATGATTAGGGTTGCCGTATTTTGTGAGAGGCGCGATTTAATTAACATTTAATTATTATACATTTTATTTTGAGCAGTTCAATAGAATAATTATATTGTTACTCACTAATATATTTTAATTTAATGCAACATTGTATTTTCAGATTGTCTGTTTCTGTAGTTATTGCTTATGCTCGCATCTCGCATCATAAAGTCTAGTACTCGTAGAAGGGGCAATTCTACGCTTTTAGAGCGTACATACGCATTTTCGTCATAAAATATTGATTTTAATTTTTTAAGAATTTGTTAAATTTGCTTCATTGTAAGGAACTCTATATTATCTTACTTTGCATTAAAACGCGCTTGACCTTGAAAATTATTAAAAATTCGCCTGCGGCGCATTTTTTTCTTAAAACTAAAATTTCGACCCACCTTGTAAAAAAGCCTGCGGGCGCCCATGAACATACGCCTAACATTGTCTTTTGCAAGCAGTTATAGAATTCTCATGAAGCCTACTACAGCTCCTGGAATCAGTTGCCGGATTTTATTTGCTGTAAAGTACAGTATTAAAAGTAAAATAAGTTACCTTTTTGTGTTTTGTATTATTTACAGTTTATCCGTTTTAACTATAGAGCAGTGTGAAAATAGAAGCAGATTTATATTGTTTTCTGATTGGATAATACCGGGGTATTATTCAATCAAACAACAAGATCAAACTGCTTCTATTTTCACACCACTCTATAGGCGATGTGCACATTTTGAGTGTCAGCGCCTCTAAAGGCTACTTTGGCGTCTTTGGGTACCTAATAAATTTTGACATTTCGAGAAAGTGATACAATTTACAATTTTATTTTGAGTTTTTGCTGTAGTATATGAATAGTATACGTCATAGTATATTAAAATGAATAAAGAAATTATTTAAAATGTTATATGTGAATTAAAAAAGTCAAAATACCAGCGAAGGTACTGTGACAGAAAATATAATTTTTCTCATAATATATGTGATTTCTGTAAACCATTTTATCAAGTTACAAGTTACAAGTTAATATAACGTAACAAATAAATTGACTAAATACTTGCGAAAATTAGGGTCGAGATGATCACGAAATATGTCTCTTCTTTTTTCAATAATTTTTACGTCCTTGTACAAAGTAAAGGAATTATTGTAATCGCGAAAAATTTCGGTTTAAAGATTTCAACGGAAATATCCATTTGGACCAAAATAGTGAAAATACTGTGGCAGGAAATATATTTTTCTCATAATATGTGTGATTTCTGTAAACCATTTTATCGTATTTAAATTTATATTATAATTTATAATATTAGTTAAATGTTACAAGGTGCACAATATATGGAAATTGAGATTAAAAAGTTGGAAAACTTGAATGATTGGAAAGAAGATTGTTTCTACATATCACGATATCAGTGGATGATGTTAGCATCTTTCTTTTATATTCGCAATAAATGAAGAAGATTCTTCAGTTGCACAAGCTCGGAAAAGAAAATCTATAATAAATAGACGAATTATGTCAAAAATAGACTTCTATTTCATACAACTGCAGGTATTATACAATTTTATGACAATTTTCTTCTTTTTGTATTATATTTTATTCAAATATTAAATTAAGAAACACATTTTTATATAATTCATTATTGCAATCAGACAACTATTGTTGGAATTTTATTCATGCGATAAGCATCTTTTATAATGAGAAAAGATGTATGCCTAAAAGAATTTTTCATGTTAGTAGAAGAAAAAGTTAGTTTCTAAAACATCTGTTCCTCATATAATCTTCTAGGAAATTTATAAAATTTGATACTTCAATCGGTAATTTTGTGAGAATCATTACATCCCCCAATGCATCACATAATATTTGACATCCTATCATTCGCATTTATTGCAAATATTTTATAAATTAGAAATTGCAAAATTATTCTGACATAAAACATAACCTTGCTATGTTTCAATGAGTAACCATTTTCGTGATTTTTGTCCGCTGTCGGCGCTGACTACTTTTGTACACTAGGGTACAGGGTACCTTTATAACCAGGGTATGGCCATGAGCCAAGATCACCGCCATTATCGGTGATTCATTTCCCTATTTATTTGTAATAAATGTGATATTATATTATAAAAGAATATTTAATTATCACACTGTGAATTTATAATAAAAATTAATCAATTTGAGAGATACACAATTATTATTAAGACATACATTTAGAGGTTATGTAGAATATATGACATGGGTTGTTATTATCACATCTATTTTAATATCACTAGTTCTTAATTACATAATAATTGTATATTCTAAACTTACCTTTTAAAAATTTAAATGATTGTGCTTAATATTGGTAATTTATAGTTGTTTTCAATATGTCAGTAATCGTGATGGGTATCTTAACAAACTACATAAGTAAATAAATTAAATACATTACTTACACTTTAAATACATATTAAAATGATAATTACATGTGTTTTTCATTAAAATAAAACAAATAGCTACGAAAATACATAATAATTTGCGCAAGAACAACACATATAACAGACGGCCCGGTAATGGCGGATGAAACGTGAACCACGCCATGGACATACCCTGGTTATAAAGGTACCCTATTGTGCACACCGGCTATATGAAAATTTGTGTCAATATCACGTACCTAATACATCACAGCCGAATAAAAAACCTTGGAAGTACACGAGTGTACTATTACAGGTCATTTATTATTTTATTTATGATTTGTACGTTCTACCCATGTTAAAAAAATGGAATTGTAGAAAGTTTGTTGGATAAAGCTTTAATATAGAGACATAAACTATACGCTGTACCTGAGGTATTTGGAGTTTAAGACAAAGTGGCTGTGGACTCGAAGTGATTGGATAGCGTTGGGGGAATTAAGTCCCGTGTGTCGTGTGCTCAGATGGCTGTTCGGGGCTTTGTGTATTTATGTACAACATTGGATGTCTCTGCGACTTGGTTAAGATAAAACTCGACGTTCGAATTTTATAGGCAGATAAAACATTCTAAATGCAGAGATTGGGAACGACTGTCGACAACATGTACCGACTTAGAAATATATGTGCGGGTCTCCATAACGATCCGCATCGAGTGAGAAGCAAAACACGGCCGACGTTAGCTCGGTGCCAGCGGGCTGGAAAAACACGGCCTGAACAAGGGAACATGTGCATTGAACAACGATATACAACCCAGTGACATTGTTCACAATTCTTATACCACAACAATAGTAATTATTCTTTTTCCTCTACTGATTTAAACAGTATCGGAAACGATTTCTTTTGTACTGGAGATGGATGATTTATTCTGATGTTTATGTGAAAAGAACGTCATTCTCCTGAAACATATTTTAAATAATAATAACACTACATAAGTTTGTGCCAAAATAATTATTGATTTTGGCAGAATTCCAACTAAAATAATTATAATAATAACTATGAAACAAAAATTTTGAGAAAAATCTTACGCTCCAAATTTTATTACTAAAAAAGGTCTAATCTAGTTCTTACTGGACGTTATAAATACATAATAGTTTTTTACCTCCCGCTACCCTTAGTAAGGGAGGTATAGGGATCGTGCTAAAAATCGCATATCGGGATTTTGGTAAATGACCACGTTTTAAGGTCCCTAGAATCCAATTTTAACATTTTCACGATGATGTCTGTGTGTATGTGTGTGTGGATCCTCCACTCTAATTCATATACTATACTATCATTCAGAAAATATTGAAACCTTGTATTTCGAAAATCGGATAACCGAAAATGTCACTTTACTAGAAGCTCAAATTAGTTTTTCTTCAAAAAATACCTTTACATGTTATTCTTAATTAATTTTCTATAGATTTGCATTAATACTTTTTCTATATATTTTATGGTTAAATTTATAAAATTATCTATAATGTAAATCACAGAGCCTACGCTTTAAACAAATAAAACGCAGTTATTCAAATGTATGTAACTGACAGAGAAATGTCACTATCAAAGAACTAATGTGGAACTAATCATTTCAAAATAATATTAGTAACGTTTTAAAAAGAAAAAAGTAAATAGAACAATAGAAAAGGTATTCAATAGTTTCCAGCATAACTAAATATGTAGGTATGTATTTAGAATAATAAAAATTAACGATTCACAAAAATGTTTAAGCTAATCCTCATTTTTGTTTTAGTGAATTCTATTCTATCCCGGTATTTCAAATTTATTCATTTTATTATAGCTCCGGTGGCTCAATGGTTAGAGCAACACCTCATGTCGTGAGTGCTCTCGGGGCTCTGGGTTCGAATCCCACTAAGGCATGGATGTGTGTGAGGGGGTTGAAAAAAGGTAGTTACTTCGATTAGATTAGACTATATTCTAAGAAATAAACTGTCAAAATTTGAGTAAAATTCGCTAATCCAAAAATAAGGATAAACAATCGTTTTTGTGACTCGGGCTGTAAATGGCGAGAGGTATTGTGTTGGCCACACCAGATTTTTTTATTATATACCATGTTCATATTGCCAGAAAAAGTTTCGAAACATGTTATATAAACTTGCAACACGCAAATACGAGGGATACTCTGTTAATAGTTAGTAGCAGACCAGGGAACCTCAATTGGCTAGAAACAATTGCAAAACTTGAATGTCGCATTAGTTGACATTCGTTACCCACAATTGTCAAACGTTCCGATTTCCTTGTGAAACGTAGTTAATTTTGTACGTTAAGCAGTTTTGCATTTTTAATTCAGTTAAAATAAGCATTTCGAGAACTGCCTTTAGAGCTATGATTTTCTGTGACTATAAAAGACAGTTAGGATACCAGCAAAGCCATGAAAATTTGATAGCAGCTTTTGACGATGCTGCCCCTTCATTATCCGCTGTTAGTCATTGGTTTCGCAAATTTCGACGAGGGTGAGAGCTGCTAGAAGATGAAGTAAGACTTGGAAGACCTGCGGATGCTGCCTGTTCAGAAAATGTTGACCGTGTGGTAAGCTTGATTCAGTCCAATCGAGATATTACTTATAAGGGAGATACAGGAGGAAGTGAAGATTGGAATTTTCTTAATATAGTAGCTGTTTCTAGCATAGCTAGCTAATTTATGAAATTTAATTTCTTTATAATTTTTAACTCTATATCGATTTAATATAAAGTATAAAATGCAGTCAAATCGTATAGAGAATACAAAGTTCTTTAATATTTATAATAACATTAAATGTGTAAAAATTATATTTAACATCGTTTTTTCAAAAAAAACTGTTAAAATCTTCAAATGAGGGTACTTCCGGTTGACTAATTATAACCAAAATCTAATCAGCTCTTCATATGGATGCAACGAAGAGGAATACGAAAGAATTATAATTTTCGGAATTGCAGTATTAGTTATCGTAGACGAAAATATTGTTACATACACACACATAGACACACACACACACACACACACACACACACACACACACACACACACACACACACACACACAAATAGTAAAATCGTATTCTAGGGACCTTAAAACGTGCTTATTCATTAAAAACTCACTACCGAACTTACCTGAAGGTGACGAAAGGTAAAAAGAAACTAATTTTTCAAAAGAATTAGTGTCTGCCATTCTTTAATTGGGTTAAATTTCAGGTCAAATTCTTACACGTTTAGCTTTCTGGAAATCAGAAATCTGTTATGCTACAACACGACTTTAAAATTTTTAAAATGCAGGTGATCGTATACATTTCTATTAATAAATAACGAGGACGGATTTGTGAAAAATTCATGGATCTCACTGGGATTTGAACCCAGAGCCTTCCAATCTCTAGTCGGACACTATACCAATTGAGCTACAAGACCCCTGTGAGTTCCGTGAATTTTTCACATGTCACATACACGTTGTACACGAGAACATTCTCCCACATAGAGTATTGTTCTGTACAACACCGCGACAGCATCCGCAGTAGTGAATAAGGCACTACACTCTATATCTCCCAGTTCATCCTCACGTCATCAATTTCTGATGCAAGAATTACAAAACTTTTAGCATCTTTGTCGTGCATATATGAGACTTTTATTCGCTATCTCATTATCGTCTGTGTTTAGAAGGTGTATAATCTATCTCCGTCTAACCAATGGCAAAAAATGAAATAGAAATTGTATTGCAACCGCGGTAACGAGTGTCATTTTCAAATATTTGAATTAAACTATTATTCACGAAGGATGACAATTCAAGGTCATTTGTGAGCCGTCTGATATAATATTACTTGCAGATAACTTCATTGCATTTCATATACATAGGCGTGTAACATGAAATATTTATGGACGCATTTTAACTGAAAAAATAAGAGTAATTCATTTGAAAATTATGTTTCTTTCTAAATCATGCCTTTCTGAAAGATTTATGTTGTTCACTTATGATTTTACAAAATATAAAAAACAGACTTAATTTATAAACCAAGGAATAATAATTTGATTTAAACGTCAACCCTACTGGGTAAATATTAGCATAGAGGGCAGTGTAGTAGATAATAAGGTATCTGTAATTCTACGACATATGTCATTATTATTTATAGTGTGTTAGAAAGTAATGCCACTATTTACGTAAATCTGTCACACCACATAAATTAAATAGACATAGGTCAAATAATATTTCTCTTTCTAATACAAAATGTTGCTAAGCTACTGCTATAAAGTGATGTGAATTCTTTCTTCGAACAATTGACCTTGAATAGTCATCTTTCGTGAATAATAGTATATTTGAATATCCATGACATTCATGTGATTTAAGTGATTTGGCGTCGATAATAATTTGTGCTTCGTTTCGCTGTGTGTTAGTAATTTTGTTAATTCTTGTGATTATAAATATTGTGCATATTGCTATTCCGAAGACGGTCTTTCTAAGATGTCCGAATATTATTGCAACATATTGCTTTTGGACAATAAAAAGAGGAATATTTCATCCATTATACTTATATCATATTTATTCAGTTGGTTTATTATATCTAAATAAATATTTATAATTCGAATTTTGATAAATAACAAAATTGACTCAGTGTAAGACATCCTGTCAGTTTTTTTACATAATTATTTAATTGCGAAATATATCACTTCGAATTTTGATGAATAATAATATTTACCGGTTTCAGGATATTATTCCATTGTTTACATATACAAAAGTAGGCTGGTAACTAAGTAATAACTGTATCTGTATGGTAATATTATTACCATACTGACGTGTTAACAACGGTCTACAAAATGAAAATAAAATAAAATGAATATATAATGCTCTTCATTAATACATACAGATAACGTTAGCCCATCGTTCTAAATACGGTCTATTTTATTCTAAAGCAATAAATATGAAAAATAAAGCACATAATTTGAATATTTTTCATATTGACATATTTCAAAATAATTGTTCTGTTAACTATAGTAATCTGAAAGTAGCATTAATGAGAGAATTGCAAAAAATGACATTTATTAATAATGTCTTAATTTTCTGAAACCGATAAACTATTGAACAAATCACGGATGTTATTAATCATAACAAGCCTTAGATGTCTTAAAATCCTAGGTATGTTAATAGCTATAACACGGTAGGTATATATTATTGAACAACAAAATTATTGCAAATAAAATATTGGAAATGTCTAACATGACAAAGTCCTGTCATAACCCCATCTTATATCAAACCAGATAATTAAATCCCTGTAATAAAAACTTGGTAAAAATATGACGTCATCTAGTCCCTCCCTCCCCTGGCGATTTGAACCATATGTTTACTATTGATAACGTAGGGATCAAGTCGTGGAAACGAACTTTACATTTATATATTTACGTATGTATATCAAAGACTGTTTCTCAATAGTGAATTTTACTATAACTTAGTTACTATGAACTGGGTTAACAATTCAAATTAAAGTGGATAAATAACGAAGACGGATTTGTGAAAAATACATGGATTTCTATTAATATCTGCGTATCTAATCTTCAGTTGCTGTTCTGTTACCGCGTAAGTGTTTCTATTGTCTTCGATTACTTTCTTAACACCAACAATGTCCTTATCGGTATCAGCTGTAGCTGGATATCTTGCTCCATTTTCGTGTTGAATACAATTCCTTTTCGTTCAAATTCTTGCGCTTGGATCATTTAAAACTGAATCTAAACATTCTTTGCACTCATATGCACTTAAACCTTTAATGCACTTATGAAAAAACTTACCAAGTTACTAATTCATTGTTTGTTTAAAATTCGTTCGGCAATTTAATCGTCGAGGCGAGTAATGAAAAAACGAATAAGATTTTTTTAATGTAATATCCCTTTGTAGGCCCCACCGAAAAAGCAAGTTTATCTTCCGAGAGTCACTATTTCACAAGTATACCTAGTTGTCATTCATCGACGCGGTAGTAAGACTGTGACAGTAATCAGCAACTCTTGCCTAACGTAGGCACCGTCTAGGGTGATTCAAACAGGATAATGGCTATTTTCAGTCTATTATTTGCGAGCAAACCCCTATAATTAATGCTTCCATCAACAGACATGAATTCCGCGCGAGAAACTCGCATTTCTCACAAAGACAGTTGTTCGATTTGCCGCTGAACGAGATTGATGAGAAAATACTTAATTTTGTGACGCGCGACAACACTGAGACAAAGGCGTGATAAAAACGAAGCCAACTGAGAAGCCGGGTTGGGAAAATGCACTCGATTCTCCAATATCACTGTTGGTTTTAAAATCCTCAGAAAATACAGTGAGTATTTTTTAACGTGAAACATAGGATTTGTAATTTCCATAGTAACTAAATGACAGCAATGAATAAGAGCGTTCCATTTATACTATGTTCCGTAAGTCAACCAGAAAACCTGTATCTTGATTCCGGGTACACCATGGTTCCTGAATATTTTCATCTATTTCGGAACAGATTGACACTATTTCATATGACATTTAAAATTGACACAACCTAACAAATTAACTAAACGTTGAATAATGCCAATAAAAATAACACAATCACCAATATCTCAAATATAAATAATGTTTTCATACTTACATCTATAATAATTATTAGTAATACCACTAAAAATGCGGTTTAGAAATTTGACACTGACGGATATCGTTTGATTTTGTTATGAACCAGGATTAATTCGTTGTTGTCGTGGTCCGACTTTTTACCAACTTTTTTCAGGAACCGAATTCCAAATAAAGACCGGTAAATAATTTCAGGACTTATGGAACATAAATCCGTAAATCTGGTCGAACCGGTTGCGTTACGGAACATAGTTTTAAAATAGAACATAGGCTGTCATTGTCAAGTGAATATTATCTGTCAATTAGGGTTGAATTTTTTTATTTTTACTTCTAAGTTAAAAATAATGTATACAGTTCAAGAAAAAGTGCAAATAATTCAATGGTATAATGCTAAAGTTAGCCTCAGACAGGTATCAGATTTATTTCGTAAATCATTTACGGATCGACCAACATCAAGTGCTTCAACTATATTACGAATTGTTAACAATTTTAAGAGAAATGGTTGCGTTAAACGTGAACATGTAAAAAAAACAAGTGGAAATAATGTTTTAACCGAGGTGAAAAATGGCCGAAATTATTATGCTGCTACGAAATAAAATAATTATCTACGAAAACGATAGGGCAAATTGCGGGTCTAAGCAAAACCAGTGTACATCGTTTACTAAGAAAAGAACATTTTAAACAAGAATTGGTTGTGGGTGACAATGAATATTTATTAAATGTTTATATATCTTGCAATCTTTTACATTTCTAAGATGATTAAATCAAATGGACCGCTCTTATACATTGCTGTCATTTGGTTACTATGGTTATAACAAATCCCATGTTTCAAGTTAAATAAAACGCACGGTATACCAAGTTGCAGTGGTTGATCACCAAGTTGCAAATATACGAGTACATTCTGACTTCTGATTACATTTACTGCTATTCTGGCATTGATATCTCCGTAATTACAGTAATTACTCTTGTACGAATTTATATTGTAAGTGGATTAATTCGCATTGAAAGTTCAACAATGCTATTTAATGCTGGTAGATACTTTGGCTCATGCGACGATGCTGTTTAATATACTTCGAGTACGTACATTAAATTCCATTTCGATTTGATACAGATTCGATTGGATACAAATTCTATTGGATACAGAGTTGATTTAATTGAGCACAGTTTTTAATAAAACGATATGTCACTTACGATTAAATAATTGTACAACTCTACGCTAAACCAATTAGTAACTTGTAATAAAACGATTGGAGATTTGTATTACATTATTTAAAATATTCCACCATGTGTTTCTTCTTTATTATACAGAAGCCTATATAGTCAGAAAAAAATATTCTGACGGGCCCAGCAATAAAAGTATAACCCCCGGTATTATCAACACACATTTAGTTTTAAATGCGCATTTAACAAAAATAAGCGCGTCGAAATTCAGGTTGCAATCATAGAAATCTCGTAAAACATATCATTTCGATAAGCTTCTGTTCGTTCAATGCACATTTAAAATTAAATGTATGTTGATAATACGGGAATAAATTTCGTATATATGACAAAGTAGAACATCACTCACTTTTTGCTTTGCAATATTGAATGCCAAACTACCATTATTAAGACACAGTTTACTCACTTCCGTGCATCAATGACAGAGACCATGACTGCAACAAGACGCTTAATGTGGGATGTGTCATTAAAGCCAGAAGATAAAGCAATGGGTATCCTTCCAGATAACAAAATGCCAACAGGTAATGACCAGAAATAGCCCATTTGAAAATCTTTAAATCGCCTACGAAATCAAGTAGGAAAATGTACAGTAAATATGGTCAATTGGGGGTACCAAGCAGAACCCACTTAATGTCATTGTGGTCAAGAACAAACAATGGCCCACCTGCCCACATGCGCCAACTTAGAAGAGGAATGCATGAGAGAAGATCTGGTTACGCAACATCAGCTGGTATAAACTGTGTAATTTTTTGGATGAATACTATTTAGATAGGCCACTTCTCTGCCAGGTTTTCCGGACGGTTTTTCCTCTGGCATAAGGAGGGAATCTCCGGAGAAGATGCATCCTCTCCGTCCTAGTTTATGCTGGGCGACGCATCACATCTAAGATATCTAAATTTGACTAATAATAATAATAATAATAATAATAATAATAATAATAATAATAATAATAATAATAATAATAATAATAATAATAATAATAATAATAATAATAATAAAAATAATAATAATAATAATAATAATAATTTATTCAATTCTCTTGATCAAATACATTGAAATGAGATGCGTCAAACGTAGGTACATACAAGAAATATAAAGCAATCAATAGATAACATACATACATACATACATAAAATCACGCATTTCCCACTTAGTGGGTTAGCACAAACACGAAAGAATAACAATAACATCATCCAAAAAAAAATCAGTCTCTCAACAACACTCGTACTAACCTGACAACATACATTCCTCACTCTCAACATATTAAAGTGACCGATTTTCGGTAGCGAAATACCGCAACCGGACCACAATAATAGTTACGAAACAATCATCCTTCGCCACACATTCCTGTCTAAGCACACTTCTTTCGCCTCGGCCACATTCATAATCACTTTCATACACGCTCTTCTTCTCTTCCCACTCGGAAACTTTCTCTCTTTTAGTACCTTACCAATCACATCCATCCACTTACACACTGGACGGCCACGCAATCGAACACCCTCAATTTCACCAAGATATATACGCTTTACAAGCCGTTCACTCTTCATTCTCACCACATGACCAAACCATCTCAACTGGCTCAATAGATAACAAAAATGAAAATAAAAAAGTGATATAATTTAGGACTTATCACTAAGGAAATCGTTATGATGATAATAATTTTTCTGTAAAAGATATATTTTTAATTTAGCTTTAAATGAAGTAATGGATTTAATAGTTTTAATATGACTAGGTAAATTATTATAAAATTTTAAACCCATGTAATGTGGATTGTTTTTGCTTTTACTAAGTCGTAAACATGGTAATTTAAAATTCAGTCTTGTACGAGTGTCATGATTATGAATATCGCTTTGTAGTAGAAATTTGCTTTCGTTTGTTTTAATGTAAATTAAAAGACTGTAGATGTAAAGACAGGGAAGATTTAACATGTTTTCCCTTTTAAATATACCTTTACATGAATCTCTACTGTACAATGAAAAGATGTTTCTGATTGCAGATTTCTGTAATTTAAAAACCCTGGATGCTATGGGTGAGTTTCCCCAAAAAATGACACCGTATTGCGTAATTGGGTAGAATTTGGCATAATAACTATTTATATAGTTTTAACAAATGCAAGGCATACTCACTCCATTTGGTCCGGATGAGGTATTTCGCTACCGAAAATCGGTCACTTCAGTTTGTAAGGAGTGAAAAAAATTGTTATAATGTATTATATAAGGTAAAAATATTGTAGGATATATTATCTTTAACGGTTTAATTACAGATATTGTACCTGATGATTTACAAGACAAACAACGTTTTTTTTTTTAGGCTAAACAGTCCCCCGTGCAATTGTTGCGTACGAAATCAAATATTGTGCTCTTGAATTTATAATGATATTTACCCATGGAAGGGATAGTGAAACAAGCGAATCGAATTATGTGTTTCATTGGTTAGTATTTACATTGCAAGCAAACCCAGAGTTATCTGTGCCTCTGCCGTCCGAAACGCATTTACTGTTTGATCAAACACAATCGCCAGCCGACTCAAATCTCCGGCTACATAGAATCGCATTTGGACGCGGCTCTGTCTACAGATTCAGCCATGAATGGATTCGGTTTCATTGCATTGCTCTGTGAACTCTTGCAATATACACACATCATATACTGATAGATGCGGAGAGCTCAGTTGGAATTATACTAATAACATAAGACTACATTCTCTAAACGTCTGCAAGGGAATTCAATAAAAGAAAGACAAAGAAATGCGAAGAAAATCATTCAGGACGATTTCTCGTTTCTCTGCAGTATGAAACATTGAACAGTTTGAGTCGATTCTGTCGTCACCATTTTCCTTGCAAGCTACATGTTAGAGAAGAAAGATAGATTTAGAAATTATTCTAATTCGATTTTAAAGAATTTTTCTTAACTATTCTAGTACAGCATTACAAGTGTAAGATGCAATTGAAATATACTTTTTTTGCACGATCGGGTTTTTTAATGTTTACCGATAGGGTTTCCACGACAGTAAATTTTATTTAAAAATTACTGAACGGAAGCAAGACGGTAAGTAAACAAAAACAACGATCATAGCTTACTTTCAAAATGACAAATAAAAAATTTTAATGTCAAAATAATTTTAAAACTTATTTTTTTAAAATTTTGCTCGTCGATCGCGCAAAAAATGTTATAAGTATCACGAACATTAAGGAATTACCGATCTCGGAGAAAATTGGAGTCGACGCTCTTCCCCCAAACAATTGTCTTCGATCGGTAAACTGCCCTTACCGCTCTTATGGGTGTATTCTAAAGGCATTCCATTAATTATAAACGGACCGATAAAATTAAGATATCCGTTAACAATATTTTGCTATTCTAAAGACACTATCCGTTTATATTATCCGTTTATAAATAAAATTTAAACGGAGAATGATTCATGGCCGTTAAGTGTAAACGGATGACATTTAATACATAAATATTTAGAAATTTCTAAATTGTACGCAGAGAATGGCGTTATCACCCTTTGCTGTTTGCTCCGACCCTTGGATTCATAGAATGTACCTAATTAAAAGTACAAATAAATAATTTTAACAAAATTATATTCATACATAACCTATAAAAATCGGTTCGATTTTAACTATACAAATATTATACATTATCGTTCTCAAAAAAAATTAAAAAATGATGTCCCTAATGAAACAAGCAGATATTTTACTCTACATTGCCAATCGTGAGCTTTACCTAATGTTTTAAAAATATTCGAGTATTTTCAGGACTGATTTTAATCTTCGGGGGCCCAAGACACAAATGTTCTATTGTTGCCCTTATTTTTCATTATTGATTACAACAAAGGATATTTTGATTGCAACAAAGAATATTTTGATTACAATAAAGGATATTTTGATTATATTCAAAGAATACTGATTAGAAGAATGAATTTATTAAAGAAAATTTCATAATATTTGCAAACAATTAAAAATCAAGCTTGTTTGCATAATTTGTAATGTGTTTTATAATTTGTGTAGTTTTAAAGTGCCTATATATGTATGTTCATTTTCTCGATACTGTAGGTTAGCTTGGTGGTGTTTAGGATAAATGTTGGGGTTGGGCGTTGGGGACCTTACTTTTGCTGCGCTTAATAAGTAATTATGGTTTAATAGATTTTTTTTGTTTCATGCCCATTTTTTATTTTGTTAAATTCATAATGATATCAAAAGGTTATGAAACTGACAATTTTAACATTTATTACAACAAAGTATTACCAAAATCCGAAAGATTATTTTGAAGAATATATTCATTATTGTGATTATATCTTAATATAAATTTATTACTAAATAGTAGGTATCTCCAAATTTATATATCAAAAATATCTGTGTAGATATTAATATATTCGCCCTAATTCTGTAAGAAAGTTGTTAAGTTTTAGCAACGTTGTTAAAGATTGTAACCAATCAAAACAAATGTAAAGCCTGTCATTTTTATGTTTTAATAAGTGTTTGCAATTATTATTGGTTATTTGATATAGCAATGTTGTTAAGAGATAGCAACTTTCTTACAGAATTAGGGGGATTATGTTATTATCAAAATATATATATGTTGACATTTACAATTTCGCAACACTGCCCTACAATAGCAAACGGATCCGTTTATTATTTAAATTTTAACGGATCCGTTGAAATGTCATATTGTTGGGTGTATTCTAAACACAATCCGTTAAAATATATTATGTAAACGGTTTCCGTTAAAATATTTCTTATTAACGGATTCCGCTAAAAATTCTATTCACAATCTGACATTTCAACGGATCCGTTAAAATTAATATAATAAACGGATCCGTTTGCTACTGCAGGGCAGTGTTGTCAAATTGTAAATGTCAACATATTTATATTTTGATAATAATAAAATATATTAAGATCTAAACAGATATTTGTGATACATAAATTTAGAGATACTATTTAGTAATAAATTTAAATCAATAAATAATCACAATAATGAATATATTCTTCAAAATAATCTTTGGAATGTTGGTAAGTGAATACTTTGTTGTAATACATGTCAAAATTGTCAGTTTCATAACCTTTTGATATTATTATATATTATTGTAAATTTGGAAAAAAATGGACATAAAACAAAAAAATCTATAAAACCATAATTCGTTACTTATTAAGCGCAGCTAAAATAATAATGAAGAAGGTCCCCAACGCCCAACCCCAACATTTATCTTGAAATTATAGACACCACCAAGCTAATCTACAGTATCGAGAAAATGAACATACGCGGGACCACAATTAGATATAGACGCATGCACTTTAAAAAATACACAAATTATAAAACACACATTATGAGCTTGATTCTTAATTCTTCGCAAATATTAATGAAATTTTCGTCATTAGATTCATTCATCAAATCAGTATTATTCGAATATAATCAAAATATTCATTATTGTAATCAAAATATTCTTTGTTGCGATTAAAATATACTTTGTTGTAATCAATAATTATAAATAAAGGCACCAATAGAACATTTGTGTCTTGGGCCCCTGAAGATTAAATGCAGTCCTGAAAATACTCGAATATTTTTAAAACTTTAGGTAAAATACAAGATTTGCAATGTAGAGTAAAATATCTGCTCGTTTCATTAGAGAAAGCATTTTAAATTTTTTTGAGAACGAGAAATGTATAATTTTTGTATTGTTAAAATCTTTCATCGAACCGATTTTTTATAGGTTATGTACGAGTATTATTTTGTTATAAAAATTATTTATTTGTACTTTCCTTTCAATTACATTTTATGAATCCAAGGGTCGGAGCAAACAGTAAAGTATGATAACGCCATTCTTTGCTTAAAATTTAGAAATTTACAATTAACGGCTATGAATCTTTCTCCGTTTAAATTTTATTTATAAACGGATAACATAAACGAATCTCCGTTTATATTATTAACGGATAGTGTCTTTAGAATAACAAAATCTAGTTAACGGATATCTTAATTATAACGGTCCGTTTATAATTAACGGAATGCCTTTAGAATACACCCATGTGAATGGAAATTTTAGCGGAATAAAAATATTTTAACGGAATCCGTTTACATAATATATTTTAACGGATTTTGTTTAGAATACACCCATTAATACTTAATATACTATTTCTCACAACCACATAAGAAACATATTGCTTCCACACGATTATCTATATGCGAAAATTGACAATAACGTTAATTTATTAGAAAAATCATAATACACTTGAATTGCCAGCTGACCGGTAATTTGAGTTTGTCTTTAACAAGAAACCGCTAATTAATAAAGAATGAAAATAAATGGTATGATTAATAATCTACACATTTAACCCTTTATTTTAACAGTAATTATATTACTAATACTACCATACTGGACTGTTCACTTCTGTTTTATTAAACAATAAAACTCATTTGTAAGGTTTGTTCTTACAGCCAGCCCGGACTGTCATATCATATGTATGTCAGACGCAAGCGCATTTTAAAAATATCATTCCAACCGACTCTTGTACAATCCATCGGACTGTTGATATGTTTGTTCCTACAGACTTCGGACGCATACATGAACGCATCCGCGGACTGTCAGATCCATCCACTGGTCTGTGCTATGTACAATTTGTAAGCACGTGCGCGCAACGAGGAAAATATCGAAGCTTAACCTATGATTGTTTATCTGTTTCATAAGTGAACATAATGAATGATTTGAAATTTTAATCTGATCCAGAATCATTGTTATCTGGTTCAGAAATGGATTTGATATCTGGCCAACCTCGAATTGTTATAATGTGGTACATGAATTTGATACAATTTTAATTATGTCTGGTAGTCAAAATGTCTGAAACATAAATATTAGGTACATTCACATATTCGTCCAATTTCACTTTCGAACATGATTCTTCAATATTTAAAATGAACAATGCAACCTTGAAATATTAGTTATAATTTTATGTGTATTTACCTTCATTTAAAGATATTCAACGTTATTATATATATATATATATATATATATATATATATATATATATATATATATATATATATATATATATATATATATATATGCAAAATAAAGCGTTTTGATTGGTTTAAAATACAACGAGGCAAGTAGTGCGAGTAAACTCTTTGATGTCAATATAAAGAGAATAGAACATTAGCAGATTGAAAAATTTAATTATTCCAATTCATAATATCGAAATAGACATTACTGAAATTTTACCATTACCAATGGTGATACAAATATTAGAATCTCTTTCAAGTCGATGACAAAGAATACAAAGTTCTTTAATTTTACTAGAGTATTGAGTTGTCATTAGTTTATGAAGTTAATTGAGCGAAAATTTAATGATTCATTACATGTCAAATGGAGAGTTGTAAAGGAAAGATTATTAGTTCAATACTGACCTTGAAATAGGAGGGGATAAATGTCGGATCAGCTTATTGGGGATTCGAAGCATCGATCAGATTTTGGCAAGCGGCATAGATATCTTGGGCCCAACCATTCCCACTTTATAATTTAGTATACAGGTAGATAATAAGAGCCAATAATGCCCATAATAATAATTCGGCGAACTTACATTTTTAAGTAGAGGTTCTATTATTATATTAATTATTATAAACCCTAACTAAATGAGAAATATCCCCAAAATTCTTTCGCCTGATTTAAAATAAACTGAATATTTTATTTAAGTTACCTATAGCAAAGATTTATATAACGTAAATTATGGTCCAACAGATGAGTCATACTAGTTTGACCGGCATTTAATACTGGGTTAAATCGCTAGGTATTATATCCACAAGTCCTGTACCCACATCTTCTGGTAGACTATTGCCCCATATGATCTTTAAAGTAACTTCTAATTGGAGTATTGTACGCGCTGGATTTTCTCGAAATTGTTTTTTTTTTTATTATTATTATTGTGCCAAAGGATTTCGATAAGAAATAAATCTGGACTAGAAAATGTCCAATTTCATACTAGTATTTTATGCACATAAAACTGTAATGTGAGAGTACCTACAACATTTGGTCCGAAAGCCTACGGCGAGCGCGTGCGAACCGACGCCTATGAATAAACGCGTTCTAGTAGGTAGGAAGAGCCTAGGTAGGTCTAGATGCGCCGCGCGGAGGTAAGCGACGTAAGGGGACTACTGTGTAAACAAAAGGAGAAATAAGCGTAATTACCAGCGCATTTTTATGACGTGGAGAGTTTTCTAGAAAATATTAGAACAACTATATAAACGACGTACATGTATACGAAGAGACTGTCCCATAGAGTGTTAGTCCGTCAGAAGAACAGTTACATAAATAGTAAGTCAATAAAGAGTTACACACTGACAGAGTGATACAGTTACATAAATAGAAGTAAGGAGTAAGTTGAGTGGCACAGCAGTATCGTGGTGAACGTATACCGTTTGGTGTTAGTTACTGGTGTACTAGGATAGCTATGGAAGTGAATATTCGGTATTGAGAAGCTAGGTATACGCGGACAGTAACGGCGAGTAGAAGTGGATACTCGAGGGTAATGTTGAAGAGTTGTAGCATACGGATAGTCGGTGATACTGAAGCCGTGGAAGTTAGACATTTAGTCCGTCAGAAGGACAATAAGATAGTTAGACACTTACAGTGAGGTGGAAGGTGTAAATTCTGTCCGGGCAGTTGAATATACAGACGCTGAGTCAATTGAGTATATAGATGTTGTGGAGGTCGGTAGGTCGTACAGTTGAATATGATATAAATAAATAGTAACATAAATAATCAAAATAAATAATGAGTAATATCGTATAGATAAATAGTCGTGTTAATGTTTAAATAAATAGTGTTAAGGTTTAACTAGTTAAATATATTCGTAGCTTTAGATTAGTATTTATTATTTGTTTAATACTAGCAATCGTCATTGTTCTTACCTTTTAAATAGTTATTTATCTATTTTAATTAATAATAATTCTTTAATTTTTACACTTCACCCAAATAAATAACGTTACAAAACCATAATCGAATATTTTTTGACGGGTTGATTTGAATTTTGTTTCGTTTACATTCTCGGTCGCTACAATTGATGCAAAATACTATATTCGAGATATTTTGGCTTAAACTGCTGAGATAAAGGACAATTTAGTACCACATGAATGAAAAATTCAGTATGAGGTAAAATTTTGAAGTTTTCCAATTTTAAAGTTTCACTTTTTGTTCTATAAATCGTTCAAAAAATGTTGTTTTACAAACCAATATAACATAAACGTTTTTACTTATCTAATTGCTACGTGTGTGTGAAATTTACTATTTTCTTCTACAAATGATAACGATATTTACTAGCTGTAGTTTATTGGGGTTCCGAAGCATTGAGGAAGTCCTTCGCGATCGGATCTTGGCAAACGATGTCGATATCTTAAGGCCAGCCCTGCCCATTTCATAATTTAGTGGATATCAAAAACAAAAACACGGCGTATTATGCGTTCAGATAAATGGAACAACCAGAGAAACAGGCAAGATTAGTGAGGTGCTGGTTTTGATAAAGAAACTGACTTAAACATGAGACAAATTGATGTTATGGATTTATAGAAGAGAATTTATCGCCTCTCGCTTTGTTCGGTCCCCGCAACAAGACTGCCGTCGCTGCCGCTGCCACTGCCGTTGGGTTTTATCGGGACTCGGAGTTGTATTTCATTCTCCGGGCGTACGGAGCAATGTTCTCGTAGCTTACCACCATATTGTTCCAAACAAAAACACGTGACTCTTTCGCTTGTCTTTTTCTGCAGCGTTCATGGTTGGAATTAAAGCACAGACAAGTTGAACTAAAGATAAGGGTTATATTTTCTATTTCACTGAAGGAAACTTTTTGCTGAACATGACGGTGCTTGTAAGGCCAAAACCTTGAGTAGCTCAGATTAATTCGATCTAAGGAGTTCTTAACATATGTGAGCTTTTTAGGCAATCATTCTACGTAAAGCAGTAATGGAAATACTTGTATTCTACTATAAATAAAATAAAAGATAGTAATAAATATACAGAATTTTTTTTTATCAGTGAACATGGACGTATGTCCTAACCTTAGTTACATTTAAAATGATGGCGACATGGTATAATCGCGTTTTTTTAACAAAAAAACAACAGGATGTTATCCAAGTTATGAAACTGTAATCTTTCAATAAAAACTACAAATCATAACATGGTAAGTTCAGTATGAGTCTAAAACAAGTTTCTGATTGATTTGCTGCTACTTTTAAGAAGCGAACCAGTCCAACAACAATTCACAAATTCTATAATAATTATAGAACTAAAGATGCGTCAATGGACAGCATTAAAAGAAAATCTGTACAAGTAAGCTAACTAAAAGTAAGAATCATTAAATTATACAGTTATATGAAAATGACAATATCCTTTCAATAAAAAGAATTTCTGAAATTGACTCCCTATGTTCAGTTGCGATAATACGAATATGTAGGTACATTGCTGTCATTTTAAATGTAACTATGGTAATGACGTGCACTCATGTTCACTGATAAAAAAATCTGGTGTGGCCAACACAATACCTCCCGCCATGTACCGCCCGAGTCACAAAAAACATTAAGCTAATCTTTATTTTTAAAACCCCATGAGGTCTCGTAGCCGCGTGCCTGAGTGTCAGGTCGCGAATCTAGGGAACCGGGTTCAATCCCGACCAACGCCAAATATTTCTAATTTTAAATGGCACAAAATTGACCCCTGTGGTGCAATCTCCACCTTAGCAAAGAGTGCCCATGAGGTGACGCCTTGTAAGCGCCCGCACGGTGTAAATATTTTATCATTACCGATATCTGTGTATAAAGCATATTGGCACACCTAGCAATGGGTAATAAGCCGTGAGGATATATTTATTTATTTATTTATTTATTTACTTATTTTTGGATTAGTAAATTTTACTCTAATTTTGGCAGTTTATTTCTTAAAATATAGTCTAATCTAATCCAAGTAACTACATTTTTGATAATAAAATGAAGATTAAATTTTAAATACCTGGATAAAATAGAATTCACTAATCCTAAAATGAGAATTAGCTTAAACTTTTTGGCGAACCGTTAATTTTTATTAATCTAAATACATATGTATATATATATATATATATATATATATATATATATTTACTTATGCTGGAAACTGTATTGATTTCCTTTCCTATTGTTCTATTTACATTTTTCTTTTTAAAGCGTTACTATTATTAATTTGAAATGATTAGTTCTTTGACAGTGACATTTATCTGTCAGTTACATACATTTGAATAACTGCCAAGGAGTATTGTTTGTTTAAAGCGTAGACTCCGGGATTTAAATTATACATAATTTTATAAATTTATCCATATAATATGTAGAAAAAGTATTAATGCAAATATGTAGAAAATTTAATAATCTTTAATTTTTATAATAACATCAATATCGAAAAAATAACTTTTAAATGTATTTTTCGAAGAAAAACTATTTTGAGGTTCTAATAAAGTGCCATTTCCGGTTATCCGATTTACACCAAAATCTAAAGGGCTCTTTCCATTACAGAAAAAGTTCGAAATTCAAGGTTTCAAAATTTTCTGAATGATAGTATTTGAGTTAGAGTGGAGGATCCACACACACATACACAAAGACATCATCGTGAAAATGTTAAAATTGGACTCTAGGGACCTTAAAACGTGGTCATTTACCAAAATCTCGATATGCCATTTATATTTTATTAATTTAAACACACATTCTTACATATATACTTACATACGTATGAAACTTTATTAAGTTCCATATAACTATTATTCTATTTACTATTTTCTTTTTAAAACGTTACAATTATTAATTTGAAATTAGTTCTTTGACAGTGACATTTATCTGACAGTTACATACACATTTGAAATACGAACTGTGTTTGTTTAAAGCGTAGGCTCCGGGATTTAAATTATCTATAATTTTATAAACTTATCCTTAAAATATATAGAAACAGTATTAATGCAAACCTGTAGAAAATTTAATAATCTTTAATTTTTATAAATAAATAAAATAAATAAATATATCATCACGGAATATTACCCATAGCTGGGTGTGCCAATCTGCTTTGTACACAGATTTCGGTAATGATGATGACATATTTGTAACGCGAGGGCGTTTACCAGGCGCCACCTCACGAGCACTCATTGCTGGGGAGGAGAGTGCACCATAGGGATCAACTTTGTGCCATTTAAAATTCGAAATATTTGGCGTTGGTCGGGATTGAAATTTTTATAACATAAATCTCGAAAAAATCTATTTTAAAGGTATTTTTCGATGAAAAACTATTTTGAAATTCAAGTAAAGTGCCATTTCCGGTTATCTGAGTTCTTTTCATATTAGAATAAGGTAGAGACACAATTTTTTGAATGATGGTATTTGTGTTAGAGCGTACACACAGAAAATTGGATTCTAGGGACCTTAAAGCGTGCTCATTTACCACAATCTCGACATACGATTGTTAGCACGATCCCTGTACCTCCCTTCCAAGGGTAGCGGGAGGTAAAAAACGCTACTTTTCTTTCGTAATACGATGAAGGCTAAAATTAATGAAAAATATTATTCTCCAAATATATTCCTGGTTTAAGAACATGAGTTTCTGTAGATGTACAACTTGAAGAAAAAATTAACAATTATAACGAGTCCATTAAATAGAACGCAAGACTTAGCCGAACAGCGCAGGGCTAGGGCCACTTATCATCACAAGCCCGGAAGGAAGAGGCAAGTAATTATACGTATCATTAATAATTACGGACGTCACGTCCTTCCTTATCCTTGTTTCATACCTTGCGAAACTTTGTTTTAAATTTTTTGAATTGCTGTCATAGTTGAAAAACTTTGTCCGCGGCGAAACAATTATAAAAACGAGGAAAGCACTTCATACTTTTGTTTTAAAAGAGCGGAGTTATAACGGAAATAATATACAATAACAGCGTTATTTATGTCTAGGAGAACAAATTAGCTTGATGATGAATTTTAGCGGCAGTACGAGGGTTGCCTTTTATATTTCGGGGTTGGACAACCCTAGTGTTGCAATCTGGCAACTGACAGCTCTATCGTAAAGTTTGACATTTTTGAGGTTATACGTACTCAGAACGTTTTGACATACGAGCGCTATTTGTGTTGTTTACAGTAACTTAAAAGATTCATCTCGGCCAAAAAATGGAATTAAATCGTGAACATTTTCGTGCGATTATTTTTTACAACTTTCGACGTGGATTAAGTCAACAACAGTGCATCGATGAACTTAATTCAATTTTTGGCGATGAAGCTCCATCAAGGACCAGTGTTTATCGATCGTATGGTGAATTCAACCGAGGTCGTAGTTCACTCCAAGACGAATTTCGTGAAGGTCGTCCAAAATCAGTTGTTGTTCCGGAAACCATTGATGCTGTGCGCGAACTGATATTGCAATATCGTCATGTGACCTATCGTAAGATTGAGGCAACCTTAGGCATAAGTGGGACCAGCATACATTCAATATTGCATGAACATTTGACTGTCAAAAAAATTTGTTCGCGTTGGATCCCACACAATTTGTCAATCGCTCAAAAAAAGGCTCGTGTCGATTGGTCGAAAGAAATGCTCAAAAAATACGATCGCGGTGCTTCGAAACACGTCTATAACATCGTGACAGGTGATGAATCGTGGATTTACGCGTATGAGCCCGAAAGTAAATAGCAGTCGACTGTATGGGTGTTTCAAGATGAGCCAAATCCCACAAAAGTTGTTCGCGCAGGAAGCACTTCAAAGCAAATGGTCGCCTGTTTTTTTCGGAAAAACTGGACATGTCGCAACCGTACCACTAGAACAACGCAGAACAGTCAATTCTGAGTGGTACACAACCATTTGTTTGCCAGTTGTCTTCCAAGAAATCAGGAAAACCAACCGCCGAAGACGGATCACTCTTCACCACGACAATGTGAGCTCTCACACATCGGCTCAAACAACTGCATTTTTGAGCACTCAAAACATCGATTTGATGAGTCATCCGCCGTATAGTCCTGACTTGGCACCGAATGACTTCTTTTTATTCCCGTACGTAAAAAATAAAATGAGAGGTCAACGTTTTTCGACACCTGAAGAAGCGGTTGATGCGTTCAGAATGCATGTTTTGGAGATACCTCAATCAGAGTGGCAAAAGTGCTTCGACAATTGGTTCAAACGCATGCAAAAGTCTATAGATCTTAATGGGGAATATTTTGAAAAACAAAAAGCTATTTTCGATGATTAATATTTGTTTTTGTTCTCTAATCCCGAAATATAAAAGGGTACCCTCGTAACATGAAAGGTGCAAGAAATAATAGAACGCAGTGGCATATCCAGGACTCATGGAAAGGGGGAGCTGCCATGTATCTATTATTTATACGTGTAGGTATACTGTTCACCGCCTCCGCCTAGTTGCATAATATGTAAATTATATTTTCAAAGAATAGACCAGAAAAGTAAGGTTAGAATTCGTTTTTGGCGCGAGTTCATAATTTGAATTCCCTAGTATAGGTTTCTCTTATGAAAGTGTGACTTTACTGCCAAAAAAAAAGATATTTTGTAAAAGAAATTAAGCAGCTCTTGTTAAGGATTTGATAGTTTGTTTATTCACTAATAGATTGCAACTGTTTAAAATCCTTGAAAAGTTAGAGTAAGAAAATTATTAGAAAATAAAATGTTACGTGTAAGTTAAAATTCCGTATGTTGTGGATAGTCCCTCACCCGCCTATAAATTCGTCAAGTGCAACACAAGCTAAGCTGCGATTGGCTGCGTACCGAAGTTGTAGGACCAATCGAGATATACGTTCATTGAATTTTGTAGTGGTGTATTTTTATTTAAATAATTATAAATTGTGCACAGTTCATGTGACTATTATTGTACGAATCTGAAGATAAAGAATAATTCTAGGTGGTACATATAATGTTTTGCATAAGAGATTTACTTATATGAGATTTCTCAGCCTTTAAAGTTGAGGTAAAATTTCCTTGGTAAGAAATACACGGCGATTAAAATTATGTTCTCAGCGTTATGAACTGAGTTTGAATTTGGCGCCTAAATTTGACCGTTACACCTTTCTGATCTATTCTGAATTGAAAATAAAGATATTTAACTGTAGAATGTACATAATAAAACCAAATAAAAGATGACAGTTTGTTCATTCTTTATTAATGAAAAAAATCACTGTGAACAGAAGAATATACATTTTCCTGATACCATACCGTTACTATGATTTACCATAACTAAAAACAAAAGTAAAAAATCTGATGTGGCCAGCACATTACCTTCCGTCAGTTCTATGTATTTTGTACAAATTTCATACAGAAAGTTCCTTGTTAAATATTATATTTCTTGTACTTTAGCTTCCGGCAGTTGCATGTATTTTATGCAAATTCCATACAGAAAGTTTATAGCAAAAGATCCTATATTTCCAGTAAAATTATAAGACACACACTATGTCAATTTCACTTGACACTGACATCTTTCAATAAAATTTTTCTTAATATAGTAGCTGTTTTCATAGCTATGGCTACTTTATGAAATTTAATTTCTTTATAATTTTTTAACTCTATATCCATTTAATATTAAGTATAAAATGCAGTTAAATCGTATAGAGAATAAAATATTCTTTAATATTTATAATAACATTAAATGTGAAAAAATGATATTTAACATAGTTTTTTGAAGAAAAACTGTTAAAATCTTCAAATGAGGGTACTTCCGGTTGTCCAATTCTAACCAAAATCTAATCAGCTCTTCACATGCATGTAACGAAGAGAAATATGAAAGAATTATAATTTTTAAAATTGTAGTATGGCAGTTATCGTAGACGAAAATTTTGTTACACACACACACACACACACATACATACATACATACACACACACATACAGATATCATCGTAAAAATAGTAAAATCGTATTCTAGGGACCCTGAAACGTGCTTATTCATCAAAATTTTTTGACCAGACAATTTACCTAAAGGTGACGGAAGGTAAAAAGGTATCCTTAACAGCCGCTGGCCCTTAAGATTCATAATGGACACTACTGTTAAAGTCAGCCCCTTCCATTATTTTCTTTATATCGGCCTAATGACGTTAATAATTATTTACGCACCACGTACGCACTACATTAAAGCGAAAAATGAATGATTGGCTTCTAACGTTTCGTTATAATTATAAAACGATCTTTAAATTAAAAACTTCCTATGCATCAATAGGTAAATTTTTATATTATACTTGTGAGCTAAACCATTAAGTCTATCTATCGACATTGTACTTCTTTTTCAAATATTTTAATGTAAAAAATGTAGAAAATGATTAATTTAAGTACATTATATATTCAATTCACTGGACTTTAAAGGGGGGGGGGCTTAAGCCCCCTAAGCCCCCCGCTGAATACGCCACTGATAGAACGTACAGATTTCATTAAAACGAATGGAAGTTGCGCTTGTCGACTGACAGACGCCATTATGGGGTGACGAAGGTCAGCCGATTAGGGCCACTGCTGTAAACAAATGTCTCACTTAACTTGCACAAAATGCCAAATAAATCCGAACACTTGAACTCTATTTAACTCCGGCGGATGCTCCATTATCTTCAACTGCATCAATTACAATACTCATCATTTGGTACTTGTCTTCTCTGACTTCAATTACATTCGAAATTGACGTCATTTTGTTCGAAGGAAGATCGTTAAAATAATGCAAGCATTGAATTATCGAATTAGGACTATATTGATACTGGGTAAATTTCTATTGAATTTTTAGAGACTTGCGCCTTTCACTGCAAATTTTTAATTTCATCTAATAAATTAGATTTTTTTTCTGAAAGACATTTCCTTTATTAATAAAAATTTAAAAATGATAGACCTTATATTTGGTACCACATTACCCCTTATTACTTCTGTTGTCTTATAGCGTTTCCATGCACCGGGTGTCTTAGGCCAACCGACACATGGGAGATTAACATGGAAAATCAGTTAATTGTGAATCTCCCCAGTGCAAGATATTAAGTTGAAATTTCGTATGCTTATTGCTTATCCGGGGATACTAAATATATGGATTATATTTAAAATTAGTCAATTTACATGTGTAAAGGCCCATTCAGAATAAAAAAAAATTAGCGGTAGTGTAAGAATTAGTGGAATCGGTAGCGTAGAAATTTATAGTAAACATTATTTCCGTTCACAATGAAAAATTATTGAAATAGTTTCCAGGAATTTTTTATTATAAATTAATAGGGTGCAAGGTTGACAGTTATAGCTGTTATTTTATTTTTGCACAAAAAACAACTGACATAGATGATGACTTATTAATTACACTTATCCTAGTGATGCACGACGAGGCGAGAGTATTCTCGCATCTCGTCTCGTCTCGTTGCCTTATGCGAGACGAGAACGAGAGCGAGATTGCAGTTTAAAATTCGAGGCGAGATCGATATAACAACTGCAAGAAGCGAGATATCTCGCGAGAGTCTCGCAATAAAAAGTATTTATTACTTTATAGCTTTGAGTCATAAATTCAATGAAAAATGCACCGTACAAGGAGTGGAGTCAACGCTAATTCGTGAATAGAATACGTGAATGTGAAAATTATATGAATTCACCCAAAGTGAGGAAATACAAAATAACGACAAAATCGGTTTTGCATTCAATAGATCTAGTTTTCTCCAATATTTCAGTCCCTAATTCACCCCAGTTAAAACCACAGTTAACATTTTATTGCCGCCTCTGAAAAGTAAAGGATGTTATATTAAGCGTCGATGGGAGCCAAAACCGAGAGAAGCGGAGTGATTGGTTGCCGGCGGGTTACCAATGTAGCGATTTACAAAGTTAAAAAAATTGTTTAATGTTTTAATTTGTTTTACCGATGACAAAATGTATTAACATATGTATGTATTGAAATAGTTTAGAGATCACAATTTAGTGATAAACTGGATATTTTACAGGTAAATTAAATTATTTAATCACATTTTCTGGTGACCTTTAATGAATAAATATTATGTTCGTATTGAAGTAATTTGGTGATCAGAATTTAGTGTATCGTCTCTTTATTATATTTATACTTATACAACTGTAAATATACGGAAGACGGTGCGATTGATGCGAACTTGTTAAGGAAATTTAAAATTATTTCAAAAAAAGAAAATGCATGGGCACAAATTGCCTTTGAAATAAGCGAAAATGGTAAGTTACGTGTTCACTTTTAATTGTGCAAAGTTTATTAATAAGTCTGTTTGTTTACATAGCGCAACGTCTGAGGTACACCACAAAATGATCCTTTTTCTATTGCTCATTTTATCTGATGAAATCAGAAATCAGTTGTCAATAAACGTCAAAACTGTCAAAAAAAAAAAATAAGCGATAGCGTAGTGGCAACGTAGAAGTTTGGAGATTGCAAACTCCTACCGCTGCTGTTGCCACTGCGCTACTACTAATTTTCTTAATTTTTGGATGTGAACGAATACATTTGCTATAACGCATTCAATCTTTTACCCAGGCCACTACCACTGCCACTAATTCTACCGCTACGTTAATTACCTTCCGTCACCTTTAGGTAAGGAAGGTATTGTCTTTGGTCAAAAAATTCGGTGGTGAGTTTTTGATGAATAAGCACGTTTTAGGGTCCCTACAATACGATTTTACTATTTTTACGATGATGTCTGTATGTGTGTGTGTGTATGTATGTATGTATGTATGTATGTATGTATGTATGTGTGTCCGTGTGTGTGTGTGTGTGTGTAACAAAATTTTCGTCTACGATAACTTCCATACTACAATTCTAAAAATTATAATTCTTTCGTATTTCTCTTCGTTACATCCATGCGAAGAGCTGATTAGATTTTGGTTAGAATTGGACAACCGGAAGTACCCTCATTTGAAGATTTTAACAGTTTTTCTTGAAAAAACTATGTTAAATATCATTTTTTCACATTTAATGTTATTATAAATATTAAAGAATATTTTATTTTCTATACGGTTTGACTGCATTTTATACCTAATATTAAATGGATATAGAGTTAAAAAATTATAAAGAAATTAAACTTCATAAAATAGCCATAGCTGTGGAAACAGCTACTATATTAAGAAAATTTTGATTGAAAGATGTCAGTGTCAAGTGAAATTGACATAGTGTGTTTGTCTTATAATTTTACGGGAAATAGGTATAGGATCTTTTGCTTTCTGTATGGAATTTGTATAAAATACATACAACTGCTTTAAGGTAATGTACAAGAAATAATAATAATAAATCTTTTATTTCTGCAGATACATTACACTGTATATAGAAAACGTCACAAAATAATAATTTTCTGTATGAAATTTGCATAAAATACATGCAACTGCCGGAAGGTAATGTACAAGAAATAGAATATGTCATTTAGCAAGGAACTTTCCGTATGAAATTTGTATAAAATACATAGAACTGACGGAAGGTAATGTGCTGGCCACATCAGATTTTTTTTTTGTTGTGAATGATACTTAATACTAGAAGAAATTTAGAAAATTTATCGAATTTTCAGAATTGTTCATATCCTGGAAAGAAAATTCCTAAGCAACAGCTCAAATAGCATAATGGTAGCGTGTGCGCTTGGCAATAATCAAAATTCGTAGAGCCGAGTTCGGAACCAGTCGAAAGCTATATATTTTTTTAATTTTTACTTTTCAAAATAATGTTTATCATTAATATGTATTTAATCTATTATTCACAATTAATAAAATATAAACATTATTTCAATCATAAATTATATTTTGTAAAATCTGAATCACACTGATTACAATAAATATTTTTGGATTTGTTTCAATGGATCAATTAAATGGCCTGCAAGACTTCCTGCCCCTTAGATTTTTTATTTAAAATCAAAAATTTACGGCCATTATGAATTGACCACTTTAGACGATCTTAAAACGACAATGAATAATGATTGCAGCCTTATTTCAAATGCGATTTATATGTTATAAAATAAATAAGTTGTGTTGCGTTTATAACGTATCCATTTTATTAAATATTAATGAAAGATTAAAAACATATTAATGATAAAAATAATTTTGAAAAGTAAAAATTTAAAAATAAGTTTTGCTGTCGGCTGGTTTCGAATCCGTCTCTCCGAATTTTGTTTATTACCAAGCGCGCTCGCTACAACCATACTATCAGAACCGTTACTTGGAAACTATTATTTTCAGGATATGAAGAACAATCCTGGGAATTCTATAATTTTCTTATTTATTTTTTTTTTTTTTAATATTACACACCTAAATTGACTGACTAGAAATATAATCCATAGAATGAGAATCCTCGGATAAGCATATAAAATTTTAACTTAATATCTTGCACTGGGGAGATACTATTGAAAATTAACTGATATTCCATGTTAATCACCCATGTGTCGGTTGGCCTAAGACACCCGGTATATCGTATACAGGATGTTAATTTAAAAACGGGCCATAGGCGTTTAACATGTAAATCAGTTTTTCCTTGCCCAAAACTTCCCATTTAATTTTAGACAAAAAAGAGTCAAATAAATGTTCTAGAGAATGAAATTCTACACCTAAATCAATAAAGAGATTATATTTTACATGTTTAATAACTTTTAAAATCCAATTTAAAATTTTATAAATATTGCACAATTGTAGTGATAGCTATAGAATGTAAATAAAATTATAAAGAAATGCATATCGTCTGAACGCAAAACTAAATAAATTAATGGAAAACGCTATAAGATTATGTGAGGGAAAACAATCTTCGTATATGCTGACAAATAAACTTGATGCAACCACATTGAAACTATGACGTATGATATGACGTAATTAGGTTATTAAGATGCGACGATCATAGATTATATTTCCTGAAATTAATAGACTTACGTAATTGGATTATCTTGGTTCTATGTATAAAGTGGTGTATGAAATTACAACATTCATTTAGAATAACTCGTCAGATTGTAGTCAGATTTCTCTTAACAAAGCAGGTCAAATTATGAAACTGAATTCCGTATACGCCTTTACTAAAGAGTCAAAAAAATGTCGTCCAGCATATTCCTAAGTTTATTAATTAGAAGGCTATATTCTTTTTCATTTCATTACAAAAGGAACACAAATGTCTGTAGTTCATTCATGTTTTTATTTTTTTGCAAAAGATTAAAAAAGATTTTAATTCCTCGTGTTCCCAAGTATGTGTCCACACTCTAGACATACGCTTTCCCATGGGAGTGTATCAAAAATTGAATCCTTTGTATGACGGACCTTATGATTTGCAGTGTCCTTCCTGTTATAGAAGAGGTCTCCACTGCATAGCCAGCACAATGAATAATGCGATTCCGCGGCTTAACCCGAATAATACTATCAACACAAACGTTGCTGCGTTACCCCACAACTAACTGGATTAAATATAGCTCTCAAAGTTACACAGGTCAAGTGTAAAATTGACGGAAAATATTTAAAAAGGATAAATTTAAAGTAAATTATATGAGAAACAATTCTGCGTAGATAAAGAGAACATAAAAGTTATAAGCTCACTATCTCTTTTAACCAGGGTTGAGCGTCTACGCGTAATCTATGATAGATTATTTACATACAGTCTTAAATATAAACTATGTAAACTTTGTATATATCGCACATACGTACTAGCGAAATATACCTTATTTCTTCATTACCTGACAGTCCAGTGTAAGTCAGTGATTAAAATAGGAGAAGAATATATATAAATATATATATATATATATATATATATATATATATATATATATATATATATATATATATATATATATATATATAAGTCGAACAAAAATTTTAAAAAGTTAGTTTTCACTTAAAGCACGTAAAAGACAAATTCAAAGCAATATGCAATGTTTATTTAAAAATATTCTCAAATACTAGTGTATCTCGTCTTGAATCTCACCGGTAAATAATCTAATGGGGTCATACAAAAAAATTGATTTGTTTCATAAATGAAAAATTTACCTAATATTATGTATATATTCATAAAAAATCTGATGTGGCCAACACTATACCTCCCGCTATATAATTTTTATTAATTTAAATATTCATACTTACACATCCAGTTATGCTGGAAACTGTATTAAGATACATTCTATATAACTATGGTTCTATTTACTATTTTCTTTTTAAAACGTTACTATTATTAATTTCAAATGATTAGTTCTTTAACAGTGCTATTTATCTGTCAGTTACATACATTTGTGATATGAACTGTGTAACCAAGGGGGATTTAAATTATAAATAATTTTATAAATTTATCCATTAAATATAAAATAAAAGTATGGAAAATTTAACAATCTTTAATTTTTATAATAACACAAACCTAAAAAAATAATATATGAAGGTATTTTTCGAATAAAATTATTTTGAACTTCATGTAAAGTACCATTTCCGCACGCACGCACACATACACACACACATACACACACATACATACACACACATACACACGTACATGCATACACACACACACACACACACACACACAAACACACACGCACACACACACACACACACACACACGCACACGCACACACACACACACACACACACACACACACACACACACACACATACCATCATTGTGAAAATGTTAAAATTGGATTCTAGTGACCTTAAAACGTGGTCATTTACCAAAATTTCAATATGCGATTTTTAGCACGATCCCTATACCTCCCTTACCGAGGGTAGCGGGAGGTAAAAATATTTATTATTAAACTTTTCAATTCATGATTTTCTTTATAAATATTCTGAGTCTGATGTTGTGACGTCATAGTTTTGTACACACAGCACAAGAGAGACTACACAAGGCCGCAAAATTATGACGTTAATTAAAATTATTTCTGTAAAACTAAAAACTTAAGTGACATGAAGTATATATTTATGTAAGTAATTTTAAATGTACTTTTACAAAAAAATATAATTGTCTTAAATTAGCCAATAATTTAGTTTTTAATTATATTATTTTCGATTTTATTTTCGTTATCTGGAATAGTGGTTTTATATCAATAAAATGACATCGTATTTTCAACTTCAACGGCTCATTCATATACCTTGTAAATTAATCAGTAATAGTAAAAAAATTTTCTCCTTTTAAGCAAAAAAAAAAAATATAGCCTATATACGCGTAGACAATATACTAACATACTTGTAAACAGCATTATTGTCTTCGTATAGCATCATGGATAAACCTGCTTCTAACAAAGATAATAAAATATTATTTACACTACTATTTATATTTAAAAGTACTCGTATTTACCCATCTGTATTTTGTTATTTTAATTCTTTTTGTTGAATTTGTTGCTCGAGAACGAGGAGTTTTTTTTTTGTTAATGTACAGCATTGGTGGTTTTTAGTAACATTATACTTTTTGCAACATACATTAATAAATATACTTTCTTTTTTGTATGACTGATTATGCACTGCTCGTATTCTACGTATAATGAATTTGAGTTCATAGAAACAAGATTAGCGTAGTCTCATAGTCGTTAAATTCACGAAATAATAAATTAGCGGGAATGTAAGGAAGACAATGAAACACTAGACCATTTCGTAAATGATCCATCAAAATAATTGCATCTCATAACACAAAGCTAGAGTTAAAGTCTGTTAAAACATTAGTGCTGGTAAATGAAGCTACTAAAATTATAATTATATTTGTAGATTGTGCGATAGCCCTGCTCATTAGCTGGCTTCGGATGTGTTGGAAACAAAGCTAATACTGTCGTGATTAACTTTATTAATTCGGATTGCTTGAGACAGCGCACATATTCGCAGCAAATACGGATTGCCGGCAGGGAAATAATCATTAGCCCGAGAAAACACACAAACGCTAGGAGTGCAATGCAAATTACTCAATAAACAAGCACAAGAACACAACAGCAAAAATATTGGAAGTTACTCTTGCGTTCTAATATTTATTTTACAAAAACAGCAGTGTATTCTCTAACAAAAATAACTAATACTATAACGGTTTATTAATAAATACTTGTGATACTTTATCTACAGATAAAATGAAAGAAGAAGCAGGTTGCATAAATGTAGGAGAGAGAATTAAATGCATCAAATACGTATGCGCTGATGACAGGCAGAGGTCACAGAAATTAAAAGAGAATTATAAAAAGATGATGAATATGTGGATGAATTGTGAAGAGTACGAAATTAAAATACACATAAAGAGAACAGAAGTAATAAGCAGGGACCGAAAACCGAACTGAACCCGAACCGAAAACTGTTCTGAACCCACCTTTTTTTTGAACTTGAATCAGAACCCGAACCACTGTTAATTTGGTCGACATGAACCCGAACTGGAATCGGGAACCCACTATTCTCGGGTGCAAAAAATCTGGTTCACTGAACCAACATGTTTTAATACTTCTGTAACACATAGTTGCAAATAGGATTAGTTTTGTACTGAAATAATTAATATTTTATTTCATTATTTGAAATGGCGAAGATTTATTAGAAAGCTAGTGAAAGATCATAAAATCACAAGCAGAAATATTAAATTAAAATAAACCTTATTTAAAAGTATATAGTTTTTAAAAATTGTGAAGACGTTCAAAGACTTTTAAAAACTGCTAATATATTAAATTTTTGGGAGGAACAAAAATTGTTACACTCTGTTACGTTGTGCAAATTGAGATATCAGTTACAGCTACACAGGTTAGTAGGGAACGGGCATTTTCTGCAATAACTTTCTTTTTGCAACTTCAACGAGCAAATATTTCTGAAGAAATATCAGATATTTTGATGATCAGATTAAATGAAAATTTCTCTACAAAGTAAATTTATTGGTAGGGGTATTTTTAATGATGTACCTAATAGAGTAATATTATATTGTTATTATTGTACATATCGCGTATTATATACCATATATGTATGTATAATTTATTATTTCCGATACAATTTTTCGAATCCGAACCAGAACTGAACCGGTACCGAACCACCTAAAAATATTTTTTCTCAACCCGAACCGAACCTGAACCCAATTTTATTTTCATTTCTGAACCTGAACCCGAACCGAATTCATTTGTCCACGGTTTCCGATCCCTGGTAAAAGTAAGGAAGTACAGAAACATTCATCAGTGCTTTGCTTAATTAACGAGCGACCGAACCAAGTTTAATGTCAAGCCAATCCCGTATGGTATTCCACAGGGCTCAATATTAGGTCCAATTTTATTTTCTCTGTACGTAAATGATGTAAGAGTTGTTCTTAATACAAATTTCATTGGATTTGCCGATGATTTTTCTAAAACTATTCCAGAAAATTAAATTAATACAGAAAATACCATGTCCACATTAACTAAAAATATTTCTGTTTGGTTTGTGAGTCTTACTCTCACAATAAATGCAACTAAATCTGCAATAATGAAATTATCAACAACTAAACGACATACTACCACAAGTAAGCAATCAAAAAGTTTTGGGTATTAATTTAACAGAAAATTTAAAATGGGATGAACAAATTAATGATATTTGTACCAAACTTGCTCCACTTTGCTCTTAAAAAACTTGCACAAAATACTACAGTAAATACAGCAAAAACTTTTTATTTTGCAAAATTTTCTAGTTTAATGTCAAATGGCATAATTTTCTGGGGCTGCTCTCCCAATGCCGTTCGCATTTTAATGCTATAGAAACGAGCTATTAGAAATATTTATAAACGTAGCTATAGAAATACAGGTAAAGATAGTCTTATAGAAGAAAAATTTCTTACTCTGCCATGTTTGTATATTTTATAAGTTAATTTATTTATTAGAAAAAATAAAAATCAAATTTTAAAATACGAGAATTGTCATAGGTAGTTGTAATACTAGAGGTAAAGAGAATTTAGTGCTTCCAAAACAAAACTTAAATATAACTCTAAATGATCCTTTTGTAATAAGAATCAAATTTACCAGAACATGTAAAGAACATTGATTTGTTAATTTATTTAAAAGGAAACTAAAATATTTAGTAATAGATAAATGTTATTACAATATTAATGAATATTTTCGGGATAATTTCAAGAAGTTATTTTGTTTATGGAGATATCATGAAAACTTTGTATTTGTGACTAGGTATGTAGTTTTGACATTTCATATACCAATGTAATTTTGGTCTTACTTGGAGAATAAATTATTATTATTATTATTATTATTATTATTATTGTCCAACATGGCCATGTGAGACCAACGTGACATCTCACTATTTCATGTTTGAACCATGTTTATCTCCAATAGTAATATTTGACTGAATGTATTTAATATATTAAATAAATGTATCACAAAATATGAATAAATATACTTCCAAAATTACTATCTGTATAATCCTGAATTTATGGCCGCGTGATATCACATTGGTCTCATAAAATCAGTAGGTCAACACGCACTTTTTTCAAATCGTTAATTTTTATTAATCTAAATGCATACCTATTTAATTATACTGGAAACTGTATTGAATTCCTTTCCTATTGTTCTATTTACTTTTTTCTTTTTAAAACGTTACTATTATTAATTTGAAATTAGTTCTTTGACGGTGACATTTATCTGTCAGTTACATATATTTCAATAATTGCATAACCAAGGAGTTTTGTTTGTTTAAAGCGTGGGCTCCGGGATTTAAATTTCAGATAATTTTATAAATTAATCCATAAAATATATAGAAAAACTATTAATGTAAATCTGTAGAAAATTTAATAATCTATAATTTTTATAATAAATTTAATCCCAAAAAAGTAACATTTAAAGGTATTTTTGGAACAAAAACTATTTGAGCTTGAAGTAAAGTGCTATTTCCAGTTATCCAATTTATACTAAAATCTAATGGGCTCTTTCCATAATAGAATTTTTTTCTGAATGATAGTATATGAGTTAGAGTGGATGATCCACACACATACACACACACACACACACACACACACACACACACACACACACACACACACACACACACACACACACACACACACACACAAACACACAAACACACAAACACACAAACACACAAACACACACACACAAACACACAAACACACAAACACACACACACACACACACACACACACACACACACACACACACACATCATCGTGAAAATGTTACAAATGGATTCTAGGGACCTTAAAACGTGGTCATTTATCAAAATCTCGATATGCGATTTTTAGCACGATCCCTATACCTCCCTTACCAAGGGTAGCGGGAGGTAAAAAACATAAATAACAAACAAATTTGTGTGAAATGTATTTACACAGGTAATATTCTTCAAGAATGTGGCTCATAAAGATTGGTGAAGAATTTTTATAACATGCATAGTAATAAACTTTATCGTACCAGATATTCGAAAATATCCCCTCATGTACATACTAAATTTTATTTCCATTTTATAGCTAGAACTAATATCACCCTAACTTACGGTGCAGTTTTATATGCAAGTATACCGAACACAACTTCTGTGTATTTAGAAAGTTAGATGAAATTTAAGAGAAACAGCTATTCATATGTAGATACCAGCTCTCAAATTCCCAAAAACTCCACAGCAGCGTGTAATAACACCTCGAAAAGTATCATCATTCCTTGTGGAAAACAAACCAAAACCAGGAATTAATTTCCCGGGTACACTAACAACATACAATTAAATTCCAAGCTCGGTGGTGCTGCAAAGAAGCAGCGAAGAACAAAGTATCTAGGTCCGATAGTTGTGAAGTTGGGAAGTGCTCGGCGTTACAAGTTCCAGATAACGGACGTCAATGCCGGATGAAACCGCATCAGGCTTGATAAATCAAATGGATGATATGCAATAGTTGCTGAAGCCGCATGAGAATTGCTTGGATGTCAGAGAAACAACAGATGGAGGATTGCCGTTAAAAGTTAGTAGAGCTACCACTAAAGCAGATTGTTTCGCTAACTATTGTTACTGTTGGGCATACTTGGTATTGGGTACTACTTATTTTATGACCTTCATAATAAACTAGGACGATAATATCTGACAAAAATAAAGCGACTCTGTGGAAGCTAATAAAAAATATGCAGTTATTTCCATACTTACTGCCTCATAACGTATCATTATGATGAAAAAGTTGTTAAATAACGATAATTAAAATGTTGGCAAATGGAAGGTCAATTAATTTATTATTTATATTTGTGAAATGGAAAATAAGTAACAAAACATTTATTCATGCATCAAATATATAATTAACAACTATATTTAAATTATAGAAGAAATGTTTGTGGTCGAGAAAGTCTTTTATGGGATGATAATAATTCATTAATAATTGATATTTATACATATTCTTTACTGAATAAAGAAATAATAATTAAAATAATAATGTCAATATTTTTTGCAAAATGACATTACAATGACTATTTCCCTCATAAATATATAAACCAATCCAAATTCAAGATTCAACATACATAGTTACCAAGTTTCATTTCGATAAAACACCGTCACAAAAATTTTTTCGCATCTTTAAGCCAATAAGATGTATTTTTACAAGTGAGTTTTGATAAGCGAAAATTTTTTGACGTTTTAGAAACATATTGTTTACATACCTGTCAAAGTCTGTATATTTTCAGTGTTATCAGTTTTTATTAAAAACGAGTCGATTCGAACAGGAATCTATTTAAAACGTTAAAAAGCAAACTGAAACATAATACCACTAAACATAATAAAACGTACAAAATTTTTATCAAGAAAAAAATTATATTTATGATTACCTGATTTTTATTTTGGAAATACTCATCCGAATACAATTCGTGGTTAAATTTTATCCTGGAAAATTTTTTCTATTGCTTTACTCGAGCCTGTTGCCAATTTATCTCGTGACACTGATCAATAATCACTTGTATGACAACTCGTGATTTTTTTGTCAATGTCACTCAATAAATTGCTAGGCAACCGGCTCTCGTAACAATCTGAAAATTTTTCCGGCAAAAATTTACCACTTATGATATTATATATGACAATCTAATTTACAATAATAGTTACTAACTTTTCTAAAAAAAATTGGCTAAAATCGTTGTGTCAAACGATATGAGGACGTTTATAACGATATTACTTAATGAATATGATTTTTACAAAATGTCGTTCAGGATCACATCGTTACATTTATAAATAATGATAGTTGTTATATAACGATATTACACATATATATGTATATATATATATATATATATATATATATATATATATATATATATATATATATATATATATATATATATATATAAGCCTATTGTTTTGTAATGTAACATATTCAAAAAATCTTATGGACGTTTATAAGTAATTCAATATTTGTGAATAAGGGGTACGACAAAAATAAATATTTAACTAGAGTGACCATTTACGAAAGAAACTTTGTAAGTCATTATTATTTATAGGTAACAGCAAGAGGACCGCTTGCATTTGTCGTGAATACTATGATTCTGTAACACTTGGGTCAACAATTACCTACAGATTTTCAATGCGGTAGAATGAAGAATCAAAATACCTGTTATATTTTTATAATATATAATATATAAATTAAACCGACGCTTATAAGAGTTTTAGTCGATTTTTCACCAATATTTTGAACGACTTCAAATTAAGCTAATTTCTCATTTTTGCATCTACCACTCTGAAAGATAGCATAAGGAGGTTAGAAAATTTGAATTCGTTATGTAATTTTATAATATATTTAGCACGATCATTTTCTTATTCCAAACGAATTTACAAACGTTTTAATACACAATTTTCAACACCGTCTTTTTATCAATCTAATTTTTAAACATGTAAGAGATAAAAAATAGCATATTAGCTGGTACCACGGATCACCTCAAGTGACATCTACAGATTGCTTCCATAAACTAACGGATACTGTGATGGCTTGGTACTCTGTGACATGGGTGACATATCATTGTATACATAAATTAAAATTTTGAAAATATGAACTAATAAGAGAATTGAATATAGATACATTTGTTTTAATTAATCTCAAAACAATAACTATAAATTCATTTCTAAATAAATTTAAAATCACTTGTCACATACACTTCTATTTTAATATTTGTATATATTTAAGATAAAAGGGTATGGTACGACATTTCATCATTATATATAAAAGTAAACGTCCATCTGCTTCTTTGCACTACACTTTATATCAATCAGTACAACGAATATTCATCAACTTATTGAATTTCAATTCTATATTACTTCAAAAAATAAACACAGTTAATACACTTTAAAACTGGAGAAATTGCGAAATATATCACTACTGGCACTATAACTAAAACCACAAACTGTTACAAATTGTAGTACCAAATAATTAAAGATGTTAAAGCGTACGTTCAATGACATGCGTGATGACTTATGTGACTTTACAATACAAAATATTGCAAAATGTTTTGAACTTAAAGATAGATTTAAACCCATAAACCTGCCCCTTCCTTCCATAGCTACGCCGCCGTATAGACATGCAAATATCTATGTCCAACGAATCACATGTGACAGTCTGACAGTGAACGTGTTTTAAACCTTGACAAAAAACCAATAATGTTATTTAAAAAATCTTACAAATAGGTGTTAAATTCTTATCACATATTCCAAACGAATTTACAAACGTTTTAATACACAATTTTTAACACCGTCTTATTACCAATCTAATTTTTAAACATGTAAGAGATAAAAAATAACATATTAGCTAGTACCACGGATCACCTCAAGTGACATCTACAGATTGCTTCCATAAACTAACGGACACTGTGATGGCTTGGTACTCTGTGACATGGGTGACATATCATTGTATACATAAATCGAAATTTTGAAAATATGAAATAATAAGAGAATTGAATATAGATACATACATTTATTTTAATTAATCTCAAAACAATAACTATAAATTCATTTCTAAATAAATTTAAAATCACTTGTCACATACACTTCTATTTTAATATTTGTATATATTTAAGATAAAAGGGTATAGTACGACATTTCATCATTATATATAAAAGTAAACGTCTATCTGCTTCTTTGCACTACACTTTATATCAATCAGTACAACGAATATTCATCAACTTATTGAATTTCAATTCTATATTACTTCAAAAAATAAACACAGTTAATACACTTTAAAACTGGAGAAATTGCGAAATAAATCACAACTGGCACTATAACTAAAACCACAAACTGTTACAAATTGTATTACCAAATAATTAAAGATGTTAAAGCGTACGTTCAATGACATGCGTGATGACTTATGTGACTTTACAATACAAAATATTGCAAAATGTTTTGAACTTAAAGATAGATTTAAACCCATAAACCTGCCCCTTCCTTCCATAGCTACGCCGCCGTATAGACATGCAAATATCTATGTCCAACGAATCACATGTGACAGTCTGACAGTGAACGTGTTTTAAACCTTTGCAAAAAACCAATAATGTTATTTAAAAAATCTTACAAATAGGTGTTAAATTCTTATCACATATTCCAAACGAATTTACAAACGTTTTAATACACAATTTTTAACACCGTCTTATTATCAATCTAATTTTTAAACATGTAAGAGATAAAAAATAACATATTAGCTAGTACCACGGATCACCTCAAGTGACATCTACATATTGCTTCCATAAACTAACGGATACTGTGATGGCTTGGTACTCTGTGACATGGGTGACATATCATTGTATACATAAATTAAAATTTTGAAAATATGAAATAATAAGAGAATTGAATATAGATACATAGGTACATTTATTTTAATAAATCTCAAAACAATAACTATAAATTCATTTCATTCATAAAAGGGTATGGCACGACATTTCATCATTATATATAAAAGTAAACGTCTATCTGCTTCTTTGCACTACACTTTATATCAATCAGCACAACGAATATTCATCAACTTATTGAATTTCAATATATTACTTCAAAAAATTAACACAGTTAATACACTTTAAAACTGGAGAAATTGCGAAATAAATCACTACGGACACTATAACTAAAACCACAAACTGTTACTAATTGTATTACCAAATAATTAAAGATGTTAAAGCGTACGTTCAATGACATGCGTGATGACTTATGTGATTTTACAATACAAAATATTGCAAAATGTTTTGAACTCAAAGAGAGATTTAAACCCATAAACCTGCCCCTTCCTTCCATAGCTACGCCGCCGTATAGACATGCAAATATCTATGTCCAACGAATCACATGCGACAGTCTGACAGTGAACGTGTTTTAAACCTTGACAAAAAACCAATAATGTTATTTAAAAAATCTTACAAATAGGTGTTAAATTCTTATCAAAAACTCTTGAAAAACTTTATAAACCGTCGATGTCGAAGCAAAAACGCTTTAGGTAAACATCTCCGCATGTTCCATTAACGCGGAGCGAAACAAGCTAATATCGTTAGGTATTTGGATCAGGAGTTGCCGTAGCACATACTTCAAAGATTGTTGTGCATCGCCTTCGACCCTCGCATACTCAGCGCTCTTACCCTAGGCCGAGCAGTTCCGCCCTCGACAACTTTCATTTCCACTATTGAATCAGCGAATAAAAACGTCGCCGATGATTTAAACGTCAGATAAAGTGATAATTGATTGGAAGAGAAGTGAGTTTAATGTTTTCTTTTATGACTATTTATGGTGGAAAAACAGAGACGGAGCAATGAAAAATGTGAAACTCTATTTTCGTTTTTAAATCATTTCAAATTGAAATGTTTTAGTACGCAACAAACGATTTATTGATGATTTACTGAGAGTCCGTCCAAAAATATGAGTACTATTATTGCTTCGAAATTGTTCAATGAAATACCAACTATATTGCTCTTACTATTTGTTGCACGCTAATACCTTCTTCTCAATATTCAATTTATTTACTTGGTATTGTAACGTGTGAGCCCCGATGCTGCGTTGAACAAGCATCTAAATATAGCGATAACGCAATCGCGCTAGCAGCCAGGCTACGTAAACAAACATGTCGCGACGTGTTTTATTACTTCCGGTCACCTGAACCTTTTGTGTTTATTGTTATTATGCGGTCGAACATTCTAGAGCTCTGTGGAAGTTAATGGCAGCTATATAAAAGGGACGCAGCTATGCTCGGGAGGAGTTAGTTACATAGGGAGAGTCATAGAGACATTCACATAAAGTGTTAGTGAGTAGCATAGCAGTATCGTGGTGAGCGTATGCAGTTTGTGTCGAGTAGGTATTCGAGAAGTTACTGGTAAACTGGGATAGCTGTGGATGTGAATACTCAGTAGTGTTGACGATCTATAGTATACGAGGACAGTAACGGCGAGTCGGAAAGTTCTGGCATACCGGGATAGCTGTGAAAGAGAATACTCGGTAGTGTTGAAGAGTATTGGGAAGTTAGGTATACGAGGACAGTAACGGTAAGTGGAAGTGGATACTCGGCAGTAGTGGTGAAGAATTGTGGCATACAGCTAGTTGGTGATACTAGGGCTGTGGAAGGAGAAAATTAGTTACATAAATAGACAGTGAGGTGAAAGTGGTGACTTCTGTCCGAGCAGTTGAATATACACACGCTGTTGAGTCAGTTGAGTATACAGACACTGTTGAGTCAGTTGAATACACAGACGATGTGGAAGTCGGTAAGCCGACAGTTGAACGTGATATAAGTGATATATAAGTATATAGTGACATAAATATAACGATATAAATATCGCGTAAACAGTCTACAAAAGTCTGCAACAGACCGGAAGTCTAAGATTGGAACGCGTAGTGACATAAATAATTAGTAAGATCGTATAAATAAACAGTCGTGTTAATTGTTAAATAAATAAATAGTGTTAGTGTTAACTAGTTAATTAGTTTTAGTCTTAATTAGTTTTTTAATAATTGTTAGTAATAGTCATTATTTAATACCTTTTTAATATTTAGTTATAGAAATAAACCTTTATTTTAATTCATAATAATAATTGTCTAATATTTTCTCTTCACCCAAATAAATAAAAACGTTACAGTATAATTTTTTTGTTATTTTGAGGCGTTGCTTTAACCAATGAGCCACCAGAGCTATAATAAAATGAAGATTAAATTTTAAATACTGGGACAGAATTAGAATTCACTAATCCAAAAATAAGGATTAGCTTAAACTTTTTTGTGAATCATCAATTTATGTATATTATAAATAATGGTGTGTATTAATGGGTATTATTATTGAAAATAATTACTTTGAACCTATTTAATATAAAATTCTAAAAACATGAACGCATGGTTTGATTCTCCTTATTTTTAGCATGACTCTCGTACTTCCTTATATTTTTAAAGCGTAGTGTATATGGAGTACTTTTTCTTGAATTTGAAATAGTTTAAAATATAATAAATTATTTTCTGTTCATTCATAGTTTAAGCAAAAGACTGAAATTTCAATTCAAGTAATAAAAACGTACAAATATTACGCCTATTTAAATAACATGATAAATAATACATTCTAAAACGTTATAGGCGATTTTCTCTAAATCCTATCTCATCGAAAACTCCTCTCCAATACAAAACCAATCAGCTTTTCATTATCTCCCTCCCAAATCAATATCATTTCTTTCTCGGGGTGTTTTTCCTCAATTAGCTCGTAATATTCCTCTCGCGTTTCATCTTGACCCTACTTCAACCCTCGGAATTCCTTAGGGCTACGCATTGTCACCATGCATGATACAAGTGTACCGCTATTTTCACTGACAACTGAACAACTGACCAAAGCTTACTCTGATATCTTCACGGATTGTTGTGTTGACATTTGTCAACTCTCTACCGGTCCCTTGCGAAAGACAAAGGAGATATAGGTAGTAGGGAGGTTTTGCTCAGAGAAGAATGTAAATAATATAAAGTTTATTTTATAGAATAAACATGATTCAAAAAACCGTTAGATCTTTAATGTGGGAAAACAGTTTTCTGCAAAAAATATGATGTGTTCTGATGCGGTGTTTTCAAAATTAAGATTCAAAGAATAAAATTCAAAATTTGGGAGCTACAATTTTTAAATTTACCATTTTGAAGGCCGGGTAAATTTATTTTAAAAACACGGTAAAAAAGTAATTAATACGAGACTATTTCAAGATATAAGACATGAAAGTCAAGTAAATTGTAGAACCAAGTAATATATAAATAAATAGGTACTTGACAGTTAATCAAGACAGTTTTTGAAATAACGCATGCATACTAAATTTGTTTTTATCACATTTTTAAATTAAGTTTTCTATTTAGCTGTCTTTTATGAGTCTATAAATGCACTGGAAACATGTGTTTAAGAAGATCAATAAAAGTAGTGTTTGTGGCATTTTTCGTTTTTAGAGGTGATATGACTGCTTTCAAAATTGACAGATGAATGACATATAACTTCAAATTGCTGTCAGTCAACGAAGAATTTTTATCTGTAGTTAGCGCTACCAACATAACTAATAAAAAATCTGATGTGGACACCACACGACTTCCTTGTACGCAAGACCAATATGAAGATGAAGTATAGACCCAATTATAAAATTGCACGTATTTGACGTAATTTGACATTAACACCTATTTTTTATTTTTTTGTTATTTTTTGTCCTAATCCATAGCAAGCTTCATTACAAAAGCCAAAAAGTATATAAGTTTTAAATTTAAATATCTCGTTTATACATAGGGCTAATTTAATAATACTTGATGTGCTAGACGCAGAATTTAATTCTCTAAAACTCTTATTTGAAGCATTTATTTCTAAAATCAAAATGAAACCATTTTATTCAAGAAAAACTGTCAACAACTTCAGGTAATATATCACTTCCGGTTAGCCTGTTTTAACCAAATTCTGCTATGTTATTCCAATTGATATAAAAGTCTTATATACTAAATTTGAAAAGTTTTGGATTATATTTTAATATAGTTTTTCATTAAAATCTATTATAGGCTTCAAATAAAGTACCTTTTCTGGAAATTATGTAATGACCAAAAAGGGAGGTGCACAACTAGATGTTATAGAAGTACTAAATACAAAATTTCAACTTTCTACGGCTTACCGTTTTTGAGTTATGCGAGATACGTACGTACGTACGTACAGACGTCACGACGAAATTAGTCAAAATGGATTCAGGGATGGCCAAAATGGATATTTCCGTTGAAATCTGGAAACCGACATTTTTCGCGAATACAATACTTCCTTTACTTTGTGCAAGGAAGTAAAAACACCAAGTCATATTTTTGACGTCGATATTGTTTAACAATCTTGGAATTATAATATTACTCCAATAGAAAAAAATCTGATGTGGCCAGCACATTATCGTCCGTCAGTTCTATGTATTTTGTACAAATTTCATACAGACACTTTCTTGTAAAACATTCTATTTCTTGTACATTACCTTCCGGCAGTTGTATGTATTTTATATAAATTTCATACAGAAAATTTCTAGCAAAAGATCCTATATTTCCAGTAAAATTATAAGACAAATACAATAGGCATTTTCGAAAATTCTACCGGTGAACAGCTACCGGTATATATCGGTAAACAGCTGTTTACCAGGTTACAGTTACCGGACCGATATTTTAAGAACGCAAGTGGTAAACCGGGTAGATTTATAACCTATGAAAAACATTTGAAAGATTAAAACAGATTTGAAATTTGACGGAATTAACAAAATGAGCATAGTCCTACTTCCGATTCCCAGGTTGAACACATATTTACTTTTAACGCACGCCCTTCGCTTAGCGTCATTAACTTTTTTGAGGTTAGATTCTTCATTTACCGCATTTACCGGTTGAATTACCCGATCCACAAATCATGGATCCGGTAGATGGATCTGGTAAATATGGTACAATTTTCGAACACGGTAACTATCAACCACTCGTGTTTTCGAACGCAATTGGTAGATGCGGTATCTACCGGTAGAATTTTCGTAAATGCCTACTATGTCAATTGCACTTGACACTGACATCTTTCAATCAAAATTTCCTTAATATAGTAGTTGTTTCCATAGCTGGCTACTTTATGAAATTTAATTTCTTTATAATTTTTTATCTCTATATCCATTTAATATTAAGTATAAAATGCAGTCAAATCGTATAGAGAATAAAATATTCTTTAATATTTATAATAACATTCAGTGTAAATAAATGATATTTAACATCGTTTTTTCAAGAAAAACTGTTAAAATCTTCAAATGAAGGTACTTCCGGTTGACCAATTGTAACCAAAATCTAATCAGCTCTTCATATGGATGTAACGAAGAAGAATACGAAAGAATTATAATTTTTTAAATTGTAGTATATAGTTATCGCAGACGAAAGTTTTATTACACACACATACACACATATATATCACCGTAAAAATAGTAAAATCGTAGTCTAGGGACCCTAAAACGTGCTTATTGATTAAAAAGTCATCATCGATTTTTTTGACCAAAGACAATACCTGCCTTACCTAAAGGTGACGGAAGGTAAAAATGGTATAAAAATATGTTTCATTCTATTATAAAACAGGCTTTGCTGTAAAAAAAATATTAGATTGATTTAGGTACCCATTCTAAATTGAAGTATTACTGATCAACAATAAGAAATGAAATATTTTTAGAAGAATTGAACTGTATTCATAAATTAAAATAGGTACCTACCTCTCTATTTTATGTTTCTAGATAGAATTATTGACTATAAAAATGTACATTAAAAATTAATAGCGCTCTACAGTCTCTGAGCAGATTGGCTGAGAAATAACGATGATGTATTTATTATTTTTTAATATTCCTACTTACTTTAATATTTTCTGAGTATCCCCTAGAGCTAGGATAATTTTTCAAATACTTCATAAACTAGCAAACTACTATTAATATAAAGTGCAGTAGTAAAAAATTATGGCAGTACAAATAATACATATGTCTAGCACAGGAAAACAAAAGCAGTAAGCAGAGAGCAGTAACGATGGTGACCAAATAAACAAATGCAGAGAATGACACAAAGCAGTGGCGGCTCCTACAATAGAAAATATGGGCACGTGGACCCCAAAAACACAAAAATGATACAATGCAACTTACAGTTCTACTTTATTGTTAATAATAGTATTATATTACAAATCACGCGACAAAAGTGTTAGTCAACAACATCGTTAGGCGAGTGAAGTACTTTTCTCAACTGACTTTAAATGTTATTTAATAATTCAAAATGAAATTTCATAAAAAAAAATAGTACCGAAAAGACCATGTGCAGTTAAGGCCTTATCACAATACAATCATATCTTTGATACTCTTTTGCTGACATACTTTATATGACTAACTCTATCTATCACACTGCAAGTTCGACCAGCTGTTCTCTTAGACTTCTAGTGGAGTTTCATACTTGAAGTTGGTCATGAAGAGAGAAATAAGAGTTATATAAAAATTAATACTACGCATCTTATTACCTCCTGCCACCCTTGGTAAGGGAGGTGTAGGGATCATGCTAAAAATCGCATATCGAGATTTTGGTAAATGACCATGTTTTAAGGTCCCTAAAATCCAATTTTAGCATTTTCACGATCATGTCTGTGTGTATGTGTGTGTATGTATGTGTGTATGTGTGTGTATGTATGTATGTATGTATGTATGTATGTATGTATGTATGTATGTATGTATGTATGTATGTATGTATGTATGTATGTATGTATGTATGTATGTATGTATGTACGTATGTATGTATGTATGGATCCTCCGCTCTAACTCAAATACTATCATTCAGAAAATTTTGAAACTTTGTATTTCGAACTTTATCTATTATGGAAAGAGCCCATTAGATTTTTGTGTAAATCGGATAACAGTAAATGGCACTGTACTTGAAGCTCAAAATAGTTTTCCTTTGAAAGTTATTTTTCGAGATTAACGTTATTATATTAAATTAAAGATTATTAAATTTTCTATAGATTTGCTTTAATACTTTTTCTACATATATTGGATAAAGTTATAAAATTATCTATAATTTAAATCCCGGAGCCTACGCTTTAAATAAACAAAACTCCTTACGCAGTTATTCAAATGTAAGCTAATTCTCATTTTTGGATTAGTGAGTTCTATTCTATCGCGGTATTTAAAATTTAATCTTCATTTTATTATCAAAAAATCTGATGTGGCCAGCACATTACCTTCCGTCAGTTCTATGCATTTTGTACAAATTTCATACAGAAAGTTCCTTGCTAAAGATTATATTTCTTGTACTCTACCTTCCGCAGTTGCATGTATTTTATGCAAATTCCATACAGAAAATTTATAGCAAAAGATCCTATATTTCCAGTAAAATTATAAGACAAACACACTATGTCAATTTCACTTGACACTGACATCTTTCAATCAAAATTTTCTTAATATAGTAGCTGTTTCCATAGCTATGGCTACTTTATGAAATTTAATTTCTTTATAATTTTTTACTCTATATCCATTTAATATTAAGTATAAAATGTAGTCAAATCGTATAGAGAATAAAATATTCTTTAATATTTATAATAACATTAAATGTGAAAAAATGATATTTTACATAGTTTTTTCAAGAAAAACTGTTAAAATCTTCAAATGAAGGTACTTCCGGTTGTCCAATTCTAACCAAAATCTAATCAGCTCTTCACATGGATGCAATGAATAGAAATACGAAAGAATTATAATTTTTTAATTGTAGTATGGAAGTTATCGTAGACGAAAATTTTGTTACATACACACACACACACCTTACCTAAAGGTGACGGAAGGTAAAAAGGTAATTACTTGGATTAGATCCACGGTTCTTAAACTATGGGTCGCGACCCAAACGTGGGTCGCGTGGTTTTCATTTTGGGTCGCGACAAACGCTGATATGTTTGTAAATTATTTTGTATGTAGGTACATATAATTTAAAATAACATTGTTTTTGTTAAATTTGGGTTAAATTATACAAATATATAAGCATGGCATTCATAAGTGTGTATTTGTCTTATAATTATTAAATTAATACAGGTTATATGGATTGTAAATATAAAAATTTTAAAGTAACAAAATTTTTTGGGTCGCTACAATTTATTGGATTGCGAAGTGGGTCGCTAAGGAAAAAGTTTAAGAACCACTGGATTAGATTAGACTGTATTTTAAGAAATAAACTGATATTGTGTTGGCCACAACCGATTTTTTATGAAGTATTTTTTTCTAAAATAATAAGTCTAGTTACATAGATGTTAGAGATACAACTTCTGGTGTGATAAGGCTGTTACTATGACTTACGGCCTGCCTACCTGATATTTTCTCAATATATCTAGCCTGACGTCCGTAATTCAAAAGCTAATTTATTTGATAAATTAAACTAAAAAACATTTTAAATTTTCATTGTAAAAATTCTGATCAACCACGTCAATGCTTCACGAGATGCCACTGAGTCACTGATGAAAAAAAGAGGGCGTATTCCCGCCAGAGTTTTCCTGTCTTGTCACCCGCTATCTTTCACATCTGCCCTCCGTATTTATATTATTATTACTGGTATCACTCTACGTAATTAGGGTGTGTTTACGACACACCCACAGCAGTGCGTATAAAAATGTAATTAAACTAGTATGCGCTTTTGCATAATTAACCAAGATAAAAAGAGCAGCCACGCCTTGGGCTTGGGCCCTCACCCTCCTTTATCTTTATTAATATTACTTTCCTGACTCCTGCTGTTCTTTGTTCTCGCACGTTTGTTTGTTATTACATTTTTTGTTTTCAAAAGAATGTTGTAAAGGGGTGTATTGTTTGCAATTAATGATAAAAGAGTTTGTCGTTTTCAAGTTGTTCATTATTGAAAAAGGGATTCAGGTAATTGGTTCACAATGAAAGAATTCAATTCGCAGGTTAAAGTGTTTGTTTTGTAAATTTATAAATACAACCAATTAAACAGATTTCAAAATGATAATGTTTTATAATTTTCCGGGGTGAAAATCTGGAAATTTGTAATATAATATTAAAGAGAAAGAAATATTGTCTAAAACTTCTATATCGCTTGCACTTATATTTTTTAATAATTATTTATTTTTGTTTGTCTACTAATTAAAGTCAATCAATATAATTTATTCGTGCCAAAATGGCTTTGAAAATACATTTCAACTGTGAATTTTTTTTATATATTTACATACTATTTATTTTAATAATTACATTTTCTCCTGTCCCTGTGTCATCCAATATCTCGTTCATGCTTCTTTTTTCCCTTGATCCACCACACTCATACAATAAGTGCCACAATGTTTCCTTCTCATTGTTGCAAATTCGGCAGTTTTTTTCCTCTTCTGTTTTCCATTTTTTATTACCATTTTCTTCATTACCGCTTCTAAACCGCACGATTAATTTTAATCTTCCCCTTCTTCTTTCTTCATGTAAATATCGTGGTATATATTTTTGTATTGTTGATTATAACTCGACTCTGCTATCCTATTACTTGATCCTGTCTTTGGTTTTCTTTATCAGTTTCTATTATTCTCCTTGTAACATTTCTCTTCTTTGTCGTTGTCTTTCTACTTCTATTGTAGATAAACCGTTTCTCTCATAATATTTTTTCCTGTCTAATTATTTCTCTCCCTTTTTTGTAGGTCTTTCCAGCATTCAACTAAAATTGTTTCTTCTTCTTTCTTCCTTACTTTTTCTTCATATTTCATTGCTCTCTTACCAGTCTCAATTCTTATTTTGTTCCTTTTGGTTTCTTCTAGGATTATATATCTTACTAATTAAAGGTTATATATGATAGAAAATCATTGTATCCTATTTATGCGCTGAGTATGCTGCTGCAGTTTGGCAGAGGTCAGCTATATATACCTGCTTAGCGGCATAGCTCCACCTAAAGTTAGACGGTCAACGGCCAGTATGATAGAGCGCTTCAAACAGTTACATGATCCTCGACACCCAATGTTCGGCCAAGAACCACCTCGATCACATCTAAAATCTAGACACAGTTTCCTCTCTTCAGTGCATCCAACGACAGAGACCAAGACTACAACAAGACGCTTAATGTGGGATGATACATTAAAGATAGAAGATAAAGCAATGGGTATCCTTCCAGATGAGAAACTACCACCAGGTAATAATCAGAAATGGTCCATTTGGAAATCGTTAAATCGCCTACGAAGTCAAGTAGGAAAATGTGCACTAAAGATGTTCAACTGGGGGTACCAAGCAGAACCCACTTTATGTCATTGTGGTCAAGAACAAACAATGGCCCACCTGCTCACATGCGCCAACTTAGAAGAGGAATGCACGAGAGAAGATCTGGTTAAGGTAACACCAGCTGCTATAAACTGTGCAATATTTTGGGTGAATACTATATAGACAGGCCACTTCTCTGCCTGTTTTTGCGGACGGTTTTCCTCTGGAATGAAGAAGAGAATGTTCAGAGAAGATGCATCCTCTCCGTGCTAGTTAATGCCGGGCGATGCATAAGGCCTATTTCCATAATTTCCAAATTTGACTATTTACATGGTTATAACAACAAGCTCAGCTAACTCACTCCATGTGGTCCGGACGCGATATTTCGCTACCGAAGATCGGTCACTTCAGTATCTAAGGAGTGAGAAATATTTGTTGTAATGTTTTATATATTTATTGTGTATTAATCATTGTCCTCACCCAAGTATCATATGGTAGTAGTGCACTAATACGAGTAGAAACAAATATTTTATCAAAATAAAACAAAGGCTTTTTTTATAAGCTAAATTACTAATTTTTAGACAGAGCCGGCCCAAGCTACAGGCCAGCCAGGCAACCGCCTGGGGCGAAATTGGTTTTAGGGTGACATTTTTTGAGACTATTTTTTGCAAAATAAATTAAAAATCAAATTATAAGTTTATTGATTCGTCCAGTGTGTAGCTTTAATCATAATGCTGACAATTCCAGTTGCAGCAAATTTATATTAATTAAATCTTATTTATATTTTTTACGTTATACTAAGAAAAAAGAAAGATTAAAATCGTTGGTGATTATATCAGTTAAAAACATTGTCATATCAAATACTGGAGAAGCAATTTTTGTTTAGGGAATATACTGAAAAACACTCCCAACATAAAAAAAAATTGCAACAAAAGCTTTTATATGGAATCCTGTGCACTGATGTAACAGCCCCTCGCCAATTTGGAGGCGACATATTTTGGTTTTTAACATTTTTCTTTAAAACGGTGATCCGTATCGAAATTTTATATAAAAAAGATTCTTATATTTTTTATTTAGGATGAACCGTTAAATTAGATATTCCGAATTGCAAAATAACGAAAAGTATTTATACCGAGACCTATACCTACACTGTTTAATTGTTTAATGTCAAAATGACAGAACCATCACTAGACAGGTAAAGTAATCGTGAATTAAATATTCTATTTTTTAAGAGAAGAAGCTAGACGCTGAAACGGACTTTGAAAGTAACACTCCCGTGACTAATCCTGTATATGGTATTAAACAAAAATAAAGCAACTCTGTAGAACCCAAAAAAAAAAAAATTCTCTATACAGGGTGTAAATGAAATAAGTGCATTAAATTTAACCAGTAATGTAACTCGACGAGAGCAACAATATTTCTTAATAACTTTTTTTTCTAGTCTTTTAGATTTTGAGTTAAAATTCTTTAAAGATTTGCTACATATTTCAGCGCGCGCCCATGGAGAACAAATGGCTGCTGGCGTATTCGAGTCAGATACAAACAGCACAAAAAATTTCGATTATCGCTTACACTTGCAGTCACAGTAATTAATAAATGAATCAGCGGAAATAACATTTATTATTAATTAATTCGTAATAGTACAATTTTTAAAATAAAGAAATTTAAATTTTGAATAACAAAATTAGAAAGTTGTGAATAGAGGAAGACTTGGAGGAACGAGGGGAGGAAGAGCAAAAGCATAGTTATTAGGTTATGAGATGATTATTTATCGTCGACAAATCATAATAGTTTAAATACGTTATTCAAAAAATGTAAGTACAAACTTTTGTCCATTTAAACGAGGTACATGAGTACCAATAATTAGTCGTCCATTTATTGTTCCCGCTCAAACATTTTTTAATGAAAATTTTGACAGCACTTTCGTCTGTTGAAATGTGTATTGTGCATAATAAATACACCTTCCCCATTAATGAACATTATGAGCCATTCCCAAAATCGAAGTCTGCTGAAAACATTAATCTTTTTGCACATGATATGGATACAACTGTTGCTTTATTTAAAATTGTCATATGTGTCACTTCGTATTGGGATAAAGATGTACAAGATTAACAAATGTGCGAATATTAGGAACAGTATGATTTGGAAACGCTCCCTCTAAATGCGTTGACAACTCTATAACACTGTCTTTATATCAACCACAAATTAAAATGTAGTAAAGATACGAATAAAAAAATAAACCATAGGTAAGTAATTACAATATCTGTGTACTCGCTATTTGTAAACGTAAGCATTTTGACAGAATTTTACCTGATAAACAAGTTTATTACTAATGCCAAAATATAATTGCAATAACTGACAAAACTGTCAATTGCTAACACAAAATTTTTCATAGCTATTCAGCATTCAAATATTAGAAAAATACGTGGAACGACTTGTCAATTTACGGGGTGGTAAAAATGTTAAAAAAATATGCGATTTCGAGAAAAAGTTATTAAGAAATATTGTTGCTCTCGTCGAGTTATATTACTGGTTAAATTTAATGCACTTATTTGATTTACACCCTGTATTTTAAATATCCAAAATGTTTTCAAAAAAATTTCATTCAGATTAATATTCTGTGATTGTTCGTGAGCTATGGACACAAATCGCCTCTTTTCTAATTTTTATACCCATATAATCTAAAAAAAATTATAATAAATGAGGGGCGCAATTTGCAATTTTCGAGTGGGGCGCTTAAAAGTCTCAGGCCGGCACTGTTTTTAGAGGAACCTGCAAAATGATACACGAGATAAGTTTAATTAAATCGTTTTCTTTTAGACCTAGAAATTTGTGGTTAAGCTATTTGCACGTATTTTAGAGATCCTTGTATAAAATATGAAAATTAAAGTTTCATCGTTCGTGTATGATTACATTTATCATAATTTTTATTACCCAGTCCGTATATAAAGTTAAGCGTGAATGTGGAACATGAATGAAATAATTTAGCTTGGTTTGCCAACAAAGTTTAGCAGTAGTGATTAGTAACAGCTACAAAACCTGTGTGTTGACACAGCACCACAATTCCATTTTAATTTGCGGCCACAAGTCATTTAATTTAATTTCAAGCGTAACTAAACACGCGGATCACAGCTTCATTTGAAATTCGCTGTGCGCGACCTTGTTTATGGAATATGCCGCCGTGCGGCGCTGTCACTTATGCAAAAACTGCAAATGTGCGGAGCCCTCTCCGCATTCGATTATCGAACATGGTTGTTTTTTGCTGCGACATTGTGAAATCATTAGCATGCAATTCGAGGTGTAGCGACGTTTTTCGCAGAGTCACAAGCTGCTGTTTTGAAATTTTACCGCGTGAATTTCGTTTGTTTATGAAAATTGATGGATTCGATTTAGTGGTGATGAAATTGGGAAAATGTTATTCTCGGCTACGGCCAATAAATTGTTGCAATTTTTATTCCATTAGTAACAAAAATGTTGCCATAAAAATTTGATTATAAAATTCCCCGGCCAAATATTTTTACAAATGAACGGATAATTCGCTAGAAAAACTAACAAATACATTCCTACATAAATACCATGTATCAATAGACATTTTATGTTTTTATTGAGTATACGAATAAAATATATTTAAATTATGTAGAAGATTTGTAGAATCAGGTGTAGACATATATGCATATATAGCAATGACAAAAGTTTCTGCTTTCTCCCAATTGAGCACTTGTTCATTTCCAGATGAAGACGTCTGACTAGATGTTCCGTTATTAATCTTACCCAGGTATGGAAAATTGGGAAATGATCGGACACGCAGTCTAATGTAAATAATTTATTTCCTGGCCTACGTTTCGACTGTTACTACAGTCTTCCTCAGGGCTAGAAATGGTCAATGATTCTAGCCCTGAGGAAGACTGTAGTAACAGTCGAAACGTAGGCCAGGAAATAAATTATTTACATTAGACTGCGTGTCCGATCATTTCCCAATTTTCCATTCTGCTACCAGTCGATCATCGTACTCCACATTTACCCAGGTGTATTTATGGACAAATTTGTTTCTACCAAAGATACAAAGTATCCCAATAACAGGGGGGTTGGATACACTAATACAACACAATAACATGAATAGACACACATTATGCAAAAATATACATTCTATACAATAAGAAAACAACCAAGTACAACAACAAAAGTAGAAATTGATTTTAGAATATTACAATAAATTTTTACAAAAAATATTTCTGAATTTACAGTAGCTAAAGCCTCATCTACACCTTGGGCCAACTAACGCCAATAAACCAAAATAAACAAATACAAGCGAGGTGAAGCAAAGCAAGGCGAGTCGGCGCAATTATTTTGCGTCTACACGTTGGCGAGAATTTGGCCCAGACCATTAGGCCAGTATCAGACGTTTCTCGTTACTTTGACTCGTGCACCATAAACCGACATTGAGGCGAGCGTCGGCAAAAGGCGAGCGGCCAATGCGAGTCGCTGCGAAGTTAGACAAAAAGCCTTTCCACACGTTGGTGTAAACTCGACGTTGGCTTTCATTCGCCTAACCTCGGCCAACGTGTGGATGAGGCATAAGACTGAAAATATCCATTCGACTTCATTATATATTAGACATAATAGTCTATTTGGATCTCTAGTTTCATAATTCTTACCTTCCGTCACCTTTAGGTAAGGAAGATATTGTCTTTGGTCAAAAAATTCGGTCGTGTGTTTTTATGATGAATAAGTACGTTTTAGGGTCCCTAGAATACGATTATACTATTTTTACAATGACGGTACGTGTGTGTGTGTGTGTGTGTGTGTGTGTGTGTGTGTGTGTGTGTGTGTGTGAGTGTGGCTGTGTGTGACACTATTTTCCAATGCGATAACTTTAATACTACTATTCCAAAAATTATAATTCTTTCGTATTCCTCTTCGTTACATCCATGTGAAGAGCTGATTAGATTTTGGTTATAATTGGTCAACCGGAAGTACCCTTATTTGAAGATTTTAACAGTTTTTCTTGAAAAAACGATGTTAAATATCATTTTTTCTCATTTAATGTTAATATATATTATTTTATACTTCATATTAAATGTATATAGAGTTAAAAAATTATAAAGAAATTAAATATTATATATTAGCCAGCCATGCTGTAACTCTGGAAACAGCTGCTATATTAAGAAAATTCTGATTGAAAAGTGTCAGTGTCAAGTGCAGTTGACAGTATGTTTCTGTTATAATTTTTCTGGAAATATAGGATCTTTTGCTAGAAACTTTCTGTATGGAATTTGTGTAAAATACATACAACTGTCTTAAGGTAATGTACAAGAAATAGAATCTTTTGCAAGGAACTTTCTGTATGACGTTTATATAAAATACTGACGGAAGGTAATGTGCTGGCCACATCAGATTCTTTCTACATAATAACTAAAGTTTGCAAACTTCTAACTTTTGGTTTACATTTATATTTATGTTTAAAAATAAACCAATAGCAACACACATAGTATGAAATAGAGCTATGCATAACCATACATACATAACCACAATTTTTTTACGATTTGTTTTTAGTAGTAAAACCAAATCTTAAAATTAATTGCTTATGTGAATGCACCTTTAATGACACATTATTATTTAAGTGTGCATCTAGTGCTGCCTTTTTTGTGTTTCAATGGGCTATTATACTTCTGCCAAGATACAAGAAAATTTTGGGTACCCATGATGGAAGAAAAATACAATATCCATCTTTTCAACTAAAAATAATTGTCTTTCCATTTCTTCCAAATGATTATTAATTTAACGAACACCACCCTCCCTGAATTTTAAATAACCTTACTTGTCCACCACCAACCTGTAGCTTCTTCCAGGGGACAGCCGTGTTTAATTTAATTTTTGCATCTTCCCCACGGAACAACGCGCTGGATCCCTCGGTACACGACTGTACGCAGCCGACGCTGAAGCAGGGTAGGCCGTATGATTACAAAGTGACTGCGTGTGTCGCATAGTGATGACGATGCGTTGACAAAGGGTAGGGATAGTTTATGCACGTGGGGTGTGTAAATGGAGGAATATGGGTGCAAGGAGCAAATGATGGAAGTTTTATTGAGGGATAAAGATCGTGTTTAACAAAGAGGAAAGATATATTGAAAGGCGAAGGCTATCTCCGATTGGAAGTGTAAATAAGGATTGGTGTAAAGTGAAAGTGTAAAACAAGGAGTCAATCGATTTATAGAGGAATCATTGCAAATGAATTAGGTGACGTAAGATGGTTTTAGTAGATCTTTTTATCGTATGTAATAAAATATGAGGCAAAAAATATTTATATTTATTTATGCTCTAAGGGCCGGTATTTCTATTTCCGGATAAAGTTCAGGATAACTATCCGTGAGATAAATGATAAAATATCGCATCGCATTATATTGAATGTTATTTTTTGATGCGATATTGTTCATTTATCCGACAGATAAGTTATCCAGCACTTTATCCGATTATGGAAATACCGGCCCTTAGAAAAACAGAGGCTTCGAAAAATACGATAGGAACATCTTAGAAAATTAGGTTGCATTCGCAGATTCCGTTTATCTGTGATAAGGCAAGAGTAAGAGCAATAACATATTAATAACTTTTTACAAACTTTTCTAAATTATAGTTTCAGTAATCATATTTTAACTCTGTTTATCTATTTTAGTTATAAATGACAAAATTCAATTTAGAAATTCTTATCGTATTATGATAGTCACCACATTTATTTGTTTATCATTAAGTCTAGAAATTATTATGTATACGTGCGTGACTTTGAATGCCTTAGCCTATGCACCCTGTACCCCTAAGATAATCCTGTCCTGAAGATAGCGCTTTTGTTTTAGAGAGTCTAGATTAGTTCGTCGCGTCGTGCAGACGTTTGTTGTGGACGGAACAGGTAGTGTTTTTTTGGTTTTGGGTGGTGGCTCATTGTCAGCTCACTGTGTAACAATGTAATTTGTTTAATCCTTAGTTTAATTGTTAATAATGTTTAGTTTAATCAATAGTTAATCATGGAATTAATAAAGTTTCGGACTAGCAGTCAATATTACAAATTTATTCACGCCGACGTTTCGACTATACAATAGTCTTCTTCAGGGCTCTACAATATATAACCAGAGTGAAATAGTACATGGGAACACAATCAATTACAAAATTCTAGATTACAAAAAACTATAACATGAAACTTACAGGATGGTCCAGTTGAAGGAAACAGTACACGTGTGCATAGATACATACACGTCGGACATTTAAAAAAATATAAATAAATAAATAGTTAGAAAGTTAATAATAACTTTAGTGAATCAGTAAATATCAAGTACTGTCCATGTCATAATGTAAGTGTCCATAAAGTGTAAAGTGTATGTGTGTTCTTTCTTCTCACCAAGTCGTGGACACCAACCAATGAAGCGTCCACCAGTTAGAGTCAGTGTGTCATCGTTGGAGTAAGTGTATTAGTAACATAATCTTAGGAGATCCCCTGTGTTACATATCACAAATGACTATGAGTAGAACACTATCCCGAAATAACCAAAGTTACCGAAAAAAAACAAAAAGGCCTATAATATATAGCTCACGGGCGCCGTCTTTTCAAAATTTCCTTGGGGGCACAAGGCTGGTGGGTTTTTAATTATTTTTAGATCACTACATTAAAATAAAATACAGGCGCCTGGCCCTAATATGATAAAATATTGGGCGCCTCAGACACCTGTGCGCCGTAGGCTATGGCCAGAGTAATAACATAAAAGGCGACAGGACAGCGCAGCTTTTTTTTAAATCAGTATATTTTTCTTAGGGGCTCTGCCCCAGGGAAAATTTTTCTTGAGGGCATGAGCTCCGCTGCCCATGATACAGCTGTGCAATTAGAAAGGATGCCGAGGTTCTGCAGAGGGATGATAAAAAATACTTCACTTCTTAAATAGAAAACACAAAATTTTTGAAAACGTCCTAACCGGAAAATGTACGATAATGATTGGGTAGCATAAAATGAAGAGCAGTTGCAAATTTTCGGTTTGTTATTATTAATAAATTAGCCCCTTATTCTCGATCATTTCTTGTATATAACATTTTTTTTCTAAAGTCATTAGTTCACCCAAAAAAGCGCTGATTGTTTTAAAGGAAACACCTCGGGAAACACCCTATATATATATATATATATATATATATATATATATATATATATATATATATATATATATATATATATATATATATATATATAAATGTAATATAAAAAAATGGGGTCTCGTGGCCGCGTGCCCGAGTGTCAGGTCGCGAATCTGGGGAACCGGGTACGACCCAATGAGTGTCAGTGAGGTGACGCCTGGTAAGCGCCCGCACGGTGCAAATATTTCATCATTACCGATATCTGTGTACAAAGCAGATTGGCACACCCAGCAATGGGTAATAAGCCGTGATGATATATTTATTTTAAAAAAAGTAAAACTTTTGGCACAACTTACTCCAAAATACATCAGAATAGTTTCGAAATAGAAAACCGTATTTCAAAATGAACCCAATCCTGTTCATGGTAACCTAGTGTTCGGAAACACTCATCCTCTTCATTAGCTCCATTAGATGATTGCCATTCGTAACAACCCCTTTGCCGCGGCGGACTAACAGAGACTGCAAACTGCAGAGAACAGTAGATATTAGCGATAGCCTTCTGAAGTGCAACGTGCAACTCATGCAGCCACACTACGAGTACTGTGGATGCCGCGGGGCAGCCACCTGCCGCGTTCCCAGGATGAATTAGTACCCAGGAATACACGGGGGGAATTCATTATCAAGGAATCAACCACCACAAGGGATGCTGAAGACAGCCTAATATATGGGATTCAAATTGTTAACTATTTGATCTGTGAGGTACGAGTATAATGAAATGAAATTTATGTGATGAAGGGAATTGTAATATTTATTTTGTATATAGTTGACGATAGATAGCTACGGAAAGAATGTTAGCACGAATTATAGTCAAATATATGCATTCCGTTTGAATCCACATGAAATACAGTATATTTCTAACATGCATCCAGATGCCCTTGAACGGGAATTATCAAGTTAGGTTTGGGGATTGTTAGCGAGGCATAACGACAGGAAAATAAAATAAACATTAATACTATTTTCATACCCAAAGTGTAAACATTAAATGTGAATTTGTGTTTAATAAATTCTTATTGTTTATTTATATTTTTACTTGCTTAAAATTTAACAAATTTAATATTTTTGCAATTGTAACGGCATCAGTCGTCACATATTTACGTTCCGTTCACATAATATAACATAACAGTTGCCCAAATAAGTTTTAAAGCTACACAGTTTTTCTGATATTGACAGTTAATCTGTGCAACTGGTCGGTCCTATATTTTTATACCCGTATCATGAGCGACGTCAAATAAGTTTAAGAGCACAACTATTACTATAATAATTATTTTATGACGTCGCCTACGGAATAATACGAAATAAACATTCCTTTCCATTTCCCCTCACCCCAAGACTCGTGTTCCGCAATGTACATTAAGGCCGCGAAATCACTCTTTAGCGTACCGAGAGAAAAATTGTCTGCAAGGCCGCTTGCGGCCGAGGCAAGACAATCTCGAGGGCGCTAAAGGATTTGGCGGACAAGGTGTACACAATATTTTTTGTGCAACCGTAAAAAATATGTAATTACAAATTTTATTAATTTTAAACAGTTTCATTGTAAATAGATAATTTGCTTTCAAGGTGGTTATGGGATTGACATTTGATAAACAAAACCATGCAATTCTCAAATGCCAAAGTGATTGTATATCTAATTTCGCGGTTGTTACCATAACAATGGTCGCGGAATCAGTTTTTGTGAGGGTACATAAGGTACTACTGTTGAATTAAAACGATTTTATCTTCCACTTCCATTATCTTTATTTGTAAAAACATAAATTCTTCACAACGTTTCGAAAGCAAAAATCTGCTGTCGTCATTAAGAGATCTGATACAGTGTGTTCAAAAAAATTCCTAACTCGGAGTAGGCTATGTACAAAGAAACGTATGTCAATTAATTAAATGTCAATTTGACACAAGATATTGTCAAGAATGTTTTGTAAAGAAATCAAAGCTTTTCTTCCTGTATCTTATTTTAGAAATGGAAACAAATTAGAAAACGGCGAATGTCAATATACTGTATCCTTCTTTACTGTATTTTCTCTTTAAAATTACATTTCAAGATCAATTTTGACAAGTTGACTTTTGAAATGAATAATGATCAGACACACGTTTCTCTGTTCATAGCCTACTCCGAGTTAGGAATTTTTTTTAACACACTGTACTACTGACTAATTCTTTAACATCCCAGCTTTATATCTGGTGTTATGGGGGTGAACATTAGTGACGGGTAGCTGGTCGGGTCCAATAGGTGGGTCGAGCGTCCTGGGTGTTTGAGTCGCAATGGTTAGGTTGGAGTCTGCTAAGATGTGTTTCCTCCAGATTTGCCGAATTTCCACATTCGGCTAGTTGAAAACTGTTTTTTTGTTCTATTGAATGATGGCGATTTCTTTGAACTTTCTCTTGTACCAATGTTCTTCTTTTTTGAGGATCCTTGCTCCCTCCCACTGGATACGGTGATGGTGTTCCCACGCATCGTCTGCAAGTCAAATTTTGACGTCTCTCCTCTTTCAGTGTGTCGTCTGTATTCTTTAATTTTGATATCCAATGGACGTTTTGTTTCTCCTATGTACAGTTTTCAGCCAGCCGAGTGCGAAAATTCGGCCAATCTGGAAGAAACACATCGTAGCTGACTCCAGCCTAACCATTGCGACCCAAACACACAGTACGCTCGACCCACCCATTGGACCCGAGAGAGATAAATATATACCAATTTGTTAATTCGTTCATGACATAGATACCCTTGATTAGATATGTTTAAAAAAATTATTGTACGCATATGGTTATAAGGAAAGGAGATAGAACAAGTAAATTGCTTCAAATAATTAGGAAACATAGTAACTTGAAATGGCAACAGTAAGAAAGAATTAAGAAGCAGAATTGTCCAAGAAAACGCAGCATGCGGTAAAATACAAGAACTTTTAATGGCAAGAAGATTAATATAGAACAATAGAACTGCGATAAAATTTGAAAAATGCTTTATATTATGAAGTAGTATGCTGTAATAATGCGAAACATGGACTTGGAAGGTTCTGAGATATGGTTGTGGTGTTGGGGTGATTGGGTATTGAGCGGGGCGGAGAGGGAGTCAGGAATGAGATGTTGAGAAAGCTTGAAGAATATCAAAGAACCTTGAGAGAAATAAGAAAGAGGAAGTCTAAAAGGATTGGGTATATTTTACGAAGGGATTGTATTCAGAACATTACAAATAATTTAATTAATATATAAAAATATAAAAAAATTCACATTTCTCTACATCTACTTTATTTTAATGGATAGGGTAAAGAAAATGTTGCTTCGCATTCATAGGTTCCAGGTAAGAATATCGCTCATTATTTAAATTAATTCACAATCAAAAGTCATCGGCTGCATTTTATCATTAGAATCTTACATTTTCTTTTTATTACAATTAAATAATGACAGTACTTCGAACTAATTCTTTAGTATCATAAAAAGATGAATTCATTTTAATCTTTTGAACGCATAGAAATCTTTTCAGTCTATGTCTGCAGGCAGGAAAAGTTCGGAAACACGAGTCCAATTTCCCTTCTCTCAATGCAATATCGATGTGGCGCGAACAGCTTTCCTTCTATTCCTTCTATTCTTTTCGTCCGAGATAACTATATTGATAGTTAAGTTGTAATTGCTGGGCGAGAGCGATTTGAAAGAAAAGGGTATAGTTTCAAGAAGCTCTTGCGCTGATTGGTAGTAAAGCACTGATGTTTTACCAATCGCTTTTTCCACTACACTTCCAAGGAGTTAATTGATAGTTTTTTTCTGAAATTAATTATAAGAGTAATTGATTCTAACAAGTTTTGTTCGCATTTTTATATTAATAAAAAAGTAATGGAAAATCTGCTTTCAATAAGTTTTATTCATGAAAATTAAAAGAGTTTCAAATCACATTTTTGTTGTTTTTATCGTCATTTGCATTTGGTAAGGGAGGTATAGAGATCGTGCTAAAAATCGCATATCGAGATTTTGGTAAATGACCACGTTTTAAGGTCCGTAGAATCCAATTTTAACATTTTCAAGATGATGTCTATGTGTATGTGTGTATGTGTGTGTGTGTGTGTGTGTATGTGTGTATGTGTGTATGTGTGTATGTGTGTATGTGTGTATGTGTGTATGTGTGTATGTGTGTATGTGTGTAAGTGTGTAAGTGTGTATGTGTATATGTGTGTATGTGTGTATGTGTGTGTCTGTGTGTATGTGTGTACGTGTGTATGTGTGTGTGTGTATGTGTGTATGTGTGTATGTGTGTATGTGTGTATGTGTGCATGTGTGTATGTGTGTATATATGTATGTGTGTATGTGTATATGTGTGTGTCTGTGTGTATGTGTGTACGTGTGTATGTGTGTGTGTGTATGTGTGTATGTGTGTATGTGTGTATGTGTGTATGTGTGCATGTGTGTATGTGTGTATATATGTATGTGTGTATGTGTATATGTGTGTGTGGATCCTCCACTCTAACTCAAATACCATTACTCTGAAAATTTTGAAACTTTGTACTTCGAACTTTTTCTATTATGGAAAGAGCCCATTAGATTTTGGTGTAAATCGGTTAACAGGAAATTGCCCTTTACTGGAATCTCAAAATAGTTTTTCTTCGAAAAATACTTTTGAATGTTATTTTTTCGAGATTAACATTATTATAAAAATTAAAGATTATTAAATTTTCTACTTGCATTAATACTTTTTCTACATATATTATGGATAAAGCTATAAAATTATCTATAATTTAAATCCCAGAGCCTACGCTTTAAACAAACAATACTCCTTACGCAGTTATTCAGATGTATGTAACTGACAGGTAAATGTCACTGTCAAGGAACTGATCATTTCAAATTAATAATAGTAACGTTTTAAAAAGAAAAAAGTAAATATAACAATAGGAAAGGATATCAAAACAGTTTCCAACAAAAGTAAATATATAGGTATTTAAATTAATAAAAATTAACGATTCGCATAAAAGTTTAAGCTAATTCTCATTATTGGATTAGTGAATTCTATTCTATTCCGGTATTTAAAATTTAATCTACATTTTATTGTCAATAAAGGTAGTTACTTGGATTAGATTAGAATATATTTTAAGAATCCAAAAATCAGGATTAGCTTAATTTTTTTTGTGACTCGGGTGGTGAATGGCAGGAGATATTAGGTACGTTCTGTTGGTGTCAGAAATCTTCCTACTTCTTCTAGTAGAACATCAATGGTCGTTCTTTTGCGTCAAAAAAATCGAAATATTCCTACGAATCATTCCAACGTCAGAGTTGGAAGCGTTGGTAGGAAGATATATAGAGCGGAGATAAATTCAAAATTTTACTAGCCGACTGTCGCGCGTACATTTCTGTCACATTTGTGAATGTTTAGAGTAGACTGTGCTCAACAAAAATATCTCCTTTACGTTTTTATTATTTAATATATTTTTATATAATTATAATCTCTGTAATATTTGCATAACAACATTTCGAAGATCCAAAATAAACATACAAAGTTATCTTTGATTGTTAACTAACAATAACACATAGCCACTGCCACTGTTCTATTGTATTTATTTTTTTACTTCACAGTTATTTGCTACTGAGCGTTCTATTGCTTAAAAAATATTCTTTTTCTAGTAGGAATATTTCTGACACCGATAGAACGTACCTATTGTGTTGGCCGCACCAGATTTTTTTACATTATTTAGATGTGAAGTAATGAATTTTACTATTACAAACACTAAAGCCGTTTATGGTAAATGCCCCCATTTCTCACAAAGTAAGTTTTTTGACTTGGCCACTTTTAGAAGTATACGCACGATATTTCGTTATCCATGCACTCTTCGATCAATTATAAATATTTTTCCCGCTACGAAATGGGTCAAAATTTGCTATTCCTGCTGCACGACATAGCTGTTGTAAATCTGAATTTGGGTGAACGAAGCTTGTTTCGCAGCGCCTGCGGCTGCAGCAGGACAATCAGCAGGAATGGCAGGCCCAGCCACGTAAAAGGAAATGTATGTCGAGATGATCGTAGGACACGGATCAGCCTGATGAGGATATTGGAATACGATGTTGTGATGTGCCTTTTAGCAAAATTTGAAGGTTGCACGATTTTACAACATGAGAATTTTGTTTTCTCTATAAGAGGGGAGAATTTTTGGAGATATGGACCGATTCAACGTACATTATTTTTTTTGAAGGCGAATAAAATAAAAAATATTGCTAACAGACAATAGTATATTTTGTCATTAGGAGTAAAAGTGATACTTTGTGTGGCGAGCATGGAAGTTTGCACGAAGAGCGAAGCGAGTCGGGCAATTGCATGCGAGGCACACAAAGACACTTTTATTCCAAATGACACATTCAATTTTTTTTTCAAACGCACTACTTTTCTTTTTATTTGTTAATTCTATGTAGTTTCTATGGATATTTATTTATTTCCAACGGCGTAGAAATGAAACTTCTACCTTGTGAATCAAGTCACAAAAAATGCCATTTCTACGACGTTTGAAAAAAAAAATTTTTTTGGATAACGATAGAACATAATATCGTTTTAAAACGTGCACCTTTAAACAAAACATCTTGATGGTTGAATTGAGCTGATAGTTTTCGTACAGTGAACATCAAGTATGAAGTCTTTGAATCATGAATAAGATTTAACTATAAAAACCGAAACATCAATGAAAAATAAAAATTAAAGTTATTTAATCTTTGGACCTACACGCTATACAGTGCAGCTTGCCAGCGTGCAGCTCAATCATACTGAGTTCTCCCCACCATTCAACCGAGGCCGAGAAATTTTCATCCATTATACATTATAATTATTCCGATGCATTTATTTTGATATTTTACGCTTGTAAGATTATATTTTATATAATTCAAAAGAACTAATAATGAAAATATTAGTTGCAAACGTAATTATTGTAATTATTTATTTAACTTTTTTCTTAAAATATATCAGTTCAGTTAAATTATTCTCATTGTTGTAAATAGTTCGTATTGTTGTTAAATTTGTCTCTTCTTGGATGTTGGTATGTGTATAATTCTACAATTCATGACCAACAGCTATACATTGTAAAAATTTACATTTATGAAAACAAAAAAAAAAAAAAAAAATAGTAACAATAAATAGTAATTACGAAATCGTTTTTAAGCTATTTTCTGCTGTAGCACTTGTCGTGCGATCTGCTCGGAACGAGAGTGGCCAAGTCACTGCTTGGCTCACCAGCAGTAGTGTAGGGAGGAAAGAGGAAACATCGGAACATCGTTTTGTCTCAGTCGCACTTACATATTCCCGACGAGGACAGCAAAATTTGGCCTCTTTGTATAAATTCGCGTGAAAATAACTCTATTTGAATTGTTGTTTGCATATTATAGTAACAATAATTGTTTGTGAGTTTATATACCTATTACAGATTTATATTAATTCAATACATTTACATAACACTAACAGAACACATTCATGTAAATAAAAACCTGCGACAAGGTTGCTGCTTAGCTCCAACATTATTTAATATATATATATATATATATATATATATATATATATATATATATATATATATATATATATATACAAGCGGCACTTGCTAAATGGAAAAGACAATGTAAAGTGATGGGAATAGAAATAGAAAATGATCATCTATATTCATTACACTTTGCTGATGACCAAGTCCTGTGTGCAGAGGACGAAGAGGACATGAATTATATTGAAAATTAACAAAACAATATGCTGACTGGGGATTGCAAATCAACACGGAGAAAACACAATATATGGTAGCAAGAGGAGAAAGACAAACATTAAATTTAGAAGATAACTCTATTGAACATGTACATAAAGCTAAGTACCTGGGAACAATCTTCACAAATACAGGAGATTGTGACGAAGAAATAAAAAATAGAATGATACAAACAAAGAAAGCAATAAAACAACTACACCCTGTAATACGGAGCAGAAATCTAACAGTTAAAACAAAAAAAAAAAAAAAAAAAACGATATATACCACCATACTTAAAAGCATATCTACTTATAGCAGTGAAGTATGGGAACTTATATAAGGAAATAAAAGAAAAATTAACGCTACAGAGATGGACTACTGGAGAAGGTGCTGTGCTTTAACAAAACTAGACAAAGTAAGAAATGAAGAGATAAGAAGAAGAATGCAGGTAGAGTATACGATGTTAGAAATAATAGAAATGAAACAACTTAAATGGTATGGACACATTAATAGAATGACAGATGAAGGATGGCCAAAGAAAATATTAAATTGGATACCAAAAAATCGAAGAAAGAGAGGGAGACCACGTACAACATGGATGAAAGGTATTCAACAAGCCATGAGAGACAGAAACCTAGAAGACAGAGATTGGGAAGACCGGGACTAGTGGAAGAGAGGATGCGAGAAACGTCTAATATAATACTATGTATAAATGAAATATTATGTATACATAATAATATATGATATGATGTAAACACAATGTAGTGTACTCGCAAAAATAAAATATTAACATAAAAAAATATATTAAATTTTACAAATGTATTGAATTTAAGAGATGAGGCCTGGCCTCACCTGCCTCATCCTACGCGCATCTGCGTTCTAGAAACTTTCCGATCCTCCCTCGTATATTTTCTGGATATTTCTCACTGTTTGTGTAGGTTTTATAATATGCTGAAAATGTAAGCCTGTCGAGAAATCTGAATCTAGTAACGAGTAATGACATTCTTTTTCTAATAATATACGTTGAAATGAAAATGAAGATAATGTCTTTCTTTTAATGTCTGATACGTACCGTAATGTTTCCGTTTGCAAGCATGGCAACTAAGATACTATTCGTTGTTAATAAAGACTTTGTAGTCTCATAATTCTTTCATCTCAAGTTACACACTAACATTTTAATGGTAGTAAGTTTAAGTGGCAGTAAAAACTGAAACACGTAAGAATAATGTTGGAGCTATTTAAATAGTAGTAAAAACTTGTTTACGCTGAAAAGGCAACGCCGACGTCGGTAGTGTTTGGCGAGCACCAAATATTTCATGGTTTTAATACAGACGCGATGAAAAATGCAAAGCATTTAGAGAACTTAAAGGTGGAACACAATTATAATGTGCTTCCTTTTGCGAGCGGTTAAGCACCTGCCTTAGTAAATAATGGCGAGATTATCATGTAATATTAAAACAACGCCGCGTGCCCACAAAGGTGGAAGAAAGAGCCTCTTTTGCCCTCCGACATAACCTATTTACCAAATCATTTTCCGTACACGAGGATTGAAATTTTAACGCAGCAAGATTACCAACCTAATCACGTTCTCAGCGATAAACAACAGCATAACTTAATACAAGCAGTAAATTGATAAAGTGATTTTTCAAGACCTTTCAAAATTTTCTGAATTACGAAAATTTTATTTTTTCAAGGAGATTTCATAATATAATAAAGGAATAAATATATTTATTCATCACTGACAACAAAATTGTCATGAGCAAACCAAGTTTAAATATTTTTTTATGACAAGTCTATGAGGAAGACTTTTATAATAATGCAATTATAACCTTTTTTCGGGGAATTCTGAATTTCCACTTATTTAAAATGGTTTTATTATGGAAACATTTACAACAGACTGATATGAAAATTGAATGTTATTTTTCATGAGATTTCCACAGAATTCTAAAAAGGTTTACCAGTGAGCTCAGATATTATTTAATGCTAAAATAGAGCAAAGCTACATAGACTACGTTTATCTCGATAATTCAAGCAGCTTAATAGAACATTAAGATACAAGTTTCATAAGACATGATTTTAGCGTACGCGTCATTCCTAGTAACGAGCGGCTTGCCATGAGTTTTCTAAGTGCACTTAAATGTCTTATGAAACGTGTATTTCCATATATTCTATTTTGGCCATTTTTTCAAAAAAATCTACGTTATTTCACATCCAGGAATTTCAATTTCGGTTGCTTAATAGGTACTTTATCGAACTCATTTGGATGTCATAAAGAAATACTTTATGACATCCAAATTGGTTTCATAAAGTACATATTAAAGATCCAAAATAGAAAACACAGCGGATTGAAAATAGGACTGAGTTATTTTCAATCTTCTTTAAATTCGTATCGACTAAAAAAAGATAGTTAAATACTCGATTATGCAGAAAGACAGGGAGAAGTATATGTTCTAATTTCATCCTGGATATATAACCCCAAAATATAAAAACTGTCATGTTGTTATTTGTCTTCTCTTTCAAAAACATTTAAAAAAATCTGATGTGGCCAGCACATTACCTTCCGTCAGTTCTATGTATTTTGTATAAATGTCATACAGAAAGTTCCTTGCAAAAGATTATATTTCTTGTACATTACCTTAAGGCAGTTGTATGTATTTTATACAAATTCCATACAGAAAGTTTCTAACAAAAGATCCTATATTTCCAGTAAAATTATAACATAAACATACTGTCAACTGCACTTGACACTGACACCTTTCAATCAGAATTTTCTTAATGTAGCAGCTGTTTCCAGAGTTATAGCAAAGCTGACTAATATATATGATATTTAATTTCTTTATAATTTTTTAACTCTATGTTCATTTAAGATGAAGTATAAAATGCATTCAAATCGTATAGAGAATAAATAATTCTTTAATATTTATAATAACATCAAATGTGAAAAAATGATATTTAACATCGGTTTTTCAAGAAAAACTGTTAAAATCTTCAAATGAGGGTACTTCCGGTTGACCAATTATAACCAAAATCTAATCAGCTCTTAAGATGGATGTAACGAAGAGGAATACGAAAGAATTGTAATTTTTGGAATTGTAGTATTAGCGATATCGCATTAGAAAATTTTGTCACACACAGACACACACACACACACACACACACACACACACATACATACACACACACACACACATACAGACATCATCGTAAAAATAGTAAAATCGTATTCTAGGGACCCTAAAACGTGCTTATTCATCAAAAACTCACCACCGAATTTTTTGACCAAAGACAATACCTTCCTTACCTAAAGGTGACGGAAGGTAAAAATCATTTATTTCTTCATCACTCCAAATATTTCGCTTTTCGACAATTTTACTAAGTTTTATGTCGCGACTTTTATAAAATGCAAACAACCAACAAATCATATGAATTTAGTAGTTACATTATTTGAAGCTTCACTGTTTATTTCGACAGAAGTCAAGCCGCTTCGTAAGTCCAAGTCTGTTATTTTATAGCCTTGACTTGATATTTCCAGGCGGCTTCAAATATTAATCTCGATCGTTTATTTCAAAGATTGAAAAGGGATTTATTAAATTCAAATGTCAAACATTTGTTTATCTTTTTCATCATCTGCAAAAAACTGAATTTCCATGTTAATCTCCTATTGGCGGTGTGCACAAAAGTAGTCAGCGCTGACAGCGGACAAAAATGACAAAATGGTTACTCATTGAATATTGAAACATAGCAAGGAAGCAAGGTTATGTTTTATGTCAGAATAATTTTGCAATTTCTATTTTATAAAATATTTGCAATGAATGCGAATGATAGGACGTCAAATATTATGTGATGCAGTGGGGGATGTAATAATTCTTACAAAATTGCCGATTGAAATTTATAAATTTCCTAGAAGATTATATGAGAAACAGATGTATAAGAAAATAACTTTTCAACAGATATCTTCTATTAATATAAAAAATTCTTTTAAGTATACATATTTCCTCATTGTAAAAGATACTTATCGTATGAATAAAATTCCAACAATGGTCGTCTGATTGCAATAATGAATTATATGAAAATGTGTTTCTTAAGTTAATATTTGAACAAGATATAATACAAGAAGCAGAAAATTGTCTTAAAATTGCATAATACTTGCAGTTGTACGAAATTTTTGACATAATTCGTCTATTTATTGTAGATTTTGTACATGTAATGTTAAAGATAGAAATTCACATGGTTCGTATTTTTCGTGTATTTTCCTTTCCGAGCTTATGCAATTGATTCCACTTAGAGCCTGGTATATTTTCAATGAATAATTTTCTTCATTTATGGCGAATATAAAAGAAAGATGCTACATCATACACTGATATTGTGATATGTAGACATTTTCTTCTAATCAATCATTCAAGCTTTCCAACTTTTTAATCTCAATTTCCATGTATTGTGCATCTTGTAACATTTAACTAATATTATAAATTATAATATAAATTTAAATATGATAAAATGGTTTACAGAAATCACACATATTATGAGAAAAATTATATTTTCTGCCACAGTACCTTCGCTGGTATTTTGACTGTTTTGATTGTCACATATATAACATTTTAAATATTTTCTTTATTCATTTCAATATACTATGACGTATAATATTCATACCTCGATTCATACACAATAGCAACAACTCAAAATAAAATTGTAAATTGTATCACTTTCTCGAAATGTCAAAAGTGGATCGGTAATCAAAAATGCCAATGTAGCCGTTAGAGGCGCTAACGCTCAAAATCTGCACATCGCCTATATGCACCTTGATAAAAAAAAAAACACCCGGTCACTTTTTGTTGTTTTTGTACTTTTCATTTATATCTCAGCTACGTATGATCTCATCAACTGAGCTGAGCAAAATTTTTCCAGTACATTTTTACAAATAATATAATTTGTTATAATCAGCATTAATGTTTTATAGATAAATAAATACTCTTGATTTAATTACCAATGAAAAGAGCCACAGATTTTGATGTGCTAACCGTACTCATCTTGACTTAATTCTATTAATAGCATTGTAATCTTCTTTATCCATCTACAATGACAATAATTTAATTATTAATATGGGTATGACATTTATGATATAACAGATATTTCCACAATGTCTTTGTTCTAAAGCTAATCGAAGGTTGTCACATAAATTACAACATTGATTGAACTGGGTCAAATTGATACTAAAATAAGCTTCTACATAGCACTTGAGGTACTGTTAAAACAAGCAATGTCGCAATTTGTGATGTTATGATACATATTAGTTGCATAACATAACTGAAATGTTTGTTATCCTATGCTGAAGCGAAGTCAACTCCATTTTGTTGTTCTAGTTACCGAGATAAGCGCAGTTCAAATATCACCGCTAAAATGCATTTGAAATTGAGTTATTTCATTAATATAATTATATGTAAATTATTGTTTGTATATCTATTTTGCATAATACGAGATGTGTAAAATAATTTGCATTTAGAATTCACATCTAGATTATTATTTATCCATATGTTTATTGTATATTGAGTGTCAAAGTAGAATTTAAATGCGCATATTATACAAACTCATCAAAATACTGCAATTTGCAACAGATGATTAAAATGAGATAAATGTTGTACCAACCTCGCCTACTATCAGTCCTATTTGGCCGACAGAGGCATCGTAGATCTCAGCACCTCAGGAAATCTGCTACCACTGCTACCAGGAATGTTCACTGGAACAAAATTTCAGATATTTTACTATTTAGTCCACTGAGGCACTGAAAACCATGACATATTAGCTAGAACTTGTCTGTTATAGTCGGTGTGTAGTTTCACTGGCCGACATGAAATTTAAATACAAATAATAATGAATTATTTATTCGCTTTCGTGTCAACCAGTGACACTAAAAATATAAACTTTAAGAACCAAGCCTTTAATTTTGCTAATTTTAATATAAATGTCTCACTTGTCATCAATATATCAAGTAGTATATACCATTGAATTTTTTCTTAAAGTATGTACAGACTTTAAATCGAAAAGTGGAACATAGGGAAAACAATTTCTCTTTGCGCAAACGTTATCTAATTATTTTATGCAAAAATACTTAATACTTATGGGGTCTCGTGACCGCGTGCCTGAGTGTCTGGTCGCGAATCTGGGGAACCGGATTCGATCCCGACCGACGCCAAATATTTCTAATTTTAAATGGCACAAAATTGATCCCTGTGGTGCACTCTCACGGCAGCAATGAGTGCCCGTGAGGTGACGCCTGGTAAACGCTCACACGGTACAAATATGTCATCAGCATTACCGAAATCTGTATACAAAGCAGATTGGCACACCCAGCAATGGGTAATATGCCAAGATATATTTATTTATTTAAAAATACTTTAAATAAAAGTTATAGAGATTTAAAGGCTGCTTTTAAATCATTTAAAACGCTTATTTTATCTCTTCATATAAATGTAAAAATTAATTACAAAGTTACAGTTTTTATGAATTTATTACAAAGAACAACGCATTTTGTTTTTTTCGAAAAAAAACTATTTTGAGCTGCAAGTACAGTGCCATTTCCTGTTATCCTATTTACACACACACGCACACGCACACGCACACGCACACGCACACGCACACGCACACGCACACGCACACGCACACGCACACGCACACGCACACGCACACGCACACGCACACGCACACGCACACGCACACGCACACGCACACGCACACGCACACGCACACGCACACGCACACGCACGCGCACACGCACACGCACACGCACACGCACACGCACACGCACACGCACACGCACACGCACACGCACACGCACACGCACACGCACACGCACACGCACACGCACACGCACGCGCACGCGCACACGCACACGCACACGCACACGCACACGCACACGCACACGCACACGCACAAGCACACGCACAAGCACACGCACACGCACGCGCACGCGCACACGCACACGCACACGCACACGCACACGCACACGCACACGCACACGCACACGCACACGCACACGCACACGCACACGCACACGCACACGCACACACACACGCACACGCACACGCACACGCACACGCACACGCACACGCACACGCACACGCACACGCACACGCACACGCACACGCACACGCACACGCACACGCACACGCACACGCACGCGCACGCGCACACGCACACGCACACGCACACGCACACGCACACGCACACGCACACGCACACGCACACGCACACGCACACGCACACGCACACGCACACGCACACGCACACGCACACGCACACGCACACGCACACGCACACGCACACGCACACGCACACGCACACGCACACGCACACGCACACGCACACGCACACGCACACGCACACGCACACGCACACGCACACGCACACGCACACGCACACGCACACGCACACGCACACGCACACGCACACGCACACGCACACGCACACGCACACGCACACGCACGCGCACGCGCACGCGCACACGCACACGCACACGCACACGCACACGCACACGCACACGCACATGCACACGCACAAGCACACGCACACGCACAAGCACACGCACGCGCACGCGCACACGCACACGCACACGCACACGCACACGCACACGCACACGCACACGCACACGCACACGCACACGCACACGCACACGCACACGCACACGCACACGCACACGCACACGCACACGCACACGCACACGCACACGCACACGCACACGCACGCGCACGCGCACACGCACACGCACACGCACACGCACACGCACACGCACACGCACACGCACACGCACACGCACACGCACACGCACACGCACACGCACACGCACACGCACACGCACACGCACACGCACACGCACACGCACACGCACACGCACACGCACACGCACACGCACACGCACACGCACACGCACACGCACACGCACACGCACACGCACACGCACACGCACACGCACACGCACATGCACACGCACACGCACACGCACACGCACACGCACACGCACACGCACACGCACACGCACACGCACACGCACACGCACACGCACACGCACACGCACACGCACACGCACACGCACACGCACACGCACACGCACACGCACACGCACACGCACACGCACACGCACACGCACACGCACACGCACACGCACACGCACACGCACACGCACACGCACACGCACACGCACACGCACACGCACACGCACACGCACACGCACACGCACACGCACACGCACACGCACACGCACACGCACACGCACACGCACACGCACATGCACACGCACAAGCACACGCACACGCACACACACAGAGACGTCATCGTGAAAATGTTAAAATTGGATTCTAGGGACCTTAAAATGTGCTCATTTACCAAAATCTCGACATGCGATTTTTAGCACGATCCCTATACCTCCCTTACCAAGGATAGCGGGAGGTAAAAAACGTATACAGAAATTGTAGCCGAAACAGAAAATGCTGTGAGAATTAGGAAGAAACACTAGTCCATCCAACACAGTTACTGCTAAGTTATGATAGAAATTTAATCAAATTCGTACAGTAAAAGATGAAAGCGTGTTTACCATCGTTGTAGTTGTACTCCGAAAAACATTGTTGTAGTGAATATTTGTAATACGTTTTTATTATTAAAATGCGTTGTTGCACCGTATAGCGTTCCATAATTAAACAATAATAATTCCTAATACGTAGACTAATTATAAATTTTTTGAATACGTTTATCGTACAGATAACGGGGAGTACTAGTTATTAAAATTTTATGAATTAAAGTTAAATACGTTTTTCTCGTACGAGATTCAATAACTCTCTAAACATGAATTTTGAAAAACTTGTAATGTAACTCTTTTACTTCACAAATATCACACAACAGATATCTACAAGAAAAAAATGGCGAATAATGAAAAAAGCAACCTCAATTTTGAACACCTTTTCCTACAAGAGCTTAGAATATTTATATGAAATTGTGGTAAAGCGTCAATCTAAAATCTGAAACATACAAATCGAAATCCTGCTCATTCCAGCCCTGTGAAACACATGTAACACAACGTAACAACCAATAAGGGTTCTCTCATAATATTTATTGTGAACAGTGGCGCAATACCACCCATGCTAATTCGTTAATTGCTGAACTAGCCACAACAATGTTTTGCGGAAGCATTGAAATTTGATCGTAGCGCTCACATTAAATTTTCGCCTTTGTTTCCCGCGATATTCCCCAGCTTCAACCCTACATGAACTCGGACGTTAATTATATCGCACTCATAATTGTTTCATCAAGAATTGATTGTGACATTTCTATCACGAAGTAATGCACTTGATATTGATATCTTTGCCTCCAATATGAACAGATCACGAACGGGAAGATTCAATCATATTGTATATGATTGATTTGTTTCATTGTTTTCATATGTTTTATTTTAATGTAAATTGAATACATGAAATATAGTATATTGATATATTTTCATTAGTAGGTAAATAGTACAGTTTCTAGCTCAAAACGCAATCCGCAATCAGTGGCGTATCTAAGTGAAATGGTGCCCAGGGCAAGGGTCGTAATTGCGCCCCCTGACAACAATGTAAAATCAAGATTACTTCTTTCTGGCTTTAGTGTAGCGAGATATGCGGTGTTTGTATTGTTGTTGAAATTACTTAAGAATATATATATATATATATATATATATATATATATATATATATATATATATATATATATATATATATATATATATATATATATATTATGAAGTAACTTCAACTATGAATGAATCAGCAAAATAACCAAATAACCATCAATATACGGGTGTTCCGCGACTCGATCGACAAAATTATACCATGTATTCCGGGGGTCATTACGATCAAAAAATGGCATTAATAACGTGCTCGAAATCGGTCTTTTCAGTTTCTTCTCTTTCAACGCTCATCAAAGCAAGATCACTTAATCGATCTTGACCCCTATGGAGACTCTCAGATAATTTAAGATAAGTTTTAATTTGTTGAAAGATCTTTCACAGCAAGTGATGGAAACTGCAAGGCAACATTATTTGCATGGCTATTCGAAGATTTTTTGCCATTGGCGTTTTTCGGTTTCAACAACCCAGTTTTGACAGAGACTAAGTCCAATTTCCAGAGCTTCAGTCACCAAAGTTTCTCTTTTATTGCGAAAATAATCTCTTAAATCTTTCAAATCTAAGGCGGCATCATGATAATTCATATTTATATCTTGCAGTCTTTTCTGAACTCTATCAATAGGTCTGAGTACTTTCGTCCAAAATTCAATTAGAGTCAGAAAATCAAGTGTCAACATGCGGTTGTACAATTGCATCACTTCTTGTTGCACTCGTCTCATTTGCATCGTCTATTATAGTCTCGAGAACTTGGAGTATGCCATCAAGGTAGTTGTTTATGGGCTTCACAGCTTCCACCTTTTGCACTCCATATTGTTTTAGACTCAGATTTAATAACTATGGTCACAGCGTTTTTGAGTATTTTCCAGAGTTGAGTACACGATGAAAAAACAGATAGAGAGCTTCAACAGTTCTGAAAAATGTACGCACAGTAATCAACAGTTTTAACATTTCAAATTCTGACACCTAAGTTACATGCGGATACCAAGGGCTCCAAGCGGCGCCTTCTTGGTTCTGGCGCCCAGGGCACCTGCCCTGTTTGCCACACCCTAGGTACGCCACTGTCCGCAATACATACCATTTTCAGAAGGGTTGGTGTAGCAACTTATTCCATTAATGCTTGTCTTTATAAATATCAAAAGAATAATTTTAACCACCACCATAACTAATTTGTAATGCAATTCACCTAATTTACACAAAAAAGTGTAATGGCTTCGACTGGGACTTTAAAATATAAGAATTAAATGATAATAATATAAAGAATAATTCTGAAGATATTATTTTATTAACAAAAATCCATTTCATCGACTGTCTTATGAAGATAAACTGTTTGTCAAAGAATTAAAACAAAAAGACCATCTCTACTTTGTTCTGATCTTAGTACATCTTTAATAAATATTGGAGAAGGAGGCAAGATGCAACTAACACAAGCTATATCATAAATAAAACTGACTTGTTAGCAGTAAAGTATATAACAAATTATTTTGTTGGCCGTGCATACTTTTTACTAGTACTACTAACATACGTAAAGATCACATTGCTTCAACTTGTAAATTAGTACTTTTAAGGAAGCAAAATATTTCTACCGCAATTGATAGTGCAAGAAAAATTGAAATTCAAAATTTTAATTCGAAGGTGGAAGAAATGTTTTGTGGTCTGGCAATTTATTTTTCTACATGTAGGGGGAAAAACATGCAGCTGCACATCCCTTAAAAAATATAACTTTCAACTATAAGACATTTGACCTTGAATGAAAAAAATTTCGCCTGCGGCACATTTTTTCTCTAAATGCCATGCATCACCAAAGTTTTGATGCACGAGCCGACACTGGTGGGAACCCTAATTCGTGTTTATTTAGTGAAAACTCACCATCGAATTTTGGGCACAATTAAATTACCTTTTTACCTCTCGCTAAAAGAGGTATTGATTTCATGCTAAAAATCGCATATCTAGATTTTAGTGAATAAGCACGTTTTAAGGTCCCTAGAATCCGATTATAACATTTTTACGATGATGTCCGTAGGTGTGTGTGGATATGTGTGCGTATGTGTGTGTGTGTGTGTGTGTGTGTGTGTGTGTGTGTGTGTGTGTGTGTATGTATGTGTATGTGTGTGTGTGTGTGTGTGTGTGTGTGTGTGTGTGTGTGTGTGTGTGTGTGTGTGTGTGTGTATTTGGACGTTGGATCCACGATTTCTTAAATACTATAAAACTTAAGACATTTTTAAGTATGGATTCCTCAATCTAACAATAATGAGAAGAGTTAATTAAGTTTTGGTAACAATTGGACAACCGGAAGTAGTAATTACAAGAAAAAAATCATCTAAATATTATTAATCGAAAATTTATGTAAATGCTTATATTAAAGAACGTTAAATTCTTTATTCGATAAATATAAATTCATTATTATATATTCTATGGATTTAGAGATAATGAATTGCATATAAAATAATTTGATGTAAAAATTCTCACATCAAATTACTTCAAGGCAAGAAATTCAAATGTTTGTAATTGACACATAAATGTCATTGTCAAAAATATTTGTACATCATTATGAAGATTATGAAAATAAAAAAAAGCTAACAACGCAAAAGAATATACGTAAAAAAGAATACAAAAGGAATTTAGAATAAAAATGATGAATATAAAGAAAAAGAAAAGGAAAGTAGAAAAATAAAATTTCAGTAAATTGAATATAAGGAGAATGTATGTATTGTACATAACTTATATTAAAATATCCCGTAGATTTTGCAAATATGTGTGAGAATTATTTTGCAGTGAGACATGAATATATGTATTTGTATTTAAAAATATTTTTTGTTTTATGCGTACAACCAGGTAAAATATCTGGCGAGAGGTTATGTGCTAGCCACATCAGATTTTTTACCTACGGTATGACGGGAGGTAAAAATTAGTCGAAATTTTGTCTGTTCCGTAATTCTAATAATTGCAACAGTTACACAATTTCTGTATTAAATTTTAAAACAATTTACCAATGAAGGGCGTTATAGTAAATTATTAACTGAATCCTCTCTTATGTACCAGTCTGGTTTTAATTCCATCCTAATTCTTAGTAAGATTCCTTCGCGAAAAGCATCAAACGGAACATGCACACACATACATTAGTGGCTGGGCGTGTGGTGCCCTTATGTAAATCGTAGGCACACAAGAACAGTCTGCTGGAGTATATTGTTACCCTGAGCACCGCGGTAGCGGTCTCCAGACCCGCCCAACGACGCGAGAACCAACTTAATTACACAAAGAAAAGGTACCGAGTAAAGCAACCCACGCCGCGTGCGTGAAGACGAATGAGTGATGAGCTACAGATGAATGTAGTAGATTATCATGAGAACCTAGGAGACATATGTCTTTGAACAAGACAAACAAATCCATGTTTACTGTGTTACAATTTGAACTTATGAAAGGTGACAATTTTTAATAGTATATTTAAACCGAATCACCCAAATTGTAATGGATGCTCTTATTACCGAAGATGAGGTTTGCACAAAAAAAAAATCAGAAATTTTCATATACAAAACTACTAGTGACTAGAATTTTGCCATCATGATCACGACTGCTTGTTGCGACGAAAATCAAAACGAGTGCGATAGTACCAAAAGAGCTTGAGACAATAAATTTGACGATAAATTCACAAAAAGTAGAGCAAGTAAAAAAATTTATGAGGCATTAATTACCGGTACAATTTTAATCACGGATGGTATTCGATATGCCAATTCCTCGAAATATGCAGGGTGTAAATGAAATAAGTGTATTAAATTTAACCAGTAATGTAACTCGACGAGAGCAACAATATTTCTTAATAACTTTTTTTTCTAAGTCTTTTAGATTTTGAGTTAAAATTCTTTAAAGATTTGCTGTATATTTTGTTACCCACACATAGAGAACAAATAGCTGCTGCCGTATTCAAGTGGGATACAAACAGCACAAAAATTGTCGGTTATCGGTTACACTTGCAGTCACAGTAATTAATAAACGAATTAACGGAAATAACATTTATTATTAGTTATAATATATACTAATAGTAGAATTTTTAAAATAAAGAAATTTAAATTTTGGATAACAAAATTGTAAAGTTGTGTATTACACAAGGCTTTCAATCACCTGTGAATAGAGGAAGACAAGGAGAAATGAAGTAACGAGGAAGAGCAAAAGCATAGTTATTATGTTTTGAGATGCTTATTTATCGTCGACAAATCATAATAGTTTAAATGCGTTATTCAAAAAATGTAAGTACAAATTTTTGTCCATTTAAACGAAGTACATGGGTACCAATAATTAGTCGCCCATTTATTGTTCCCGCCCAAACATTTTTTAATGAAAATTTTTACAATATTTTCATCTGTCGAGATGTGTATTTTGTATAATAAATACCCCTTCCCAAGTAAATTCAGTCTCATTAATGAACATTATGAGCCATTCCCAAAATTGAAGTCTGTTATGTGCTGAAAACATTGAACTTTTTGCACATGGTATGGATACAAATGTTGCTTCTTTAAATTTTCATATGTGACTTTCTGTATTGTGATAAAGATGTACAAGATTAACAAATGTGCGAATATTAGGAACAATATGATTTGGAAACGCTCCGTCTAAATGCGTAATACTGTCTTTATATTAACCACAAATTAAAATGTATTAAGATACGAATAAATAAACAAACCTAGGTAAGTAATTACAATGACTGTGTACTCGCTATTTGTAAACGTAAGCATTTTGACAGAATTTTACCTTATAAACAAGTTTATCACTAATGTCAAAATTTAATTGCAACAACTGACAGGACCGTCAATTGATAAAACAAAATTTTTCAGAACTATTGCTACTGCATTCAATTATTAGAAAATATTTGGAACGACTCGTCAATTTACGGGGTTGTAAAATTGCTAAAAAAAATATCCGATTTCGAGAAAAAGTTATTAAGAAATATTGTTGCGCTCGACGACTTATATTACTGGTTAAATTTAATGTACTTATTTCATTTACATCCTGTATATATATATATATATATATATATATATATTTATTTATTTATTCAAATAATTTTAAGAAAATCGTGTTATACTTGTCACTCAAAAAAATTTGGCAAACGTTGTGTCGCAACAACGTGTAATCGAGCAATTACAGAGGCAACTTTCACTAGTGAAAAGTGTAATTCGAATTTGATTGGTTCAATTCACCAAAATACTCTGATTCAATTGGATGGTAATTTAAGAGTGGAATTATCGAAACAAAAAATGATTTGAGACAAGAGAGTGTCATGAACCCAGTCCTGTGTACAATAATCATAGATGAAATTATAAAGGGTTGCGATAGCCGACTTAAAAAATTACATTTAGGATACAGAAATTTACAAATAACAAAAAAAGTGCGCGTTCGCAGACGATGTAGTGCCGAATTCTGACAAACAGTGAAGAGAAAATGTCTCTATATAAATGTCTATAATGAAATCATATAGAAGTATGGTTTGAAAATTAACACAATAAAGACTAAGGTCATGACAATACCAAGAGAGCTTGAGACAAAACAAAATGACGATAAATTCACAAAAAATAGAGCAAGTAAATAAGTTCCAATATTTATGAGACCAAATTGAAAATAATGGATCACAAGAGGCTACCATAAACATCAGAATTCAGAAAACACCGAAAGTCTTCTATGCAAAAAGAACAGCTTCGTAAGGAAGAAGAAGATTAACATCAAACCGAAGATAAGATTATACAATTTAATATGCAGATTTAACAAACGGCTGCAAATATGGATAGTATCTAGGGCAATAAAAATTAAAATTCAAGCACTTGAAATAAAATATTTAAGAACACTTGGAGTATTCACTACGACATAAAATCAGAAATGAAATGATTACAGAACAACTACAATCTAAGTATGTAATGGACTTCATCGAGAAGAGATAGCTATATTTGTGGGGCCATATGATCAGTGTGAACGAAGGTAGACCGATGAGACAAATGGATGACGAACGTGGTAGAAAAAAGAAACTAAGGATGACCTAAAGGCAACTCGGATAAGGTAATGCTGAAGATCTTGAAGAAGAAAAACATGATAATTCAAGACGCTAGGAAGATAAGTAAGTAAGATAAGATAAGATAAAGGTTGTAATTATCCAAGGTAATAATACCCATTATAGCGAGTTTTATTATACTACATTTTATCTACGATTAATGTATTAAATACATTTTTTATAATTTCGATGTTGTCAATCATATTGAGAAGGATGTAACAGAAAAGAATACTTATAACTGACTCAAATTGGAATTAGCAATTAATTATAATAAGCCCGAAGTTATCCTTATGCTTATTGGTGTCTATGATTTGATAAATTATCACTTTCGTATGAGCAATATCGTTGCGTCCTGTGATTAAGCCTAGAGGGGAGTCCTGGAGTTGACTTGCTCGCAGCGGGTAAAGTTTTACCGCTACCGCAACCTGCAAACTCAGTTAGTCCTGGGACAGGGACAGGACATGCTAATAGGATAGTGAAAGGCTTCTGGAATTTATTACTAGGTGGGGTGGAATTTCACATTATAAGTTATATGTTAGGATATTTATTTTATTTTTATGTACGAGAAGGTATTGATAAGTTTTTAAACTCAACATTTAGATGTCGTAAATAAATAAATAAATAAGTAAATATATCATCACGGCATATTACTCATTGCTGGGTGTGCCAATCTGCTTTGTACGCAGATATCGGTAATGATGATGACATATTTGTACCGGCGTTTACAAGGCGCACTTCACGGGCACTCATTGCTGGTGTGGAGAGTGCACCACAGAGGCCAATTTTGTGCCATTTAAAATTCGAAATATTTGGCGTCGGTCAGGATCGAACCCGGTTCACCAGATTCATAGATGCCGTTAATCAAAAAAAAATATTCTGGTACTGCAATTGTTTATGTTGTGACGTTTAGTTATTGTTTGAGATTCTTTTGGGTCAGTTATTAAGTGTTTTTATAAAAATTTAAAAATCAAAAATTGTAGCGTGGTTAAATTCTCGCATTTAAATGCAATACTTCTGCGTGAATTAAAGTCGCGTTGGACACTGTTTACGGCAGAGGTAACCAACCTGTGGCGCATTACATCCTAATGCCTACTTATTGTTTTAAAGCAAGCACCCTAGTTAAATCCATCTATTCAACACCAAAGGGCTCTCAATTTAAATCATACAGCCTTCTTACTCACCAGTTCGTCATCATCTCTCACTATTGTAGATTGGTCCTCCAATAAACTTGGCTTTTTATTAAACGTACTTCAATTAATTTAGTTGCGTGATTGAGTTGTCCCTTTTCCTTCCATAACCGCGACAGATTCTACCCCTGTTCCTATTTTCCAACTATGTATGTAAGAAGGTAAAAAATGCTTGAGTTGTATGATGCATCTGAAGTCGTATGTGAAACAAATTGGCGCATGGTATATAAAAGGTTGGCAACCACTGGTTTACGGGAACTCTGTTCCATCATTTGCCATTTACCAGATGGACAGTTGAATTTAAACGAAATCGTACTAGCTTGATTACCCATGAGTATTCAGGATGACCAACAATTGCGACAACCACCGATAGGACTGAAAAAGTTCACCAAATGATTCTGCATGACCGTCGAATCAAAGTAGGGGAGATAGCAGTGGCTGTGAGCATATCGAAGGAAGCGTTTATCATATGTTACATGAAAAATTAAGCATGAGAAAGATGACTGGGCGTTGGGTGCTGGTCTGCTAACTTTGGACCAAAAAAATACAGTTGCATGAATATTTCCAAGACCCTGGAAGAAGCTGGACTTTTTTCATCGATTTTTAATTTTTGATGATACTTGACTCCACTACTATACTTAGTAAAGGAATTTACAATTTTGTTGGGTGAATGCCTAAGTGTGATATTGTTGCAGTTTATCGCGAACACAATATCTCTGTGGCAACAATTTATCGGACAATAAAAGATTGTGAAGAAGGTATAGCCTGTGTAAATTTGCTCAAAAGTGGTCGACCAAAAATTTTGAGGCACATGAGAGAACAAAGATTAATTGCAGCCATTAAAGACAAAGTTGGAGTGTCACAACGAACTGTAGCCAAGATTCGATGTTTTGAAAACCACTGTTTTTAGAACACTTTCTCAAAATGACGTGGTGTTTCGAAAAAGAAAAAAGGCACCAAAATATACCGTGGTCCAATTAGAAAGAATCCCTAGATGATGCCGTGCGTTAAGGCGCATTCATTTTCTCAATAAACTTATTGTAATGGATGACGAGAAATATTTTACTCTGTCCCATTCAGAGATGAAAGTAAACGATGGTTACTAATGAAATGCAAAACACACCAGACAATGTCAAGTTCAAAGGTAAATCTAAATTTGAAGATAAAATTTTAATATGGTGTGCCATATCTGAAGCCGGATATACAGGGTGTCTCACAACTCGCGCCCAGACGAAACTGACACTTGTCAAGGATAATAGGTTGCCAACAAATAGAACAAAATAATTTGCGGCTGCTTGCATAACAGAGTTACAAGACTTTTTAATTCACCAATCCCGGAAGGATATCTTGAGGTGTGATGATATTATTACAAAATAAAACTGGTTGCTAAGTTTTAAAAATACTAGTAGTGTGTTACAAAATTTGTTTGACTTACTGTAATTTTGACACTTTAGAGTTGACTTTTCACTGTCAACAAATTTAGGTTAGCGAAGGTGTCATCCGAGATCATCATTTATATCGTACAGTGCAACGTGTTGTAGCAGATGTTTAAAATGTGTTAAACGAAAATATTATTGTCATTTGAATTCTTTGAGATTAAAACAAATAGCGGTTCTAAAAAGAACCGTTTTTATTGTAATGCAATTTACATAATGGTAATTCTGGGAGCACCATCAGTTTCTTTTCGATCTGGCATAACTTGACCGGTCTCATGCGTCCTTGCGATGGGTCTCAATAGCACTTTATGATCCACAAGATTTCTATCCGGAAAACGTTCCGACTCGTACTGCTTCTCTGGCGTTACGTCCACATTCTCCGAAAATTATAATCATTTTTGCCTTTTTTATTCACCTTGTCAAATTTAATTTGACACTGACATTTTTCGAAAACTACAGTCGACCACACATTTTAAAGAAGATTTGATTTGTATAAAACCCTAGTAACGTAAAATTACGGCAAACACACGTTAAAAGTGTAGGTCTCTGATTTGTCAATTTTAAGACGTCTTTTCTCGAATATCTTTTAAGCTAGATTTTTTTTCTTCGAAATTACAAATCCGAGTGCAGTCTCGTGTTTCCTCATTCGCTCTGGGGCGCGAGTGCGAGTTGTGAGACAGCCTGTATCTCGCAGCCGTACATTGGTCGTGTTCGAAGAGAAGCCTTAACTGTACAACTGTATATTCAAAGATGCCTCTCTAAAGTGCTTCAATTTTTAAATACACATCACGCCAATGATGATATAATGTTTTGGCCTGATCTAGCTTCATGCCATTACGCCAGAATAACTAGAGACTGGTATAATGAAAACAACGTAGACTTTGTTTCGAAATTGGACAATCCTCCCAATGTACCTCAAACTCGACCAATAGAAGAATTTTGGTCATTATTGACCAGAAAAGTATATGACAAGAGATGGGAAGCTGCAAATGCAGAACAATTACAACGTCGCATTTACCAAAAGATTCGAGAAATCGATCCAGATGTTGTCCAGAGCATAATTAAAAATTAAGAGCCATTGAAGATAATGGTCCATTATCAATAATTTAAATGTTAAATATTAATTGTTATAATTGTTGTAATAATTAGATTAACAAATAAAAGAGTTTTAAAAAAGTTTCAGTATCTAAACATTTTCTCAATACTTTAGGACCATACATTAAAAAACAATATCGGCATGTCAACACAATTTTGAAGGTCTTTAAAAAAAATGTTTCATGTAATTCCATGTTCTACCACTCTCTATTCTATGCGCTACTAATAGAACATCCAGATGACAACGAAACTAAGCAAAAGCACTTTGTTCATCACTGAGTAAAATACAATTCCTTTTTAGACAAACTAACTTCAAATAACATTGTAATTAAATACAATGTTGTGGAGTCAGTTCTCTATTCTATTCTTCCTTGTGGTTATTTATTCTTTGGCCTTAATCAGGCTCCTAATGAGCTCCGGGGATTTATAATGCATTCGTTTGCATTGTTACTCGAATACGCGAATTGCCGGTCGTTAATCAGCCAATGGCTCGGGAACGAGAACTAATTTATGTCGAGCAATGGCCTCTTCGCGGCTATAGAAAACCACAGGGATTATTGTCGACGTAAGAAGCTTGTCAATCCGAGACAAGATATGACAAAAGATTCATTTCATGATAGCAAGAAAATAAGAAAGTATTGACGCAGTACGTAGAAGTGAGGTTATTTAATCAAATATCTGGAATAATGTCAACTATTGTCAACAGAAACAGTTCGTAGTTTTGGGAATGAATTATTTTAAACCAATAAGAAGTTTCCAGTATTATTACCAAGTGTGCCTGTAACAGTATATTACATCCAAGGTGAGATGTTTCATTACAGCCGAGGGCTTATATATATATATATATATATATATATATATATATATATATATATATATGTATATATATATTACCGAGAGGCGAAGCCTCGAGACGAGATACAGTGCGAGGCTGTGATAAAACTCCCACCGAGGTATATATACTATTTTATTTACAATCATTCTTTTTACCTTCCGTCACCTTTAGGTAAGGAAGGTATTGTCTTTGGTCAAAAAATTCGGTGGTGAGTTTTTGATGAATAAGCATTAGGATCCCTAGAATACGATTTCACTATTTTTAAAATAATGTCTGTATGCGTATGTGTGTGTATGTATGTGTGTGTAAGCGTGTGTGTGTATGTGTGTGTGTGACAAAATTTTCTAATGCGATAACTCTAATACTATAATTCTAAAAATTATAATTCTTTCATATTTCTCTTCGTTACATCCCTATGAAGAGCTGAATAGATTTTGGTTGTAATTGGTCAACCGGAAGTACCCTCATTTGAAGATTTGAACAGTTTTTCTTGAAAAAACGATGTTAATATCATTTTTTCACATTTAATGTTATTATAAATATTGAAGAATATTTTATTCTCTATACGATTTGAATGCATTTTATATTTCATATTAAATGGATATAGGGTTAAAAATTATACAGAAATTAAATAACAACTGCTATATTAAGAAAATTCTGATTGAAAGGTGTCAGTGTCAAGTGCAGTTGACAGTATGTTTGTGTTATAATTTTGCTGGAACATAGGATCTTTTGCTAGAAACTTTCTGTATGGAATTTGTATAAAATACATACAACTGCCTTAAGATAATGTACAAGAAATAGAATCTTTTGCAAGGAACTTTCTGTATGACATTTATATACTGACGGAAGGTAATGCGCTGGCCACATCAGATTTATTAAATCAATAATTACCAAAATAAATCAATGAGTTATAACCTTTTATATTTTTTTGAGAGCTGTATTAAAGTATGTTTAGCCTACTTTATTAAAAGGATCTATTACAATGTTGCTAGGCAACCCCTACATAAACATTTCCAATCCGTGGGGTGGAAGTGAAATATGTTATTTTCTACCCAAGCGATTGTCATTAATTATATTATTAAATTATATTGAATTATCCGGGTAAACTTTCTTTATTTTAAAATATTATCTGTCAGTCTGACATTCAATATTGCTAATCGCGCATGTTAATAAATAAATAAATTAAAGTTATTGTAAAGAACACACAAAATAATTATGTGTTTTATCTCAAAACTTTTTCATCGAAATTATTTAGTTCGTTCTTGCACATATTTTTTGTTATAACGTATAGTAATTTACTATTGTACTTAATACCCATACCCGATTATCTTACACGTACAATAATTATTATAAGGTTGGCTACACTGCATTTGCATAAAATCTTCGTATAGATTACTTTATTACCGATATCTGAACTTTTAATACCATAACGATTTCAAATAAACAATATTCCAGTTTTGAGAGGATGGCGCTGTAATACAAGGTTATGAAAGGCGAAATACTAGTAAATCTATTACCTCATAATAAAGTTCGCCTCCTTGTGGTGCACCCTGGGCAAAGCTACATGAACGAGCACAATCGGTGACCAGACTATCTTAAGAATCCCCTGGTCACTAAAGTCGTCATAATGGCTCAAACACAGTTTTAGTGACGCAGCAGTTTCATTAGTACCTTCCGGTGATCCAGGAAGGGTAAGCAAACAGAGTTACATAATTTTAACAGCGCATTCTATCACTTAAGGTGCATTCACAAATGAAAATTAGGTTTAGATTTATAGTTTATACTTTAGATTTAGAGACTTTGGCCGCATATTATGTAATGACTCCATTCACACTTCAGAATTTGGAGTCTCTAAATCCAGATCATAAAGCTAAACATTGCAAGGTCCAAACTTTAGGTTTATGATTTAGTTTGACGTCACAAACTTCACCAATGAGAACGAGTCTGAAACGATACAGATATATACACCCATCTTTATTTAGTATTCACTTGATGGATTCGGCTTTTTAAACAAATGCGAGAAGACCATGGAGTCAAAACTTTATTTCCGAAATATAACTAGTAATGCCAAAAGAATGAAAGTTACACGGCGCATGGGTATCTCTTAAGTACTGCTCTACCGATATTTTAATCTTGTTTTTGAAGCATTTAATAATAATAATAATAATAATAATAATAATAATAATAATAATAATAATAATAAGTTTATTTGCCCAACAGTTTTACACCAATTACAGGACAAAAACAAAAACAATGACATAAAGTAACAGTAATAGTACAAACAAATGAATTAATAATCATAATAATAGAAAATAATCATGCAATATACATATATAAAAAGGTACATTATAATTTATTGACATAATTATGTTTTCAAAACTTGATATATTTTATTTGGCGGTGTCGTAAAAATATCAAATTCATTTATATAAATATTTGCATTTTTACACATCACGTACACTGGAGATTTGGTCAAGATATTTGTTCGTGCTTTAATACAATAAAAAGTGGTAACTTGACGAGATGCATGACGCGGTACTTGAAAATTTATATTTTGCAATATGCAAGAGCTATCTATGTTGTATTGGATTAATTTCGCTAGAAATATAATAGAATGAATATCTCTGCGATGACTAACTGATTGAAAGTTGAATCTTTGTAGCAAATCATTATAATCAATCCCTCTTTCTGGGTAAACCCCATCGCATTTGTACGATAAATATTTTAGAAACCGTCTTTGAACTTTTTCAATTTCATTGATGTAATGTTTATAAATGGGATACCATTTACATAGATGTCTGTACTTATTAAAACCAAATTAGAGTTAATTTAAACTTGCATTAATGAATGACTTTCTTAAACCTAAACAAAAACCATAAACCTAATTTTCATTTGTGAATGTACCTTTAACTCCTCATCATAGCAATAACCTCGATGACTGCATTGTAACAAGCACCAATTCCAAATGCGTTTCGCTGAATATATTACTTTATTTTTACATCATATTTATGTGATGGCTGTATTACCATGCGCTAATAGATAAATATATCATATCCAATTAATATTGCACGAATAAGTCAAGAAATATTTTGAGTAGACCATTGCTCCACTGGTCCATATATCGCGGAATTAAATTCAGCATTTGTTTTGAAACTGATTCTTCATTATAAGATTATTGTACTTGTGAGAGAAAAAAACAAGTATGTGTTAATGTGACACCCTGCCGGCCACTCTTCTGGCGCTGCTATCGATTCCATCCTTGCTCTACCCCAGACCTAATGGAAATGAAAGCGTAGACTTCAAACAGAAACGTTATCGCTTTAACACTAAACGAATTAAAATTTGATTGAGTTAATGGCTGTGATCCCATATCACACAAACGAACAATTACCAAATGGATTGTAAATTTACAAAAGAGAAATGAAAAGTTGTGATACACTGTGTGGCGACGTTGTTAAATAGAGTGTAGAGTAGAGAAATGAATAGTCTCCAAGCTTAATACTCGTAAAACATTGGTTTTCGGGGAATAATACACAGAAAATATTTCTGCTGAAACATTCGTTTTGCAAGCTCATTTTACATATAAATTTAATATGATTAGCTTGTTTATCTATTGTGTGACAATGCATATTGTACAAAGATAATTGCTTTTTTTATTACGAAGCTATTCCAACAATTGCTTCTTTAATTACACAAATGTGGAAGAATGATATTCATTTAATTTTCCGAAAAACACCATAATATTAACAAGCGTAATCGTATGATTGGCACATCTATAGAGAACAAAATGCGAAAAGCAAGAGTTGGATGGTATGGCCATGTAATGAGAATAAATGAAGACGATGAAACGATATGGCTCGACCATATGAAAGAAGATATGAATCATGTCAATGATAAGCTACATTCATTACCACTTTAAATATTAGACTCTGCTTAAATTACACTTGAAATAGAACTTGTGCCGCTTATAAATTAAGGTGTGACCTAGGAAATAACATGATAAATTTTAAAGCCGGTAAAATATTTCACTATTCAGCAGGCGCGCGGTACAAATATGCTACCAATAATAAATATAACTGTTAGGCACTACGTATTGACAAGTAACGTGTTCAAATTTCAATTTGTTATTACGTGGAACATTTTTACCTCCCGCTACCCTTGGCAAGGGAGGTATAGGGATCGTGCTAAAAATCGCATATCGAGATTTTGCTAAATGACCACGTTTTAAGGTCCCTAGAATCAATTTAACATTTTCACGATGATGTCTGCGTGTATGTATGTGTGTATGTATGTGTGTATGTATGTGTGTATTAGTCCAAGATCCCAGGGCCCCCAGACGTAACTTATTTTCTCAAAGATGAAATGTGTGGAATAGGGTAGTATTCTTATGTACATTGAACGCACGCATACCTACTAAGTTGGGTAGACGGCCAATTTACAGGTACCAGGTGCGAAAGGTAAGTAAAAATTGGACTTACTTCACTTAAATTCTGAAAGCTGATTTTTAAGTATGACTTATAGAATATTAGTACAAAATAATATTCAACACTCCCAGACACTTCCGGTCGGCCTTAACTTCCGACAGACGCTTTAAAGCTCACACAAAAATACATGAACTTTACTTATTTTCTGATGCTTGATTTTTATATATGTTACTTAGTGGACTATTTCAAACCTATATATACACAGCCAGACAAATGCTAAGGGCCAAACATCCCCCCAGTCACAAAAAAACATTCTGCTATGAGTATGAGCGCGAGGGTACTATACACGCGTTTCAGAGCGAGCGAGACAGCCATGTAAACTGATTTCCCCCTCTTAAACTTACATCCAATAGAACTAGTTTTCTCTAATATTTCATCCCCTAATTCATCCCAATTAAAACCACGGTTAATAAAACTATTCTTAGTAGTAAAGCAGCTTTATGCAGAATGTCTTCGTCTTTTAAATTTTCGCAAAATCGTTCATCGATAATTGTTAAATTTTTGGGAGCTAATAACTTCTTATTTTGAATAATTAAAAAATTTATTTCTTCGCTCGCTCTGAAACGCGAGTATAGTACCCTCGCGCTCATACTCACAGCAGAATGTTTTTTGTGTCTGGAGGGATACTTGGCCCTTAGCATTTGTCTGGCTGTGTACATATAGGTTTGAAATAGTCCCCTAAATAACATAATATATAAAAATCAAGCATCAGAAAATAAGTAAAGTTCATGTATTTTTGTGTGAGCTTTAAAGCGTCTGTCGGAAGTTAAGGCCGACGGGAAGTGTCTGGGAGAGTTGAATATTATTTTGTACTAATATTCTATAAGCCATACATAAAAATCAGCCTTCAGAATTTAAGTGAAGTAAGTCCAATTTTTACTTACCTTTCGCACCTGGTACCAGTAAATTGTCCGTCTACCCAACTTAGTAGGTATGCGTGCGTTCAATGTACATAGGAATACTACTCTATTCCACACATTTCATCTTTGAGAAAATAAGTTACGTCTGGGGGCCCTGGGATCTTACTCTATATGTATATGTGTATGTATGTGTGTATGTGTGTGTGGATCTTTTACTCTAATTCAAATATTATCATTCAGAAAAAATTTAACCTTGTATTTCGAACTTTTTCTGTAATGGAAAAAGCCCATTAGATTTTGGTATAAATCAGATAACCGGAAATGGCACTTTACTGGAAGCTTAAAATAGTTTTTCTTTGAAAAATACCTTTAAATGTTATTTTTACCTTCCGTCACCTTTAGGTAAGGAAGGTATTGTCTTTGGTCAAAAAATTCGGTGGTGAGTTTTTGATGAATAAGCACGTTTTAGGGTCCCTAGAATACGATTTTACTATTTTTACGATGATGTCTGTATGTGTGTGTGTGTGTATGTATGTGTGTGTGTCTGTGTGTGACAAAATTTTCTAATGCGATAACTCTAATACTATAATTCCAAAAATTATAATTCTTTCGTATTCCTCTTCGGTACATCCATGTGAAGAGCTGATTAGATTTTGGTTATAATTAGTTAACCGGAAGTACCCTCAATTGAAGATTTTAACAGTTTTTCTTGAAAAAACGATGTTAAATATCATTTTTTCACATTTAATATTATTATAAATATTAAAGAATTATTTATTCTCTATACGATTTGAATACATTTTATACTTCATATTAAATGGACATAGAGTTAAAAAAATAAAAAGAAATTAAATATCATATATATTAGTCAGCTTTGCTATAACTCTGGAAACAGCTGCTACATTAAGAAAATTCTGATTGAAAGGTGTCAGTGTCAAGTGCAGTTGACAGTATGTTTATGTTATAATTTTACTGGAAATATAGGATCTTTTGTTAGAAACTTTTTGTATCGAATTTGTATAAAATACATACAACTGTTTTAAGGTAATGTACAAGAAATACAAGCTTTTGCAAGGAACTTTCTGTATGACATTTATACAAAATACATAGAACAGACGGAAGGTAATGTGCTGGCCACATCAGATTTTTTTGAGTTTAATGTTATAAAAATTAAGGATTATTAAATTTTCTACAGAGTTGCATGAATACATTTTCTATATATTTTATGGATAAATTTATAAAATTATCTACAAATTTAATCCCGGAGCCTACGCTTGAAACAAGCAAAACTCCTTGGTTATACAGTTTATATCTTAAATGTATGTAACTGACAGATAAATGTCACTGTCAAAGAATTAATCATTTCAAATTAATAACAATAACGTTTTAACAAGAAAATAGTAAAAAGAACCCTAGTTATATGGAATGGATCTTAATACAGTTTCCGCAATAACTAAATATGTAAGTATGTATATTTAAATTAATACAAATTAAATAGCGCGAGGTTTGGTGTAGGCCACATTAGATTTTTTATCTTAGCTATGTGGTAAGGCAAAGTAATAGCGAATAGCAGAAGTGTATTATATGTTATTCTATTAGCAAGTAAGTAAAATTGTTTCGGAAATGCTTGGTGAATCTAAGGGTAATTTAGTTGTACAACTTGAGCTCCAAGTCTCTGCTGATCTTATACTCGCAACACCTAACTGAATTTACCTAGCTCATGTTGCTACATTCCTTACCATTACAGACAACCTGAGGCGACAGAAGATGTAGAAACATGCATACAGTATAACAATTCCGACATTCGCATATTCTTATCAAAATATAATACTTTCGCTTCGTTATACTAGTCATTGTCAAACTGTCATACATCTTCTATTCCTCTTATTTCGATTTTTACCTTCCGTCACGATTAGGTAAGGAAGGTATTGTCTTTGGTAAAAAAATTCGGTGGAGAGTTTTTGATGAATAAGCACGTTTTAGGGTCCCTAGAATACGATTTTATTATTTTTACGATGATGTCTGTATGTGTGTGTATGTATCTGTGTGTTTGTGAATGACAAAATTTTCGCCTGCGGTAACTCTAATACTACAATTCCAAAAATTATAATTCTTTCGTATTCCTCTTCGTTGCATCAATATGAAGAGCTGATTAGATTTTGGTTATAATTGGTCAACTGGAAGTACCCTCATTTGAAGATATTAACAGTTTTTCTTGAAAAAACGGTGTTAAATATCATTTTTTCACATTTAATGTTATTATAAATATTAAAGAATATTTTATTCTCTATACGATTTGACTGCATTTTATACTTACTATTAAATGGATATAGAGTTAAAAAATTATAAAGAAATTAAATTTCATAAAGTAGCCATAGCTATGAAAACAGCTACTATATTAAGAAAATTTTAATTGAAAGATGTCAGTGTCAAGTGAAATTGACATAGTGTGTGTCTTACAATTTTACTGGAAATATAGGATCTTTTGCTATAAATTTTCTGTATGGAATTTGCATAAAATACATGCAACTGCCGGAAGGTAAAGTACAAGAAATATAATGAAAAGATTGTTGATAGTCGACTGATGGGATATGAAGGTTGAAAAAAATATTCGGAACTGCAGTCAATTATTTTTTTATTTTCAACTACGCCGACGTTTCGATAGTACTACTATCTTCTTCAGGGCTCTATAAATATATTTCACATATACAGAGTACTATTTTAAACCAGCAAAAAACCAAAATACTTACAGTTGAAGTCATATATAAATATTGATAAAATGGACATCACACAAAATATAATCAAATGTAAGAAATAAATGTTATATGGTTTAAAATAGTACTCTGTATATGTGAAATATATTTATAGAGCCCTGAAGAAGATAGTAGTACTATCGAAACGTCGGCGTAGTTGAAAATAAAAAAATAATTGACTGCAGTTCCGAATATTTTTTTCAACCTTCAAGAAATATAATATTTAGCAAGGAACTTTCTGTATGAAATTTGTGCAAAATACATAGAACTGACGGAAGGTAATGTGCTGGCCACATCAGATTTTTTTTATGTGCAGCACATTACCTTCCGTCATTTCTATGTATTTTGTACAAATTTCATACAGAAAGTTCCTTGATAAAGATTACATTTCTTGTACTTTACCTTCCGGCAGTTACATGTATTTTATGCAAATTCCATACAGAAAATTTATAGCAAAAGATCCTACATTTCCAGTAAAATTATAAGACAAACACACTATGTCAATTTCACTTGACACTGACATCTTTCAATCAAAATTTTCTTAATATAGTAGCTGTTTCCATAGCTATGGCTACTTTATCAAATTTAGTTTCTTTATAATTTTTTAACTATATCCATTTAATATTAAGTATAAAATGCAGTCAAATCTTATAGAAAATAAAATATTCTTTAATATTTATAATAACATTAAATGTGAAAAAATGATATTTAACATAGTTTTTTCAAGAAAAACTGTTAAAATCTTCAAATGAGGGTACTTCCGGTTGTCCAATTCTAAGCAAAATCTAATCAGCTCTTCACATGGATGTAACACACACACACACACACACACACACACACACACACACACACACACACACACACACACACAGACACACACATACAAACGCGCGCGCACACACACGCACACACACACACGCACACACACACACACACACACACACACACACACACACACACACACACACACACACATACATACATACATACAAATCATCATCGTCAAAATAGTAAAATCGTATTCCAGGGACCCTAAAACGTGCTTATTCATCAAAAACTCACCACCAAATTTTTTGACCAAATACAATACCTTCCTTACCTAAAGGTGACGGAAGGTAAAAAACAACTTAGGACCAGTTGCATAAAACGTTGTTAGCTGATCATGTGTTTAACTACACATTGTAACCATGGATACGTATCAAAAATATATTGGAAAAAAATCCTTCTCAAAGTTAACAACGTGACTAAAGTTAACAATGCTTTATGCAACTGGGCCTGAGTATGTCTACTAGAGAAGTTATTACGGTAATATTAACTGTCACGCAAAACAGACTTTTATCATCAGAAGTGTGAGACAAATTGCAAAAATAAATTGATAAGTTATGAAAGTCGAAATATCCTGATAAACTTATAGTGCGCGTCATGTTTAACGGTCGATTTTACAGGAAAGTACGTCGGGTGACATATTGTGCGAAATGTCTTCGCACTTTATTCGAGAACTTCAACTTTTTGCGGAGTTGTCTCTGAGTATAGTCGCTGGACGTGTCGCCACTTCCGGTATTATCAATTTTGAAATGTGACCGTAGAAGTGATGGCGCTAGTGAAGCTTGACGCCTGGATGGCTCTTGTTTGATAACTTGGAAAACAGATAATGATACTTTGTTTGTTTTGGTGTTTACTCCGGTTTTACTCCATCAACAAATGACGGATAACTTTAAACTTTTAAGTAAGAATATTATTTTCATAGTCAACAATAAAGAATATAATAGAATGAAGTTATGGTGTTAAACATTAATCATTTTATACTTCTTAAACCCTTTTAAATTAATTTACAGATTTAAATGGTGAATTAATGAGTCGATTCTGTCCACGTCTGTAAATAAACGAAAGCTGCCACTCTTATGTATAATTTTATAGGTATTAATCAACAAGAATAGATATGTTTTTGTCAATATTTTACAAATTTACAGATCTACATTTAATTTGATTTACATTAGCAGTACATTGACGGTACAATAACGGTACGATGACGCTATGTAAATCAGTAAATATTAATGGGTCGTCATCGTATCGTCATTGAACCGTGAACGTAGATGTAAATGGGTCCATTAAAATTTGGTAACGATTTATTTTAAATTTATTTGGGTGAAGTGTAAATATTAGACAATTATTATTAATTAAAATAAGTGTTTATTAAACTATAATGAAAATGACTATTATTTATTAAAAACTAATTAAGACTAATACTATAATTAACTAGATATCGCTAACACTATTTATTTATTTAACTAATTAAAACTACTATTTATTTCTACGAACTTACTAATTATTTATTTCCACTATTTATATCACTTCTTTATGTCACGTTCAACTGTCCGCCTGCCGACTTCCACAGCGTCTACCCAGTTACGTCCTTAGTACGTAATATAGACATAACTCGCATTATATGTTACATATCGAATAACGTACCTGTAAAGTACATGTATAGACCTATGTCCGCAACTTGGTCTATGAGACATCACATCCCATGTATGTAGATATTGTAACGTAAATGGTATATAACAAAAGTATATCACTTCTTTGTAATTATTTGAATATACTACTTACATTGTGAATTTTTATACCTGTGACTTCTTTTTAATCCTAAATTTAAATATTAAATATTATAAAGGATGGTAGGAAAATGTGTACGTATTAACTATAAATAATATATATTTAAATATGTAGTTTATTACAATACTTATATTACATATTTATTACAATAGAAATTAAATATAAAACAACTTAATGAATCAATTCTGTTCACATCTGTAAGTAATATAAACAAAATCGCACCTAAAGCTGCCACCCTTATGTATAATTTTATATTAGTCAACAAGAACAGATGTGTTTTGTCATTTTTTACAGATTTATAGATCTGTAAAACTTACAGATGTGAACAGAATCGACCCACAAATTTCACTCAGACTAGTTCAATACAATTTATTAATACAATACGTAAAATATATAATATGTAATGTGTATAAACGTTTTTTATTTGAAATTCTAATTTTATAGTATTTTAGCTTGAAATTATTATTTCAGGTTATCTAAATTTTCATTTTCGTTCAAGAATGAAAATAAGCTACATAATGAATATATAGCTACATAAACAAACTTACCGTATGACAAGCCGATTTTGCCATGAAATCAAAGAATTAAAGTATACACTCTACATAAAACATAAACAAATACTGCAATGGCTGCAAAAGTAAAATGCGTTGTTGTTAAGCCTCTGCACACCTGGCTTTGACAGACAGAGACCTTGGTCACATAAATAGATCAATTAGATTTGGAATAGATGACACGTGATCAATGCGGTATATATTATAAGTACGGTAACATGTATATAGTTATAGGTATGTACCAGGTCCAATACCAATGTGACATACCGACAATATTATTTTCAGTCTCTTGAAAGATGTCCGGCATGGTATATGTATATGACGTTATAAGTACGTAAATAAATTATATACTACATAGGTTTCTGATATCGCATACTTGGTACATATATGTTAAAACTGTGTTTGCTGGGTATATACTCAACTGACTCAACAGTGTCTGTATATTCAACTGCTTCAACACCACTACAACTCGTCGTCCTTGTATACCTACCTTCACAATACTCGTCAACACTACCGAGTATTCACTTCCACGGCACCCGGCCATCCCAATATACCAGTATCTTCCAGACTCGCCGTTACTGTCCTCGTACACTATATCTTCCCAATACTAGTCTACACTACCGAGTATTCACATCCACAGCTATCCTAGTATACCAGTAACTTCCCGAGTCCTCCACTCGACACTGTACTGCATACGCTCACCACGATATACTACTGTGCTTCACTAACACTCTATGTGAATGTCTTTTATGTCTCTCCATGTACTAACTAACTAACTCCCTAGCATAGCTGCGTCCCTTTTAATACAGCTGCTATTAACTTCCAGAGAGCTCTAGAATGTTAGTCGGCATAATAACAATGAACACAAAAGGTTCAGGCGACCGGAAATACTTAAACACGTCGCGACTTGTCTGTTTACGTCGTCCGGCTGCTAGCGCGAGTACGTCACCGCTATAAATAGACACTCGCTTACTGCGGCGGCGACGGCGGGCGTTCTACGTTACAATACATTGGAGCAAGAAGTCTGCGTACCGTCATTGTACCGCTAATGTAAATCAGTGTTGAATAAAATCGACTCTTAACTTTAGACTATTGAAGTTGGCCTTATATTTTGAAGGTACTAGAAATAGTTTAATATGTTCATATTTTTATGGAGCTTAATTAAATAAATAAAAATTGAAGGTTTTATCGAATTAAAAAATAATTACTCAATTATTGAAATTATTTTTCATGTTTGTTTAAAATTAACAAAGCAAAAAATTATTTGTTTTAAATAAAAGCAATATTTTAAATTTTAACTAAATAATAAAGTAAAAAAATTGTCTAGTCGTAAATAATATTTTAGTTGTAATTATTGTTTTGTGCATCAATACAAAATATAAAACAATTTTAAAATATGGTGGAAAAATTGTGCATTGGAAAAATATTTTGTTACAGATTTATTATTTTGTTAAGCATCAAACATATAAATATATTTGATATACGAGTATAACTGTGTTTTTAATATTCACGCTGTTACACTTCAAAACATAAAATTGTGTTGCCGATTTTTATCACATCATGTAAACATTCTTTGAATAAAAAATTTGTCGGTTTTTATAATTTAGATATCTATATCATTTTACACAACTTGTTTATTATTTGTATAAATAACAAAATAGTCCAATAGACCAACTCTGACATTACTATTTAAATGATATTTGATTCAACACTTTCGTTTGTAATATTTTTACTCGTTTTTCTTTACAACCATCAATCATGCTGCGAATGTTTCTACTTTCCGTGCGTGTGCCTAATCTGCGGTATTAAAAGGTCGAACAAGATTTATGACAAACGAGCTTTGAAATATTGCAGAACTAGAGGTGTAGGGGACAACTTAATTTTCTCTTATATGTATATTAGAGCGAAAGGCAAAATGATTGATTTGAAATTTGACAGGCATTAAATTAATTTATTTTTACACTACATTACGCGCAACACTAGATATGTAGATACTATATTAATATTTAAGTAAATATTTTTTTATAAACTTTTTTCCTTATTTTCGTCGTAGAAGCCGTCTGTGTATAGTCAACCCGCCATTTTTGTTACACCCTGTATAGTAATTATTACACTCTACACAACCGACTCCATTAAAGCCAAACACTGGGTGCGTTCAATGAAGTAAGCAAATCAAGCAAATGCTAGGTAAGCAAACGAGACTTGATGCTTAGTACTAGTATACTGAACGGTATGCTACTTATAACCATAAACTGTCATCTACAACTGTCATTGGAGAAATTGTAAGTTGTCAAATATAAGAATATAACATGTATATCTCTCGTATCTCTTTTCTTGGTCTGCTAACTTATGGAAAATGAATTTACACATTTATTTGCAGATAGTGGGATAAATTTGGAAGAAGCTATTTTTACTATAACAATATATTTCAAATTTAATAGTGTTATAAACATCCATCGCAAAACTCTCAATGCCTTTTGACATGTGGTTTGAAAAACACACCATATAAAGAAATAGAAACAGTTCAAGTTAACTTCATGTATATATATATATATATATATATATATATATATATATATATATATATATATATATATATATATATATATATAATTTATATTTCCCGCCATTATATTTGACACTTAGCAAGACAAGCGAGAAATTTGTAGCTTGGATTGCTTGCGAGCAAAACAAGCAATTGCTAGAATAGCAAAGTCGTTCAACAAATTTTACTTCCGGTTGCTTGTTTTGCTGGGCACCTACTGACATAAAATATGACATAATGTATAACAATACCATGTATAACATTTATATAATTGTTGGTCTGGTAAATAAAATTTATAAAAAAAAACTCTACACAAATGAGAAATTTCTTCAAAATTATATTGCCGGATTTAAAATATAATATAATGTAACGTGTGAGCCCCGCTGCTGCGCTGTACAAGCGTCAAAGTATAGCGATGACGTAATCGCGCTAGCAGCCGGGCGACGTAAGCAAGCGATTCGCGACCTTTTTATTATTTCCGGTCGCCTGAACATTATGTGTTCGTTGTTGTTATGAAGTCGAACATTCTAGAGCGCTCTAGAGCAGCTGTATAAAAGGGACGCAGCTATGTTCGGGAGTTAGTTACATACATAGTTACATAGTTAGTTACATTCAGAGACATAGAGATACTCACATAGAGTGTTGGTGAGTTTGAGAAGCACAGCAGTATCGTAGTGAGCGTATGCAGTAAAGTGTCGAGTGGAGTAGGTACTCTGGAAGTTACTGGTATACTGGGATAGCTGTGGATGTGAATAATACTCGGTAGTGTTGACGAGTATTGGGAAGTTATAGTATACGAGGACAGTAACGGCGAGTCGGGAAGTTAGTGGTATATTGGGGTAGCTGTGGAAGTGAATACTCGGTAGTGTTGACGAGTATTGTAAAGCTAAGTATACAAGGAGAGTAACAGCAAGTTGGAGTAGATACTTGGCATTGGTGTTGAAGAATTATGACATACGGATAGTTGGTGATACTGAGGCTGTGGAAGGAAGGAGTTAGTTACATAAATAGACAGACGGTGAGGTGAAAGGTGTGACTTCTGCCGATCAGTTGAATATACAGACGCTGTTGAGTCAGTTGAGTATATAGACGTTGTGGAGGTCGGTAGGCGGACAGTTGATCGTGATATAAGTATATAGAGATATTGGAACGCGTAGTGAAATAAATAATTAATAATATTGTGGAAATAAATAGCAGTGTTAATTGGTTAAATAAATAATTAGTGTTAGTGTTATCTAGTTAATTATTGTTTTAATTTTAATTAGTATTTACTAATTGTTTAATATTAGTAATTGGCATTATTTAATACTTTTTTTATATTTATTTATAGTTTAAAACCATTATTTTAATTAATAATAATTGTCTAATATTTACACTTCACCCAAATAAATAAAAACAACGTTACAATAATATTTTATGTATAAATAAGTTAGACATTTAATAAATTTAATTTCTTTGAAACTCGAAGCTTATCGTAATCGTAAAACATAAATGTTGAAATTAGAATATAAAATCAAAATTATATAATTTCGATATTAGTATTTTTGGAATACAACATGAATATGTTCTACTTTCTTCCGCTATTTTTCCTGCATGTAAAATAAGATAAATCCCTTCCGCTTCCGCATGTTATAATTTGTTGTTAAAAGAAGAAAACAATTTCTAAAATAAAATTATAACAAAAATTTGTCGTGTAACATGTCAGACATGCTACACTGGCTGCTCGTGGTTTTTATTCTTTATTTTAAATAGCAATGTACTACAGCATGCGTGATGCTTTTACCTACCTTATTTTTCACAGAAAAATTGCCTAGTAGCTTTAGTTTGTAATTTTGTATTATATACAGCATTTTATAATTTCGCAATATTTTGCTTTTTTATTTACATGGGATTATGCTACTACATTTTAATCATTATTTCTATATTAGTTTCATTTTAAAATCAAAATCAGCAAGATTAATTATGGTGGAAATATAATGTTTTTATTGCAAGCGTTTTCTGTGAAATTTATTATATCTTACTCTGATTTTCTTTAAAATTACAATTTTCTCTCTTTGTAACAAGAGAGGGGTACGGAAGGAGCTGATGATAATACTGCTTATTTTCCAAAGATAACAACTTGATGAGGAATGCTGATGAACACTTAGATTTATGGACACGCACTTCAATGATATTTACTAAAGTTTTATTTACATGATTAAACCTTATTATTAACTATTGATTAAACTAAACATTACTGAACAATTAAGCTAAAAGTTAATCAATTTGCATTGTTACACAGTGGGCTGGCGATGAGCCAACGCTCAAAACTAAACACTACATGTTTCGACAACAAAGGTCATCACGACGTGACAAACCAATGCAGACTATCTAACAACTAAAAATCTTATCTCTTCTATTCCGTGAGTTGCTAGGGGATGCAGGGTGAATGGCATCATAGTGTAAGGCATCCAAAGTCATGCACGTATGCATAATAATTTCAAAACTGTCAAAGATCGGTGATATACAGACTAAAAAAAACCAGCGGTGGGAAAAGTGAATTATTTGTAAACAGAATTTTGACTAACAAAGATAATCAGTTGAAATATTATTCCTGAACTATAATTTGGAAAGGGTTCATAAAAGTTATTTGATTTTAATTTAATTTACCGGTTTCAGGATATTAAACCAAACCCTTGTTTACATAAACAAAAGTATTATTACCATACTGACTTGTCAACAGTCTACAAAATGAAAATAAAATCAAATGAAATTATAATGCTCTTCATTAATACTTACAGATAACATTAGTGTATCGTTCTTAACACAGTTTACTTTCTTCTAAAATAATAAACACGAGGAATAAATCACATAATTTGAATATTTGTCATATTGACATAAATGTCAAAATAATTGTTCTGTTTATCATGGCATTCTGAAAGTAGCATTAATGAGAGAATTTTAAAAAATAATCTTTATTAATAATATCTTCATTTTCCGAAACCGATATACTATTGAACAAACCACGGATGTTATGAATCATAACAAGCCTTAGATATCTTAAAATCGACATCTGCGGCAATTATGATATACATATAACATTCCTAGGTATGTTAATAGCTATAACATCTTGAATAGCACGATTTCTAAAAATTAAAATCAATATTTTTTTAAGCCTTTAAATATTATATATGTATTCCTCGTCTGGATCAAAGTAATACTGGGAAAACGGAGAAAAACAGTCTGGTGAAAACGTTTGAAAATTGTTTTATTACATAGCCAACGTTACGGCACCAAATATGCCTTCTTCAGGGAAATGTAAACTTACTAAGTTGATTTTTTTTTTTAATTGTTGAATTACAAAACTATTATTCAAAATTATATTTACACTTTTTTTCTGAAGAAGAACTGTGTGGTTTACATTTTCCTAAAAATAATTTTGACAATATACTTTTGTAATTCAACATTTTTTAAAAACATTTTCATTAGTAAGTTTACTTTTCCCTGAAGAAGGCATATTTGGTGCCGAAACGTCGGCTATGTAATAAAACAATTTTCAAACGTTTTTATCAGACTGTTTTTCTCCAAGTTTTCCCAGTTTTAAATATTATACTCTATTTGAAATAACGAAAGAATTTTGACAGGTGGATTCTTGTAATTCTATTGGTTGCTTTGCGCCGTAGCCAAGCACACAAACGCAATACAAATATTATGTCAATTATGATTTCATTCTTTGCAATGCGTTATGTAGTATTGTTACGGTTTTATGCAACTGGCGCTTCTTTTTAAACCTCGAAAATGTTTTGTGTAAAACAGACTCCTAAACCACATCCCATTTAACGATAGTTTAAATTCGTTTTTTATTAATTTGTCAAAAAATAGTTAAGAGCCTAAAGGAAATACAATGAACGACAGACGTATTTTTTAGGAAAACTATCTAGAACATCAGTGATACACACATACACAAAATTTATAAAATGAATTCAAATATAATTTAGTGTCCCTTTGAATTACGTATACAGAATTCACAACTTTTGTATTTTTCTTGTATGAAAAATTTAATACATACGTACGTATTTATTAAATCCATTCGCAAATATGTATATCTCTCATTATAATTAATCTTCATTAACCCGTGTTTAAAAATCCAAATTTCATTGCGAAGTCAACAAACACACAAAATAAATCAAAAGTATCGGATACCGTAAATCATGAGAGCAAATCACGCGCAAATTTTGTTAGCAATGTAATGATTTACCATCCAAGTTTCACATGTGGTGAACGAAAAACGACATAGGTTCTTTCACAACATGCAACAAACTTTCCTATCTGGATAGCATCTATCTTTACATTTTTTATAATGCAGCCTAGTCAGCCTATCCGGTAATTAGGCACTGCTCAAATTAAAAATTCTAAAATGAAATGCATGAAATAAATAAACATAACTTTATGATTAACTTAGAAACTTATACAACACTGAAAAATGAATTATGTGCAAATTAATACAAAGGTAATAACTGCAATATATATATATATATATATATATATATATATATATATATATATATATATATATATATATATATAAACTTTTATGAAAGCAGGCACCTATAGTTGAGAAGCTAATTTAAAATTCTCCTCCGTTATTATACCGGCATTACTCTATGGATCGGAGGTCTGGGTCCCATCACAATATAAAACTATGGAGAAGGGATTGACGCAATATTTTAAAAATATTTTTAGTTGGCAGAAGACGACGCCCAACTATATTGTGCGTAGGGAAACAGGACAGCAACATATCGAATTAGAAATTTTCAAAACAGTACTCTATTGTTGGCACAAGCTGTTATTAGTGCCTAAAGAAAGATATGCCAAAGCATGTTACGAAATGCTGCTTCTTTTAAATAATAAAACAACCTCTATTATCACAGAAGATAAGCAGGTAAAATATAACTGGATTAGAAATCTACAAACGAAGCTCAGTTCACTAAACTTCTCAAGAATTTGGGAAGAACAAAATGCCGAATCACTGAAATTAGAGATAAATAACATATTAACTGCGTTCAAAGAAGTTTTATATATAGAGGACACAAATCGCATAATATTATCTACCTACAATCCCAACTTTACCTTCTTCAATATAAGCTGTCATTACCTATCCCTAAAAATTCCTTTCAGAATCTTGAAACTATATAGCCAACTTCGCACTTCAAACATTGCAAAACACTCCTTCTTACATAACGACTACTTCCACACATTTAACCAAGACGAATTATGTTCCATCTGCAACCTGTACGAACCAAACGACTTAAACCATTTCCTATTCAGATGCCCCATTTACTCCCTCTACGTAATTCCTACCTCCGTAAATACACTTGTTTCAGCAATAATGCCAAAGCTATCAAGGATCTCCTAGCTGATCCCTATGAAGAAAAGATGAGGAATTTATACAACTACTGCAGAAATGCCTTGAACATCAGAGCCTTTGCATTAATTCATAATCTAATTGATGACTCTCTATCCTTATCTTTATTAAACTTCCATGTACCTTCAACCACCAGAAGTAGAACCTGTTTTTACCTACCATCAGCCTCGTCAAATTTGCTCCTTAAATCCCCTCTATACTCAATGTGTACACTTCTCAACACTATCCATCAACAAGTAGATATCTTTGGCTGCATCTTTGGTACTTTTAAAAATCAATGTACTCAATATCTCATATCAGATTCCATTTAGATGTTAAGTTTCATTTTTGTATTTTCACGTGTACTTGTATTTGGTTATATTTTGATCTGTAATTGGGTCTCTGACCTGTTGATCTTTTGGAAATAAATAAATAAAATAAATAAATTAAATGTATAATTTATTATGTGTAAATATGTGTTATCAATTATTGTGTTATAATATAATAATGTACATTGTTGTCAATCCATTTGTATGAGAAATGTATTCTCCAAGCAAATTAAATATATATATTATTATTATTATTATATATATATCGCTTAGTATTATCGGGCCAAATTTGCTTTTATTAAAAAAAAAAACATCTCCGATTTGTATCTGGTAGTGGAAAAGCAAAAGTAAACATTATTTAACATGAATTCCTTATAGAGCAATAATGTCCGACAGAATAATTCTCCCCGCATCCTTTCAAAATACATAAAACGTTAAAATAAGAATACGTATATAAAATACAAACCTATATTCAAAAAGCCGGTATCTCAATATCTCGATAGGCGGACAATGTTTTCTTTATGCCGTGTGTATCTCTGACTGTAGCCAAACGTTGGATTCGGCTGTTGCACATATTTTTTTAACGCAACCAGGCACCCGGAACGTTGGGACACGAACGTGAGTTTTAAAATCACGTGATGCGAATCGAACGATTCGAGATGGGAGATTGTGATATCTCATTGTGAAAGACAAAAGCATAGCCAAAGATATACGTAAAAAAAGAATTTAAAGAAATAGGCCTGTAGTAAAGCCTAGATGCACCTCCAATACTTAAAATTTAAAGTTGCAAAAACCAGCCATTTTGTGACGTCAGATGTTCACACTGCAAGTTCATATTGATTTCATACAGTTTCATCAAATATCACAATGAAGTGTTACACGTTTTTATTTTTGCTTTAATCGAAAGATGAAGAAAAAATATTTTACCCCCTATTTTTTTTCTTCGTATTATTCTTTATTCATGAGAAAATTGTCTTTGAAATCATAATGTTTGAATTTCCACTTCTCCTTTCGACTGATGACGTTCGAAACGACCTAACCAATGCGGGTGTGGCTTACATTTGCCACCGACGGAAATTAAACGAGTGACATTCATGATAGCTGTCAACTACTACTGATTTTTACCTCTCGCTAAGAGAGGTATTGAATTCATGCTAAAAATCGCATACCCAGATTTTAGTGAATAAGCACGTTTTAAGGTCCATAGAATCCGATTATAACATTTTTACGATGATGTCCGTATGTGTGTGTGAATGCGTGTGTGGATGTGTGTGTGGATGTGTAATCTAACAATAATGGGAAGAGTTGATTAAGTTTTGGCAACAATTGGACAACCGGAAGTAAATTCTCAGATCAAACTACTGCAAGGCAAGAAATTCAAATGTTTGTAATTGACACATAAATGTCACTGTCAAAAATAGAATATACGTAAAAAAGAATATAGGAATTTGCGAAAAAATGACAAATATAAAGAAAAAGAAAAGGAAAGTAGAAAAAGAAAATTTCAGGATATTGAATATAAAGAAAATGTAAGTACTGTACATAATTTATATTAAAACATCCCATATCCCATATGTGAGAATTATTTTGTAGTGAGACATGAATATATGTATTTGTAATTAAAAATATTTTTCGTTTTATGCGTACAACCAGGTAAAATATCTGGCGAGAGGTTATGTGCTGGCCACATCAGATTTTTGTATTTGGACATAATCAAACATGATTGTAAAAAAGTGTTTTGTGCAGTGTGCCCAATAATATAATACTGATAATAGGAAAAAATATTTCTAGTAGTGCCTCAACACGAAGAAAGAAGAATGAAATGGTTATCGCAAGTAAAGATAAAAACATAAAATCAAAACATCTTTGATGTAAATATAAATATATTTATAATTAAATAAGAAATATTGAATACATTTAATTTTTAGCTGGAAAATGATGCACTCAGGTTTCTTTTACCGGCTAATCTTTGCACTACTGGAGCATAAGAGAGATTGATAAATCTAGAATAAAACATTACTAGACGGTATTTCTTAAGACCACTACTGGCGATAATGTCGATCTCCAACTGAAGAGGATCTGTTCCAAACAATGTATCGCTGGAATATGTTTTATATATGTTTTAACAATATGTATTCTGTATGTTCCTAACACGAAAAAATCCAAAAGTCAAAATAGACAATAAAGTGTGTGTGCATGTCATAGAGTGTCAGGTGTCAACTAAAATGGAAAAAAAGAACGGGGAAAAATTACTTAGAAATAGACATAGCAAATATGTTGGAGATAAATAAATGTAAAAATAATACATGGGATGAAATGTATAATGAATTTAATTTAATTAATGTTGAGATGTGTCAAATTTATTTTACGGAATAAAATTTACTTCCCGAAAATCGGTGGAGTAATTTATTCTATAGATTTAATTAGCTACTATTTTTATTCTTGTTTTGACGAAAATCTCTGGAATAAAGTATTTTACTTCAAGAATAAATTTTACATTGCTAGTGCTTTACTTATTCAACTTTTATAATACTGGGCATTGAACTATGAAATATAACGCTGTAATATAATAATAAATAACTAAAAACTACACTAAAGAACCAAAAATCACGCTGCACTATAAGTCAAACCTTATGTCACACAGTTGTCATTAAAGCAATCATTGATGTTGATGTATGATACATTTGTTTTTTTTTTTCATTATCTTTCCAGTTTTTTCATTAGCTAATGTAATACTGACGTCACAGGCGGTGTAATTTGGCGCCAATTCAAAAAATTTTTTTAAATTGTTACTGTGCTTAATATATACAGTAATTTAAACAGAAAATCATATTTAATAATACTGTAGAACGTACTTATTCGAATTTCAGAATAAGAAAGATATGTTAATTTTTTTGCAACACCTCATTGTACTTTTATTATTATAAAATTATTTTATGTCTCACTAAAGTATTATGAACTGTTTATTGCTAGGATACGGTGTATATAAACCAGAGCTGGGACGAGTACAACGAAAATGTACTTAAGTACTGAGTACTAAGTACTTTATTAAAAAGGACTTTGAGTACAAGTACGAGTACTGTACTCGTGTACTTAAGTACTTTATAATAAGTACAAGTACAAGTACGTTGTACTACAAGGTAGTAAATTTAAAAATATAATCAGAAATGATAAAATGAACCTATTTAATGGTTATAAAAAGAACTAATTTGTAATTATTTTATATGTAAAAAAATAATAGGTAAGTTTCATTGGGTAGGGGGTAACTTTTTGTTCACGACCACGCACGCTCACGGAACTAAAAATGTAATCACGCACGACTTTTTATGTTTGATTCACGATCACTCACGCTCAGGATTTTATTTTGGCACTCACGCCCGATCACGCCCAGGGGTCACGTTCGTGTCACGTAATTGTTTCTATGTACGTTTAAGCCTGTTTAACACAGTCATAAGTTGTTATCAAATTTGTTAACAAATTGGTAATAAGTTAGGTAACAGATGAATCCATTATTCCAATCTGAAAGTATGAATACAATTTTAAATGTAAACTAAGTATACTACGCAATCATATATTTTTTAAATATTTGAAATGGTTTGTTCATGATGAGAATTAATATTTTTGCCTCATGTGTAATATACGTGGTAAAAGTTGAATATACGGCCCCAGTAGCCATCTTGAAAATTAGAAATGTCAATGAACTCGGAACGACATAGGACAAGAGACTAGCCGAGACAGCGGCTTTTTTCAAAATTTTTAAAAAAATCCTGACATAAACAATACCTAACGCACAAAACTCGAGTCCTTTTACATGTTTTTTTAAACTTATTTTAAAAACGATTAAACCCTTCTTAACTCCACGTAACACGTAACCTACCTTTTCTAAGTATATTGACATTGCACAACTGGGACCTTATATTCAATTTTAACCATGTACGTAATTTCACAGAGAATGATCAAAATACATTAAAAGAAACTTACCTTTTAATTAAATAACAGTAAAATAATCTTATTTATTAGCTGTCAGGCACGAGCTCGTCTCAATTTTGCGGCATGTAACATACGGAACAGATGCGAAATCTTTACGAACATGTTTAAACTTGCAAACTTCAAACCATAACATGTACTCAAGTACTCTAAAAGTATTCGAGTACATGAAAGTACTCAAGTACTTTAAAAGTACTCGAGTACATAATGAAAAAATTAACTGAGTACAAGTACAAGTACATTTTTAAAATTGTACTCGAGTATAAATACAAAGTACAGCAAAAGTACTCGAGTACTGTACTCAAGTACAGAAGTACTTGAGTACTTCCCAGCTCTGATATAAACATATCTATAACAACCGGGGCATAATGGGAGGGCATAATATTTCATTATGTCCTCATTATAATCCGATCATCGTTTATGGACTTTAAATTAAAAATAATATGAACGGTATATAATGAATTTATTTTCTTTTTAATTATAATTCAATGAATTATAATGATTCATTACAGCAATTAATACATTAATTGATTACAACAATTAATATAAGAAAACAGCTTTGAAAGCACAACACAGAAATCAATTTTAATTTAATTATAATACTTAAAATTGATTATCAAAAAACCTTAAAAAGCCATTTACTTTCACCACACATGAAAATATTAAGTCCGTCGAATTGCAGACTGTAATATCAAATGACGGATCACTAATTTTTTTGGGGACGATATTTATCCACGTTTGAATTAATTTTTGATATTATTTACCGTCACTTGTGACACATCCAAAGCCATACAAGCTCTCTAAAATGTAATAATATTAACAAATGTGCATAAGAAATAAAGAACTGAGATCTGTCATGTGATAACGAACCTCAAAATATAATACATCTTCTACAAATGAGAATGGAATAATTAGATCATTTATATGTTTGTCTTCCTCTAAGTATACAGAAACATTCAAAATAAATTCTTTACACCGTTTCGACAAAATATCTTCCGAAACATCAAATTCACCCATTCCACCATCTCCAACGATTTAAAACGTTGGTGTTTTAAAAATAAATAAATGTTGACAATAAACAAAACAATTAAACAACATCCTTAGCAACGTCAAAGCTTGAGCATTATTGTAATCAAAATTATTATACAGGGTGTAAATGAAATAAGTGCATTAAATTTAACCAGTAATATAACTCGACGAGAGCAACAATATTTCTTAATAACTTTTTCTCGAAATCGCATATTTTTTTAGCATTTTTACCACCCCGTAAATTGACGAGTCGTTCCAAATATTTTTGTGATAATTGAATGCAGTAACAATAGCTATGAAAAATTTTGTTTTAGCAATTGACAGTCCTGTCAATTGTTGCAATTAAATTTTGACATGAGTAATAAACTTGTTTATAAGGTAAAATTCTGTCAAAATGCGAATACACATACATTGTAATTACTTACCTATGGTTTATTTATTTATTTTCTACTCGTATCTGTACTACATTTTACTTGACATCACGGTTGACATAAAGACAGTGTCATGGAGTTGCCAACGCATTTACACGGAGCGTTTCCAAATCATCACTAAATCATTCTGTTCTTAATATTCGCACATTTGTTAATCTTGTACTTGTACGTCTTTATTACATCACAATACGGAGTGTCACATATGCCAATTTTTAAAAAAGTAACAGTTATATCCATAACATGTGCAAAAAGTTCTGTTTTCAGCACATAACAGACTTCAATTTTGGGAATGGCTCATAATTTTCATTAATGAGACAGAATTTACATGGGAAGGTGTATTTATTATGCAAAATACACATCTCGACAGACGAAAATGCTGTAAAAATTTTCATTATAAAATGTTTAGGGAACAATAAATGGACGACTAATTATTGGTACTCATGTACCTCTTTTAAATGGACAAAAGTTTGTACTTACATTTTTTGAATAACGTATTTAAACTATTATGATTTATCGACGATAATCATCTCATAACCTAATAACTATGCTTTTTCTCTTCCTCTCGTTACCTCGTCCCTCCTTGTCTTCCACTATTCATAGGTGATTAAAGCCTGGTTTAATACAAAACTTTATAATTTTGTTATCCAAAATTTAAATTTCTTTATTTTAAAAATTGTACTATTACGAATTAATTAATAATAAATGTTATTTCCGTTGATTCGTTTATTAATTACTGTGACTGCAAGTGTAACCGATAATCGAAATTTTTTGAGCTGTTTATATCCCACTTGAATACGGAACAACCATTTGATCTCCATAGGCGCGCGCCGAAATATGCAGCAAATCTTTAAAGAATTTTAACTCAAAATCTAAAAGACTTAGAAAAAAAAGTTATTAAGAAATATTGTTGCTCTCGTCGAGTTACATTACTGGTTAAATTCAATGCACTTATTTCATTTACACCCTGTATATGAAAACTTATTTCACATGATCTAGTGAGACATAAAATCTTGTATGCACCACGAGCGTTACTAGATGATAATGCCCATCGGGCGACGTCTATCCCTCGGGCCAGAGGCCCTCGGGCTAGATTCTCGTCGCCCTGCTGGCATTATCATCATAGTAACGCCCTTGGTACATAAAATACTATTATGTTTAAAATTTCTTCACATCAACATCATAAGAGCATTCTGTATGTAGCGCGTGCTCATACAACCCATCGCTCGCTCGGAATGATATTCTAGATTCTAGAATGAGTTTGCTTTAGCGTGTAATTTGTATTTTCCTTAATTAAAGGTCGGCGCACAATTTACTCCGCCTTCTTCCGCTGCATAATCCTATTTGTGTAGATAACTGTCTCATGTAATGTTATTTACACACCAGTTTTATATTTCCCCACTAGCGAGGAGATTTACGGTTCATATCATGCGGATTAAATAAATGCGAGAGGATTTTTACTAGTTTCGTTTGATTTATCTCGTTTAGACACGTATGTGGATGTGGATTCCACATTCGTTACGCGGATTTTGCTTTTTATATTCATTATATGTGATAATGAGGATATGTATGTATTTAATACTTTTTCTCGTCATTATTTCATTCCATTAAAAAAATACATACAAATAATTACTCAATAGTTTCAACAAAATGAGAAAAAAATATGAGCAAAATGTTAAATTTAGACAGGTCATATATTTACATTTTGAATTAATTAAAATGATTAAAAATAATTAAAATAAACTGATAATTAAAATTATATATATATATATATATATATATATATATATATATATATATATATATATATATATACATACCGGGTGTCTTAGGCCAACCAACACATGGGGAATTAACATGGAAAATCAGTCAAATATGAATACTATCTCCCCAGTGCAACATATGAAGTTGAAAATTTGTATGCTTATCCGGGGATAATTTACATGTGTAATACTAGAAGAATTTAAGAAATATTATCAAATTCCCAGGATTATTGTTCATATCCCGGAAAAAATAATTCCTAAGCCACGGTTCAAATAGCATAATGGTAGCGTGTGCGCTTGGTAATAAACAAAATTCGTAGAGTCAGGTTGGGAACCAGTCGTGAGAAAATATATTTTTTCAATTTTTACTTTTCAAAATAATTTTTAGCATTAATATGTATTTAATCTTTTATTCATTTTTAATAAAACATTATTTCAATCATAAATAATATTTTGTAAAATCTGCATCACACTGATTAAAATAAATATTTTTGGATTTGTTTAAATGGACCAATTAAATGGCCTGAAAGATCTGGCTCTTGGATTTTTTCTTTGGGGTCATTTAAAATCAAAAATTTACGGCCATTATGAATAGATCAATTTAGAAGATCTTAAAGCGGCAATGAGAAATGACTGCAGCCTTATTTCAAATCGACAGCTGGGAAAAATGAAACAACAATGTTATGATCGTATCGGATTTTGCTTAATATAAAATGGCGGTCATTTTAAAAATTTGTTGTAATTTTTTAATCGTTGCTGTAGTATTTAGTGCGGTTTATATTTTATAAAAAAAGGTTGCGTATAACGTATCCATTTTATTAAATATAAATGAAAGATTAAAAACATATTATTAATAATAGTTATTTTAAAAGTAAAAATTTAAAAATAAGTTTTGCTGTCGGCTGGTTTCAAACCCGTCTCTCCGAATTTTGTTTATTACCAAACGCACTCGCTACCACCACACTATTAGAACCGTTGCTTGGAAACTTTTTTTTTTCGGGATATGAAAAACAATCCTGAAAAATCTACAATTTTTCTTAATTTTTTTCTAATATTACACATGTAAATTGACTGATTTTAAATATAATCCATGGAATTAGAATCAACTTAATATCTTGCACTGCGGAGGTACTATTTACAATTAACTGATTTTCCATGTTAATCCCCCATGTGTCGGTTGGCCTAAGACACCCGAAATATATATATATATATATATATATATATATATATATATATATATATATATATATATATATATATATATATATATATACGAGTATATATATATATACAGGGCCGGTCCGTGTGGCTGGGCAGATTGTGCCCCGCACAACGTCGCAAACTGGGTTTATTTGTAAAGGAAAAATTACTATTTTATTAATTTGTTTCTTTCATTTGCAGCAACGAATCCTGGACAACAGGACAACTAAAAATTATGTACAAAGTGCCAAAATGCTATTTGTGAGAAAAATAGATGGGAAAACTAGATTAGAAAAATAAAAAATGTAAAAATCAGAGAATCCATCAAAATAAAGCCTATTGTTTGTTACTTGACATCTAAATATTTAGAAGTATAAACGAATTAGGAAACTTAAAAGAAATACATAAAGCGGTAGCAAAACGGCACGATTGTTTAGCGCAACAAAAAACAAATTGTTGAACAATAAAGAGGTCCCGATAGAAGCAAAAGTACAAATATACAAAAAGATAGTGACTTCTGTTTTAAAATATAGCAGTGAATCGTAGATGACGACGGTAAATATGAAAAGAAAAATTAATTGTCTAGTCGACTTCTGTTCATAGGTACGCATAAGTACTATACCCTAGTCACAGAATATATACATGACTAACGTCAACAGAAGCAACACTGTTGTATGTATTGTCGTCCGTGTGCTCATGGCTACGTGTGCGTAAACTTTGACCAGGGAGGGGTAACGTAAGGAGATTGGACTTTGCCAATGACGGGGAGACGGCGTTCGTGTGCACAGCGGTTCAGCGCAAGAATATTACCAGACTAGACTACTGGACATAATGCCGGGTTGTATAATATATTGTGTATATATATATATATATATATATATATATATATATATATATATATATATATATATATATATATATATATATATATATATATTAATTTATTTTACATTTCTATCGACCGCCTCAGTATATTATGGTTACACTAAAATTTATATGTAATTTTTAAGGGGTTTTATTAATTTAGAACAATTATTATATTTTTATTTTTATCAAATGGACATTTAAATTTGAAGGTTCCAAATATTTTCTGTATGTTTACCTTTTAATTTAAACCGAAAAAGGTTTTAAAAGAATGCTATTTCAAAAATTATCATAGTACTATACTAAGATTGGTATCAAAATAAATAATCTTTCCTCTTAGATACCTAGGCAGACATCTTACGTACGCCTATGCTAGCGCGTAAAGCGACCCTATTGGTCATCAAATTCAAATACACATGTATAGGGTAGTGTCGTACCAGTGCCATAGTCGACTTGATGAAAGTGGTCAGCACAATCTATTTTGGCCTATGCGAATTTCTTAATCTATATCATCAGTTTGAATACCATCATTAATGACTACCTACTATTCAAAACCGTCGTCTCCCAGTAATGAGCTTAAGTATCACTGTCACTTTCACAATGTCAAAGCAGTCAATTTCGTTTCCTGCTGTGGTATTTGGGCGGCTAGGTACGCGTATAAAGATCCGCGGAACCGGGAGCCTATCTGTCTTCATTCGCGTGATACCTGACTGCTGGTAATTGGAGGGAGATTAATTATTTTTTCCCACGAGTAAATGTGATTTTGTTGGTGATATGTTGATGGAAAAGGTTGAGTGCTTGTTGAATGAAATGATATAGGGTGAGGGTGATACATTCGCACATTGGTTTGCTATATCTGTATCATAATGTAAAAATGATGTAACCTTAATCACAACTTATGTACAAACATTTTCAATTCGTTCAAATGTCAATCAGGATAGATTATTAGTTTCTTCCTATATTAAAAAATTTAATTAAACCAATAGTTTCATAAAAGTTAATTAATTAGTCTTGAATTTTTGGAATGAAATTCATACAAATTGTAACAACAACAATTTAGAAATAAATAGACATGAAAAATACCTCAAACCATAGCTGTATTCTTTTTGACTGAGAAGATGAAGTGAGTTGTGTGGTGTGCAAAAAGAACAAGTTTAATTCCATTATTTTATCACTTCCTTCTTTACCGATAGTATTTGCTGTAACAGCTGTCAAAATTATTGACTTATTTTCTGATCTATGATACTGTTTATAAACGAAAAATGGATATTGTTGAAAATATATTACTGTAAGTATATTTGTATATGTGAACATAAAATTTGTTGTATTATAACCTTAAAATGCAAACTGAGTGTTTCAATTTGTAAACTGGTAGTGTAGCATCGGAAAGGGGGGAAGTGAGTTTACTCAGAACAACTCAGATCAGTTGTGTCAAAAAGAACAACGATTTCCTGAGTTTATCTGAAGTGATTTGAGATGAGCTGAGATTTTGTCCAAGAAGAATACAGCTAATATCGAGACAAACTTATGCCCGCTTTCTCCACACTTACTTAATTGTAAGTAGAGCTTATATCCCAATTGCCATGAACCAGCAAATTTAAATGAGCTTAACTTTTGTCACAAATTACATTTGGTAACAGCGTAAAATATTTTAAAGCTGTCATTGTATTTGTCAGTGTTTATATGCTTGTATTCGTTTCAACAGTATTTCATATGAATTTACCCAGTGTCGGCCCGAGACTTTTGAGCGCCCCAGGCGAAAATTGTAAATTGCGCCCTTCATTTATTACAATTTCGTTTAGATTATATAGGTGCAAAAATTAGAAATAAGGCGATTTGAGTCCATAACTCGCGAACAATCACAGAATCTTAATCTGAATGATTTTTTTTGAAAATATTTAGGGTATTTAAAATAGAGAGATTTTTTTCTTTTGGGTTCTACAGAATCGCTTTATTTTTGTTTAATACCATATACAGGATTAGTCACGGGAGAGTTACTTTCAAAGTCCATTTGTGGGCAACCCGAAATACAATTTACAATAGAGTTTCTAGAATATTTAATTCATGATTGCTTTGCCTGTCTAGTGATGGTTCATGGTCATTTTGAAGAAGAGAAAAAATATTTCTCAGTGTAGGGATAAGTCTTGGTATAAATACTTTTCGTTATTTTGCAATTTGGAAAATCTAATTTAACTGTTTAACGGTGCATCCAAGAAAAATGTCAAAAATCAAAATATGTCGCCTTTTTCCAAATTGAAGAGGGGCTATTGCATCAATGTATTTTTCTGTACAGAATCCCATATAAAAGCTCTTGCTGCAATTTTTTTTATCTTGGGGGTATTTTTTAGTATATTTCCTGTACAACAATTCCTTCTTCAGTGTTTAATATGACAATGTTTTTAATTGATATAATCGCCAACGAATTTAACATTTCTTCTTTCTTAGTATAACGTAAAAGAAATATAAATAGGATTTAGGTAATTAATATGTTTGCTGTAACTGGATTTGTCAACATTATTATTAAAGCTACACACTGGACGAGTCAATAAACTTATAATTTGATTTTTAATTTATTTTGCAAAAAATAGTCTCAAAAAATGTCGCCCTAAAACCAATTTCGCCCCAGGCGGTCGCCTGGCTTGCCTGTAGCTTGGGCCGGCCTTGGATTTACCGGATTTCCATAATTTTAATGTCGTTAACGTCGTAGATAATGTGGACAAAGTTGATTTTGTCGATATTATATTTATAAATGACGACAAATTTTTTTCTGTCGGTTCAGAATAACTAAATACACTACTATAGATATTCTGAGACAACTGTAACCGCAATTGGAATATATTCAAGACAATAAGAAAATAAATACCCGCAAATTCCATACAATAGTAATGAACGGTCAAGAATCATTACCAATTTCAACATATACATATATATATATATATATATATATATATATATATATATATATATATATATATATATATATATATATATATATATATATATATATATATATATATATATATATATATATATATATATATATATTATATTTAACATATTTTTAGAAATAATTCCATAACCCCTATGAATCAATTTCTCCTGACTGAGGTTATATGCAATACGATCTAAACAAAATGAAACAAATTTATCGTGAACTGATATAGCAAATGGAATATATGACACACAAGTCACATTTTTTTCGACTTACATTAGTGCTACTTACGTCTCACATTTTGACATTTTTGCATGGTGCTACAGTTTACGGTGGAACTTAAGAATAAGTAACGACTTAAGTCTTAAGTTGCTCTGGAGAAACCGGGCAAATAATCTTTGGTTTCATATTATTAACAACTAGAAATTTCTTCAAGCATTACCTAGTGAAACATTTTTCAGAATTCGTAATATTAAAATAATATAACATTTCAGTTTAAGTTCTGATATATGCTGCCGAAACATAAACTAAAAAGTTTTTTTTAATCTCTAAGCATTTTATTGTCTTGCTATACTTGATAATAACACGCTTCGCTTCAATATTTAGATTGAATTTAAAATTTCTCTAAAAATTCATACAATTTCTAATTTTGGCGCAATCTGAACAACTCAAGCAAATTTAGGACTTGTCTGACTTCTCTGGACGTCTGATAACCCTAATGAGCCTGTTTCACATTTTTCAAAAAGTATTTTAAATGACAGTTTATGCAATATTTTTTCTTATTAATATTTAATCATTTATTGTTATTTTCATAAATGATTAAATAAAAAAATTGGCGCCAAAAACAGTCATAAGAAACAACCCCTCACTCCTGCATCGTATAAGCACATACATTACGTCATTCACAGCCAATAGAAAAACAGTTTTTCCATCACCTATATTTATTTTTTCTATTATGGATGATTGGGCCTTAGGAATCCATGAATAAATGTTCATACGTCGTAAGATGTATTAAAGAGACATTTATTGAATAAATCTTACGACGTATGAACATTTATTCATGGATTCCTAAGGCCCAATCATCCATAGTAGAACAAATTATTGGATCCTCTTAAGCTCAAAATTGTTATATTTATTTTTGTTATTTAGATAAATTAACGTAGGCGATAATATGTTAATAACAAACTTCTAATTTGACGCTGACATTTTCCATTATAAATGAGTAATAATAGCTAATACAGAATACACTCAAGCTAAGTCGGACAGTTTACTGAAAATCGAAAGCTGGATGATGGCTGAATTTATATCAGAAAACGAGTGTTTTACTGTTGCCGATATAAGGTGTGATAAAGAGTTAAGGTAAAATAAAATGTAAAAACCCAACCATCAGCTCTTCGACCTATTGCTTTCAGCCACAATTTTCTTTTCTTCGCATCTTTTAGCATATTTATAAATTCAATAGTAGGTTTGTTCCTAGCGCATTTTTGCAAGAAGGCACAATACGATACTGTAAATTACTCATTTTATACTGAATTTTGTATTATCTAACACAAACCCAACTCAAAAATTTGACACTTGTTCGACAACTCTGACAATATAGTTATCATAACACTTGTAACAAAACACAAAGAATCGACACAATAAGGGACCAATTGGAGCCGATGAAGGTGTATGTGTTGTGACGTCACATTCTGTTTCAGATCACGTGACTTTTTCAAAATATCCAAATTTCAAAAATTAATTGTAAAATATCTAATAGATATTTGGTGATATTTTCAAATTTGGGGCTATTTAAATAATGATATCTTTTTAAATTTAATACTTAGAAGGCATATACAAATTCTTGCAAAAGTCCAGATTGTTATTGTTTAGTTCATTATATACTCGTATTATTGCAATGAGGTTCAGAAGTAACTAAGATTTAGTTTCACCTTGTGAACGGAATAGAAATATAAATCTGAATCTGAGTGATCCTTCAAAGATAAACATATCAAAATATTTTTTCCTAGAAAATTTTTGGTGGTCTACAGATCCACTTCAAAGATATTTATATTTATTATTATTCCATGTACAACATTGTCAGTAATATCTTTGCAGTACGTACCCCATTTCATTAAAATATATGTGTGTTTGTTAAAAGTAAATAATTCCATCAGTCCTCCAACTCATTCAAGTTGCGATGCAACTGCAAGTGCAACGGTTTCCACTCGGGTTTCCGTGTTGCAAGTCGTGTACGAGTTTCCGTGCTAGGTCCAATTGCAAACAAACGCTAATTCATCAGTAAACACTTTGGGACTAATGTGCTGCACCTGTGCTGCTCTGCTTCAGGCATACACCGTACACGTCACTTGGATGAGGTTTTGTGTTTTGTGGAGTCTCAGTATGAAACAAAGCTTGTTGCACCACACGAGATAATACGTTTCAACTTATGAATTTATTATCCTTACTTGCCTGTACTATATTATAACAATTTATTAACTCTGCAATATGAATTATGTGAAGCAAGCATAAGGTTACAATTACAAGTTTTTATGGCTTAATTCACCTGAAGAAAATATTTCAATATCGCAATGAAATATAATGTTTACAAAGTGGCAATCGCCATATAATGACTCAGCGCGCAATGGAGAAAGTACAACTTCCGGAGAGCTAAACCCACACAGATTTTCCTTGAATAAATGTATATAGAGGTATTGAATTCATGCTAAAAATCGCATATCCAGATTTTAGTAAATAAGCACGTTTTAAGGTCCCTAGAATCCGATTATAACATATTTACGATGGTGTGTTTGTGTGTGTGTGAGTGTGTGAGTGTGTGTGTGTGTGTGCGTGCGTGCGTGCGTGCGTGCCTGTGTGTTTGTGCGTGCGTGTGTGTGTGTGTGGATGTTGGATCGACGATTTCTCAAATACTATAAGACTTAAGACATATTTAACTACGGATTCCTCAATCTAACAATAATGGGTAGAGTTTTGATAACAAGAAAAAAATCATCTACATATTATTTATCAAAAATTTATGTAATTGAATGGTTTTATTGGATAAAAAGCTTCAATTGTTGTTTAAAGTTGTTTATTATTATAACAACCAAAAGACGACGTTGACTCACCGACCTGCGTAGGCGGTTGTAAAAATTCAAACTCAATTATGGGTTGTAATTTAAAATTTATTTATAAAATTTGACTGAATGTATATTTCACTTTATGTGACTTGAAAATGGCCATAACCATGTGCCGAAACGTAATTTTTTGCTTGTTATAATAATAAACAACTTTAAACAACAACTTAAGCTTTTTATCCAATAAAACCATCCAATTAGCAAAATTCACAGCTTCAGAAACTTTACAACGAAAATTTATGTAAATACTTATATGAAAGAACGTTAAATGCTTTATTCGATATATATAAATTCATTATTATATCTTCTATAGATTTACAGATAAAGAAATGCATATAAAATAATTTGATATAAAAAATATCACATCAAATTACTTCAAGGCAAGAAATTCAAATGTTTGTAATTGACACATAAATGTCACTGTCAAAAATATTTGTATGCCACTGTCAAAAATATTTGTACATCATTATGAAAATTAAAAAAAGTCAACAACGCCAAAGAATATACGTAAAAAGAATATAAAAGGAATTTGCGAAAAAATGACGAACATAAAGAAAAAGGAAAGTAAAAAAAGAAAATTTCATGATATTGAATATAAAGAAAATGTATGTATTGTACATAATTTATACTAAAATATCCCATAGATTTTGCAAATATATGTGAGAATTAGTTTGTAGTGAGACATAAATATAAGTATTTGTATTTAAAAATATATTTCGTTTTATGCGTACAAACAGGTAAAATATATGGCGGGAGGTTATGTGCTGGCCACATCACATTTTTTTTTAAATCTATGTTATAAATATTAAAGAACAGTAATCTCAGAGCTTATACTACTCCATATAAACGAATTAAGAAATTCAAATTCATGTAATTAATATATACACCGAATTGTTAGCTGAAAATAAATATAATATACCTTCTGCTTTAAACAAAGAATTTAATTTACTCCGAAATAATAATGTGCTACGAATAATTAAATTGTGTGGTTTCTTTGATTGACAACGTTTTGATTGAATTCACTTCTTGAGACCACCTTGCTGCACGTGTTGCTTTGATATCGGATTAAATTATGAGATTTGGAATGCAACTGTCGAGGAATGTAGACAACATAGTCACTGGAGTGATATTACAAATATGTTGCATTGTAATATACTCGTAATATTCGAGTGGCGTGGAATAAAAACACCTATATTATGATTAAGCCGTTATTTTCAAGGTTGATGAGATATTACCCACTTCGAAAACAATCTGTTCGTTTTTTCTTTGTGGGAAAAATTCACCTGAATATTTTTTGACATTTCTTGCAACCACTGAAATCTTTAATTTTGTGTCTCGTGTCTGTTTTAACCAATCATGTCATTATTATACAGAGAATGAAACTCTAGAGATTATTCCTGGGAATAATCTCTGTATCTTTTGTTTTTGTTGGCATATGTCAGATAGGAATCAGCACATAAGTAAAATGAGCAAAAAAGACCAATTTAGTGCCATTTCTGATCATGAAATAAACCAAAAAAATATATAAACCACTTCTGGAAATGCCACAATTAGTAATTATATCTTTAGATAATTTATTTTGCATTGTCAAAGTGTGTTCTAGTTGTCAAACAGACTTACCAACTAAGCCATGTAAATGAATGAAGCTAGTTAATTTATTTATTTATTAATATACACTGTTCAACAGGCTGACGCCCAATTATAGAACAGGGAAATACAAAAATAGAACAATATAAAAATAAATTTAATAACATAATTATGTAAGTAGGTGTATTACGACATTAGATAGCGTTACACTAGCATGATAGCCTGATTCCGTTGTTTGACACTTGTGGTTAAAAAAATAATCTAATTAAATATCATTTGAAAGTTCGATAAATTAGAAAATAATTTTCCAGATTTTTCGAAAACATATTGCCAGGTAATAGTCACGAAAGCTCGAAGGCCTTGAGTGGCTATTGCCAAATAACTAATTATTTTCAATTTATTCTCATTCTCTTGTTATATTATTGCTGAAAATTCCCGAAACATCAAAGCGTACTTGATATGTGAATTGTAGAGGTATATAAATAAAACAAAAGATCATAAAAACATATTTTTTCATTCGCAATTACAAAAGTTTAGTGCAAATATTGAAACATTGACAAAAAATGATAAAACATTGTAACGCAATATGGAATACTGTTCACCATCATGTGTGCTACACTTTGTAACAGAGTTTCATATTGTTCTACATTAACTGAACCAAGCAAATTTCCTGCAAATATTTTTTATCGCTACACAATATTTTTAAGTATACAGTCGCGAACATGTAATAATTAAAAAAAATCTGATGATAAGATGATAATAATAATAATAATAATAATAATAATAATACATACATACATAAAATCACGCATTTCCCACTTAGTGGGTTAGCACAAACCCGAAAGAAGAAAAAAAAATCATCCAAAAAAAATCAGTCTCTCTTTTAACAACATTCTTACTAACCTGACATCGTAGGTATAACATATATTCCTCACTCTCAACATATTAAAGTGACTGAATTACGGTAGCGAAATACCACAACCGGACCACAATAGTAGTTACGAAACAATCATCCTTCGCCACACTTCTTTCGCCTCGGCCACATTCATAATCGCATTCATACACGCTCTTCTCCTCTTCCCAATAATAATAACAATAAATAATAAAAGAATCCCTAAATGTTGTCGTGCCTTAAGGCGAATTCATTTTCTCAATAAACTTATTGTGATGGAGGACGAGAAATATTTTACTCTGTTCTATTCAGAGATGAAAGGAAACGATGGTTTTTATACTAATGACATGGAAAACACACCAGACAATGTCAAGTTTTAGTATGGTGTGCCATTTCTGAAGCCGGATATATCTCGTAGCCGTACATTGGTCGTGTTCGAGGAGAAGCCTTAACTGCACAACTTTATATTCAAAGATGCCTCTATAAATTGCTTCAATTTTTAAATACACATCACGCCAATGAGGATATAATGTTTTGGCCTGATCTAACTTCATGTCATTACGCCAGAATAACTAGAGACTGGTATAACGAAAACAACGTAGACCTTGTTTCGAAATTGGACAATTCTTCCAATGTACCTCAAACTCGACCAAAAAAATAATTTTGGTCAATATTGACCACAAAAGTGTACAACAAGGGATGGGAATCTGCAAATGAAGAACAATTACAACGTCGCATTTACCAAAAGATTCGAGAAATTGATCCAGATGTTGTCCAAAGGATGATGGGGCAAGTCGGAAGAAAATTAAGGGCCATTGAAAATAATGGTCCAATATCAATAATTTAAATGTTAAATATTAATTGTTATACTTATTGTTCATTGTTGTAATAATTAGTTTAAAAACTAAAAGAGTTTTAAGAAAGTTATCAGTATCTATTAATTTCCTCAAAACTTTAGGACCATACGATATTATTACTGAGTTTACATGCAGTTTTCAAACCGTTTTTAAAACGTTTTTAGTTTTGAAAACTCCATGTATACAGTGTTAAAACGGTTTTGAATTATCTCAAACCAAAACTAAAATTCATGGGTTGGACTTGAAAACTAGTTTCAACACTACTCATGTAAACATTTAAAATTCAGTTTCGATACTGCCCATGTGTAGTTTTAGTGCGTAGTGGTAACAAGTATAAAAAATAATTGGAATAATAGCAAAACGAAGTATTTGGAGTGAAGAGGATCTGTCACTTACATCAGCTAAATGCGCATGCGCCGAAACTGATTTCAAATCAATTTTTAAACTTGTTTTGAAAACTGCATGTAAACAGTTTTGCATAATTTTGACTGAAAACTTAAACCATTTTCAAAACTGCATGTAAACGTAGTATATAATAAAACATCACAGCATTCCAGGTCACCATCTTTGTTCTACCACAGTTTCGCTTGTTCGCTATTGTGTCCTGTAATGTTTTGATGAAGCAGAGTATTAACAAAGTGTTCGATGTTCATTAAGCAGCCTACTATAGACCATAGTATTGGAGTATATAGGACAAGGCTAACTGATACACAGGGATATAAAAGAGCTTCTGAAAGGGATAGCATGGATTGAATTGTCGATAGAGTATAATGATGAAGATATAATGAAATAAATCTACTTGTTCATTAATTCAACAACTATGTTTTAAACTTTACGCCTTCTTGAAACATTTTTGAGGTTTTACCAAACCATTTTTAATAATTTTTGGTGTAATGAATGACAATATGAGAATTTTTTCCAACCACTGTTTAAGACGGACATATTTGATTGAATCTGTAATTTCATTAAAACAATAATAGTTATTTGTATATCAAGGCCGAGAAATCACTCTTTTGCGTACCGAGAGAAAAATTGTCGCCGAGGCAAGACAATCTCGAGGGCGGTAAAGGATTTCGGGGACAAGGTGTACACAATATTTTTTTTGCAACCGTAAAAAATATGTAATTACAAATTTTATTAATTTTAAACAATTTCATTGTAAATAAAAAGTTAGCTTTCACGGTGGCTATGAGATTGACATTTGATAAACAAAACCGTGCAATTCTCAAGTGTTAGAGTGATTGTTTACTTAATCTCGCGGCCGCTACCATGACAACGGCCGCGAAATTAATTCCGCGGCCGTTACCATAACAACGGTCGTGAAATCCAATTTCGCGGCCTGTATTTCGGCTGCGAAATGCTTATTACGCGTCCGGTTGCACAAAATTAAATATAAAATATATCAAAAAAATATTAAACAATAATATATCTTTATCCAACACTAACTCATAATATACTTGTTACTATGGTAATTTGAAATAACTCACGTATAATATTAGTCACTCCGTGAGAGAATATTTTAGAAGTCACGAAAGAATTATTACTGATTTTTGGGTAGCTTTTAATATAAACAAAAATCAATTATACAATAATAAATATATTATTGAAATAGTTTAATATTATGAAACTTATTTATTTAAATTAAGATTAACATTTATGCTAAAATAGGTTACTTATCTTTACACAATGACATCTGTCATGTACAGCTGATGAAACGAAAACGAGAAACGAGTTACTTTGGAATTAAATTCAAAGATGCAGCTTGTGCTTCTAAGTTAGGGTGACCAGATTTAGAAATTGCAAAACCGGGATATTTTTCAAAGGATTGTAAAACCAGTGGCGGTTCGTGTACCAAAACATTGTTTTTTTTTCATTCAAGGTCAAATGCCTTATGATTGAAGGTTACATTTTTTCACGCGAAGTGAAGCTGCATGTTTATCCCCTTTCATGTACTAAAATAAATTGCCGGGTCACAGAACATTTTAGAAAAGAGAATATATTTAACGGATTGTTGACTTAAATAAAAATAATATTTGTACATATAATTTAACATGTTCTTCCTCATAAATTAAAGTAAAAACACTCCAAAACCTATATGTTTCGTAAGCACAGTACCACAGACTTACACAAAATTGTGAATCATACGCACGCCGCACGCACGCATTGCACACTGCCTTCATTTACAATTTGAGTAAAAAGCGCACTTACTTTAAAATGCAATAATTAAAATTAGAATTTATAAAACAGTTAAAAATTTAGTAATAAAATAAATATATCGATACATGAGTAATAAATTTGGAGTCGGGTATGAAAACCAGGACAATTAGGTGTCCGGAAGATGTTTATCGGGACACTGGGACATACAACTCAAAACAGGGACGAATCCCGGAAACCCGGGACGTCTGGTTACCTTATTCTAAGTGAATACGTTTTAAAGGAAGGTCCTCATTTTCACCCAGTTTAATGTATTTTTTCTTTCAAATTATTCCCAATGACAGAATAATTATTACAGCAATTTTTTTCAATAACAATACAACAAAAACAACAACCATTCAATGGTTACTTTGTAATTTAAAATACTACATCATTTGAATTGTCAGTGTCAAACGATGAATGAAAACATAAAAATTATTTAAGAAGTCTTTAAAAAAGTGTTGGATAAAACGTGGTATCACACTCGTCACTCGTGTCGTGTCGTGCCTAATAGTTACTAAAGAAAATTAGTCACGTAGCCCGTGACTAACAGGGCGGGATACGAGGTCTAAAGCCGGCCCGGGCAAATAGTAACAGACCGGTCCAAATTAAAAATAAATCTCAATTTGAAAAAGAATCATTTTAAATGATTGTTTTTGAAGCTGGATTCTAGAATATCTACCACCCTTCAAAATTCCATTTTTTTATTGCAATGAAGTAACCCAAAATAAAGTCAGATTTTACCTTATCTACAGGCTTTTGTGAAAATTAAGACTTCTTCGCTCACAAATTTTCAAAAAATACTTGAACGTAAAGTCACCTAATGCGCCGAACTCAATTTGGAAAAATTCGAGTGGTGCATGCAATTTATAGGTATTTCGCGTCGAAATGATTATTAGTCCGTATTTATGAAAAAAGTGACTATATATATCGCTTGCAAATTAAAATTATTTTAATGTAATATTAACCCAACGCACAGAACTCAATTTGACGAAACTCAGATAGTTATATATATTCATTTTATAAAAAATTAAACCCTACTTTTTTTCAGAAAAAAATCCAAGAAAACTATAAATATTGTATTCCGCGTTCTAATTTTTGTAGAATTCAGTGTTTTTATTGGTTTTACAAAAATATTCTGGGTGTCTACTTTTTTATGAATCATAGGAAATACAAAGTTAAAATTTTCATATGGCTGTAAATTCTTCCCTATTAATTTTAGAACTAAAGAGTAAATACAAAAAAAAATATTGAGAATTAAAAACTGTAGAAAAAGAGTCTAAATTTATTGATATAATAGATTCTTGTCACGAGACAAACATAAAATAAAATATCCGTCTTTAAGCGAGACAGAACATACAATTCAAACAGTCGTATTGTTGCACAAATAAAAGTTTATTAATTAATTGTTAATATTGTTTCATTGAGTTTTTTATGCGATGGTAAATGTATCCATAATTACTGATAAATAAATGAATGAATTTAATAATTATTAAAACTTTATGAGAGATGGCATCTGCCAAACTCAAGCAATACAACTGTTTAACATTTTGTGCTATTGCTCGTGGCTCACTATAAATAGCTAACCAGTAAGCAAACAATAATTTTCGACTGGTTAAACGCAGTTTTTAATTTTGAACATTTTTGTATTTACACTTTTGTTCTAAAATTAATAGGGCAAAATTTTAACATTTTATTTCCTATGGTCCACAAAAACAGTAGACACCCGGTATATAACCATCAAAATAAATTTTTTGACTGGTAGGTATACTAGACTAGCCGTTTTGACTCAGATTAAAAAATATTGTTTTCTTTTGATTATTTATTTAAAAATTGCAGTAAGGTCTGGTGACTAATATGATACATTCCACACTCATATAATAAATAACTATTATATTATATTATATAAACATATAAATACTAATTGAACTTTTGAAAAATTAACGTCAATAATGATAATTCGGAAAATGCAAATGAACCAATAATAATAGTTATCGCCATGACATATCATTTTTCATATGTTCATTATTATTATAAATGAATTATATATTTATGTAAACAGTAATTAATGTTTCAAATTCAATGTAGCAATATTTCAATAATTAATACCAAAAATATTTCATTACATTTGAAATCATATAATATAGATGCAATGTTAAATTGGTCTAGTTTTCGATGAACCACTGAAGCTCCTATCTGCAATACTAAAACTAATAAATGTCCCAAGATTTATTGCCAAACGTTAAGATAATTTCAATAACATTCCCCAAGTCTTAAAATTTTTACTGGTAATAAAATGCATCAGTCAGAAAGGAGACCAGATATAAAATTTTATATCTCTAATATACTTATATTTTTTTTTCTGTGAAGTAACTCATAATTCGTAGTATTTTATGCTCCTATACGCATTAGAATCTTTATAGCACCTTGGGTTTATTTTCACGTTATCTTACTCTAATGTATGGCGTGGTATTTACATAGTTTTATCAGCTAACAAGTCCTGATTGCAGCAGAAGTATTTTTCAGGAAACTACGGACGGCACGGCGGAACAAATCTAATTAAAAGTGTAAATGAAAGTTCTTATCTGTCTGTCTTACAATGCAGTGTGCAACACTTGACGAAGAATGCGCTGTAAAATTTGCATTTCTTGGCTTGACAATTTACACATTCTTTCTGTACTGTATAGGAAAAACTGAATCATTAGCGAACTTTCCAAACTTTAACGAGAAAAACACTGCATATCTAAAGACGAAAGGATAGTGCTGGTACTTACATCTTGGAAATTTTAACACTTTCAAAAGTAATGATGATAAATTTATTTCTACTTGTTAGTCAAATGAAGTTTAGAAGCTTCTATAATTATTCTTTACTTTACTACATCTTGGGTGAAATTCAGTCCAAGGTTATGTATTGTTTTCAGGGTTGGTGTGAACAAGTCAACCAATAGGATTATTTGATTTTTTTAAACTCACTATATTTCGTTCCACGTAAGAAAATAGTGATGGGAAGATAGGTGCGGTTTGATCTTGTTTTTACTTCCTTGTACAAAGTAAAGGAAGTATTGTATTCGCGAAAAATTTCGGTTTCCAGATTTCAACGGAAATATCCATTTTGGCCATCCCTGAATCCATTCTGACTAATTTCGTCGTGACGTGTGTACGTACGTATCTCGCATAACTTAAAAACGGTAAGCCGTAGAAAGTTGAAATTTTGTATTTAGGACTTCTATAACATCATTATTCTATACTTTACTACATCTTGGGTGAAATTCAGTCCAAGGTTATGTATTGTTTTCAGGGTTGGTGTGAACAAGTCAACCAATAGGATTATTTGATTTTTTTAAACTCACTATATTTCGTTCCACGTAAGAAAATAGTGATGGGAAGATAGGTGCGGTTTGATCTTGTTTTTACTTCCTTGTTCAAAGTAAACGAAGTATTGTATTCGCGGAAAATTTCGGTTTCCAGATTTCAACGGAAATATCCATTTTGGCCATCCCTGAATCCATTCTGACTAATTTCGTCGTGACGTGTGTACGTACGTATCTCGCATAACTTAAAAACGGTAAGCCGTAGAAAGTTGAAATTTTGTATTTAGGACTTCTATAACATTTTGTGCACCTCCCTTTTTGGTCATTACATAATTTCCAGAAATGGTACTTTATTTGAAGCCTATAATAAATTTTAACGAAAAACTATATTAAAATTTCAAATTTAGTATATAAGACTTCTATATCAATTGGAATAACATAGCAGATTTTAGTTAAAACATGCTGACCGGAAGTGATATATTACCTGAAGTTGTTAACAGTTTTTCTTGAATAAAATGGTTTCATTTTGATTTTAGAGATAAATGCTTCAAATATGAGTTTTAAAGAATTAAATTTTGCGTCTAGCACATCAAGTATTATTAAATTAGCCCTTTGTATAAGCGAGATATGTAAATTTAAAACTTATATAATTTTTGGTTTTTGTAATGAAGCTTGCTATGGATTAGGACAAAAAATAGATGTTAATGTCAAATTACGTTAAATACGTGCAATTTTATAATTGAGTCTATACTTAATATTAGTCTTGCGTACAAGGAAGTCGTGTGGTGTCCACATCAGATTTTTTTATTGGAGAATATCCCGATATTACCCAATCAAACAACAATTTCAAACTGCACCTATCTTTCCACCACTATTTTCTTACGTGAAACGAAGTATAGTATAATGAATTTTAAAGAAAAAATATGATGTGGCCAGCGCATTACCTTCCGTCAGTTCTATATATTTTATACAAATTCCATACATACTATTTCTTACGAAAGATTATATATTTCCAGTACATTAACTTCCCTCAGATCTATGTATTTTGTACAAATTCCATACAGAAAGTTTCTTAGAATTGATTCTATATTTGCAGTAAAATTATAACACAAATATACTATGTCAATCTCACTTGACATCTGCCTATCAGAATTTTTTAAATTATATTAGCTGTTTCCAGTATTATGCATAGCTGGCTGCTTTATGAAATTTAATATTTCTTTATAGTTTTTTAACTCAATATCCATTGAATATGAAGTATAAAATTGTAATCAAATCAAATAGAGAATATTTTTGTTTATTTTTGACATATCCATGGCTTCCTAGACAAAAAGATCATAAAAACTGTAACTATATAAATAATGTTTACGTTGATATGAACTAAAATAATCGTTTCACATGATTTAGACGCAAAATTTAAAATTTTATAATTTATATTTGAAGTATTTTTTCACAAAATAATTAGGTAACTTTTGCGCAAAGAAAATTGATTTCCCATGTTAAATGCTTATGTTTCGCTTTTCGATTTATACCCTGCACAAATTTTGGAAATTGTTCGGATTTAAAAAAATCTACAAAAGAGAAGGTTTCTGTCTGAAAAAGAGATTCATACTGCAATTCATGATTATTTAAAAGCATTTGTTTACAAAGTTTTAATGGAAGGAAAGAAGATCGAAGTGTATTTTTGTTGATGGGATCTACTTTGAACATATTTAAAATAAAATTCTATGAAATATAAACCATGTGCCTTAATATCAATAATTCTTCCATTTAATTTTTATAATTTAATTCGATGTTATAGAAGCTTTTCCTGTCTTGATAGATACACCATACTCCCTTAGACTTACATATTGTAATATGTGAACCCAATATTGACTATGTTTATCTCGATAATTCAAGCGGCTTTAAGTATATTATGACTTAAAAAATCCCATTGATTTATATCAGCGGATTGAAAACAGGATTGAGTTATTTTCAATCTTCTTTAAATTCGTTTCGACTAAAATAAGATGGTTAAATACTCGATTATGCAGACAGGGAGAGGTATATGATCTATTTTCGTCCTGAATATATAATCGCAAAATCTAAAAATTGTCATGTTGTTATTTGTTTTCTTTTTCAAAAAAATAAAAAACATTTATTTCTTCATTACTCCAAATATTTCGCTTTTCGATAATTTTATGTTTTATGTCGCGGCTTTTACAAAATGAAGTAAAATGCAAACAACCAACAAATGATATGAATTTAGTAACACTGCAACATATTGCGGATGTGCGCGTGCGTACTTACATTATTTAAAGCTTCGCCGTTTATTTCGACAGAGACGAGACGAGAAATATAAAATATCGATCTCGTCTCGTTTTCGGATCTGTAATCTCGATCTCGCTCTCGTTCTCGCATATTTTTTTGGGTGTCATCTCGTTCTCGCACGAGAGTCTTGCGAGAGTCTCGCTATAAAAATAGCGCTTGCGCACTACATATTTACGTAACTATTTAACTACAAGAGACAAGTTCACACCAATAGCATCGTCTTCCATATATTTGCAGTCGTATAACTATAAAGAGACGAAACACTAAATTCTGGTCACCAAATTATTTCAATACGAACTTATTGTTTATTCATTTACGGTCACCAGAAAATGTGATAAGTTAGTAAATTATTTAATTTACCTCCAAAATATCCAATTTATCATCAAATTGTGATCTCTAAACTATTTCAATACGAACACATTCTGTCATCATTAAAAGGAATTAGACATTAAAAAAATTTTTTTTGTAACTGAAAGTACCTACACTTTTTCTTTAAAAATATGCCACTATTTAAGTAAGATTAAGTCATAAAAAACCGCCACACTGGTTACCCGCTGGCAAACAATCTCTTCGCTTCTCTCCCTGATGCTCCCATCGACGCTTAATATAACATCCTTTACTTTTCAGGGGCGACAAGAGTTTTATTAGCCGTGGTTTTAATTGGGGTGAATTAGGGGTTGAAATATTAGCGAAAACTAGTTCTTTTGCATTCAATACCGATTTTGTCTTTATTATTGCATTTTCTCGCTCAGAGACCGATGATACTAATAGACTCAAAAAATATAGTGGACTCATAATTTTCACATTTACGTGTTTTATGCATGAATTGGCGTTGACTTTACTCCTTGTACGGTGCATTTTTCATTGAATTTATGAATCAAAGCTACAAAGTTACAAATACTTTTTATTTCTCGCTTCTCGCAGTTGTTATATCGATCTCGCCTCGAATTTTAAACTGCAATCTCGCTCTCGTTCTCGGCTCGCATAATGCAACGAGACGAGACGAGATGCGAGAGTACTCTCGCCTCGTCGTGCATCACTATTCGTAAGTCCAAGCCTGTTATTTTATAGGCTTAACTTGACATTTTCAAGCGGCTTCAAATATTAATATCGATCGTTTATTTCGAAGATTGAAAAAGGATTTACTAAATTCAAGCGGCTTCAAATGTCGAGATAAACGTAGTCATATACACAGAACTTTTCTTTGTTCCCTGTTGATCAAATTATTCACATTAATATCTTGCAGTACTATTATTATTTAATAGAAAAAGTACGTAGTATTAATTATGTTACTTTAATAATAAAATGTACCAAATATAATTTGCAACGAGTATCTACAAAAATATTATCTTGTCTTAATTTCGATTATATTTTATAAAAGAATAAAAGTGTACGTAACGCTGAGTTAGTAAGTACTTGGGTAATGCATCACGTCACACGAAACTAATATATAAAACACAGCTCTCCATAGCTGCCGACGGTGCAACTAGGTTAGGTACGCTCACGTTCTCGTGATTGTAAAGCTCAGGACAGGAGAGCTACTCGCGAGATGATTGTTTGCACAACGGCCAAATACCCCCTTGGCGACGTTATGAAACATCAACCATAGTTTTTATGTGCTTTCATATAGTATATATTCCCCTACTCCCACCTCGCCTTCGAAGATTTCCTGATCTATAGTGATGGCGAGATCGTCCCTGTATATGTTATACATGTCCTACAACAATAAAGTTTTCTTTGCCTTCTCTGTTATTGTGTTTATAAAAAACACACCGAGAATTCTTCCGATGAGATTTCGGATTCTGCTTTCTGTTGTTTCGTGTCCAAAGCGCGATGCATGTCTATGTATTTCAAAATCAAACAGATTTTTTTAGGTTTCCGCGTGGCGACTTTATTTATATCTTGACCACTGTTTGACAAAACCAACAATATAAAAAAGTTATTTGAATATGAATAGTTTGTTTGAAGTTTGTAGTTTGATTTCTTTTCTTGTATTGTCACGAATTTGAAAACTGGAGCAAATTTCTAACTTATAAAACTTAATAAAAAAAGTCAAAATCTGAAGTAAATTAATACAAATATTTGTAGCTTAATACAAAACAACCAATGTCTATATTTTGCCATTTTGAGAATGGGTGATTTAAAATCGGTGATACTTAACATTCCATTTATTTATAATGATAGGCCATGGAACAGGAAGTCCCAATTATAGCACAGAACTAATTTACAGACAAAAAATCTGATGTGGCCAGCACATTACTTCCCGTCAGTTATACGAAAATTCTACAGGTGAACTGTTACCGGTAAACAGCTGTTTATCAGGTTATAGCTACCGGAATCGATATTTTAAGAACGCAAGTGGTAAACAGGGTAGATCCATAACCTATAAAAAAATTAGAAAATTTGAAACAGGTTAGAAATTTGATATAGTTAACAAACTTTTAACGCGCGCGCTTCTCTTTGCACCACTACCTTTTTTTTAGATTAGATTCTTCATGAATCCGGTAGATGGATTTGGTAGATAATGTACAATTTTCGAACACGGTAATTTTTTACCACTCGTGTTTTCGAACACAGTCAGTAGATGCGGTATCTACCGGTAGAATTTTCGTAAATGCCTATGTATTTTCTAAAAAATCCATACAGAAAGTTCCTTGCAAAAGATTCTTAATTTCTTGTATGTACATTACCTTTCGACAGTTGTATGTATTTTACACAAATTCCATACAGAAAGCTTCGAGCAAAAATATCCTATTGGAATTTTCAAGTATCAAGAGATGGCGCTGATCGCATTAAACAATGGTACACTTTTTGTTGACATTTGTCAGCGTGGCATTGCTGTCAATTTCGTTTCTATAGTTTTCGTATTATTTTCTCATTTATTAGTATTTCTTATTTATAATTCTAGTATATATAATAGAGTTTTTGTAGTCATATAGTTGCAGTTTCATGTAAATGTCAAATGTGTACCACTGTTTGTAGTTCTAATGTTCACCGCTAGTTAAAGTTTTCTTATTTGAAAATCCCAATATTTCGAGGTTTCGAGTAAAATTATGACACAAATATAGCTACTACGAATATGTCAATTGACACTGACATCTTTCAATCAGAATTTTCTTAATATAGTAGCTGTTTCTAGCATAGCTAGCTAATTTATGAAATTTAATATCTTTATTATTTTATAACTCTATATCTATTTAATTTGAAGTATAAAATGCCGTTATATTGTATAGAGAAAACAATGTTCTTTAATATTTATAATAACATTAAATGTGAAAAAATGATATCGTTTGTTCAAGACAAACTGTTAAAATCTTCAAATGAGGGTACTTCCGGTTGACCAATTATAACGAAAATCTAATCACCTTTTCATATGGATGCAACGAAGAGGAATACGAAAGAATTATAATTTTCGGAATTGTAGTATTAGAGTTATCGTAGAAGAAAATTTTGTTCCAGTTAGATAGATGTAATAACTACAAAACAGTAATACTGTTGATAGATTATCTGGTTTAGACGTAATTAGAGTAGGTTTACTAAGATATTATCAGGAGATATTGATACTAAATTTGAGTAATGATACCTATAATGAAGCTTGACACTCCACCCGCAATTATTGAGTTAGTGTCAATCACACCAAACGTAATTTTCTGTGAATCGAAATATACATAAAAATAACAATAATAATATTAAAAATAAATGCTTGTAGTGGAATACATAAAAAGTAATTGAGCCGAGAATATTTACATATTTAATAAGTATTAACGTAGTTTGTTGGCAGAAGCTCTTGAATTTTTGCGTCCCGTGGGCCGTGGGTAAGTATCAATTCTTGTTTTTTAGTTCCTCGTGACCTCGAAATATTTGTGCATCCTGGGCTTCGTAAAATTTTACGACAGACGCTCGGGGTTCTTAGTCTTCTGCGATAATACACCACAGACATAACATTATTTTCACTAATTTTCAATTTTCATTTACATAGTTTTTACCTCCCGTCATACCGTAGGTAAGGGAGGTAATGTTATCGACGGGCGTGCGTGCATGCGTGCCTATGTGGGTGAGTGCGTGCGTGCGTGCGCGTGTGTGTGTGTGTGTGTGTGTGTGTGTGTGTGTATGTGACGTTTTTTTTTCTCCACGATATCTCTTATAAAAAACTTCCAAATATTTCTATTTTCCGTATTCAAGCTTTTGGCATTCATTTAAAGAGTTGATTAGATATTGGGTAAAATTAGATAACCGGAAGTGATACTTTACTTGAAGCTCATAACAGTTTTTAATGAAAAACTATATTGAAATATAATCCAAAATTTTTCAATTTTACTATTTAAGACTTCTATATCAATGGAAACAGCATAGATATTATTAGATTTTGGCTAAAATTAATAAACCAGAAGTGATACCTTACTTAAAGCTCTGAATAGATTATCGTGAAAAATATATTGATGTACTCCAAAACTTGTCAAATTTAGTATTTAAGATTTTTATATGAAGGGGAACAACATATTAGATTTTGGATACAATTGATAAACTGGAAGTGATACCTACTTTATTTGACGCTCTGAACAGATTTTCGTGAAAAATACATTGCTAGAATCCAAAACTTTTCAAATTTGGTATTTAAGACTTTTATATTAATGAGAATGATATTTAATTTTTTTTTAAATTGATAAACCGGAAGTGATACTTTACTTGAAACTCTGAACAGATTTTTGTGAAAAATATGTTGAGACATATTCCAAAACTTTTCAAATTTGGTATTTAAGACTTTTATACATATTAGATGTTTTCTAAAATTGATAAACCAGAAGTACTACTTTACAGGGAGCTATAAACAGATTTTCTTGAAAAAATATATTAAAACGTGATCCAAAACTTCTCAAATTTAGTTTTTAAAACTCGTGTATAATTTGAAACAATATTAGATTTTGACTATACTCATATGATAAGCCGGAAGTGGTACTTAATTTGGAGGTGGTAACAGATTTTCGAGGAAAAATAAATATTTCATCACGGGTTATTACCCATTGCCCATTGCTGGGTGTGCCAATTTGCTTTGTACACAGATATCGGTAATGATGACATATTTGCACCGTGCGGGCGCTTACCAGGCGTCACCTCACGGGCACTCATTGCTGGCGTGGAGAGTGTACCACAGGGGTCATTTTGTGCCATTTAAAATTGGAAATATTTGGCGTCAGTCGGGATCGAATACGGTTCTCCAGCTTCGCGACCTGACACCCAGGCACGCGGCCACGAGAGAAACATAATAAAATATAATCCAAAATTTGGTATTACAGACTTTTCTATTTATTGGAACAACAAATTAGATTTTGTTTACAAACGATCAACCGAAAGTGATACTTGAAACTCATTGCTATTTCAAACATGGAATTGACGGGAGGTCATGTGTTGGCCACACAGATTTTTTTTTTTGCAAGATGTTTATATATTTCTATTAAAATATTTCACCAATGTACTATTTAAACTACACTTTTATCTTTTAACACAAACACAAACAGTTGTTTGTGAATTAGACAACATCATTAACTCTACCAACATAGAAATCAGAACGCTATGAATATCACTGAAATAAAATTATAATACATACATACATACATACATACATACATACATACATACATACATACATAAAATCACGCATTTCCCACTTAGTGGGTTAGCACAAACCCGAAAGAATAACAATAACATCATCCAAAAAATAATCAGTCTCTCTTTCAACAACATTGTTACTAACCTGACATCATAGGTACAACATATATTCCTCACTCTTAACATATTAAATTGACCGATTTTCGGTAGCGAAATACCGCATCCGGACCACAATAATAGTTACGAAACAATCATCCTTCGCCACACATTCCTGTCTAAGCACACTTCTTTCGCCTCGGCCACATTCAGAATCGCATTCATACACGCTCTTCTTCTCTTCCCACTCGGAAACTTTCTCTCTTTTAGTACCTTATCAATCACATCCATCCACTTACACACTGGACGGCCACGCAATCGAACACCCTCAATTTCACCAAGATATATACGCTTAACAAGCCGTTCACTCTTCATTCTCTCCACATGACCAAACCATCTCAACTGGCTCATTCCTACTCTCTTAACAACATTCTTCCTAACCATACATTCTTCATACACCAAATTATTCCTCACGCGATCCCGTCTTACATATCCACATACTCCACGTAAATACCTCATTTCCACGGCAGTCACTCTCTTTTTATGCTTTCCCGTCCATGCCCAACATTCGCTTCCATACATCAAAGCATAATTATTATAATCCACTTATAAGTTTTTTAGAAATGTGTCAACAGAAAATCTGCGCCATTTAAAATAAAATTTGTTAAGGAATGAATATAATATTCACTTCTTGATTCATACCGAAGTTGTAGGATTTATTATTAAAATTTGAAAGCCTGTAAAGTTCTGGTTTTACAGATGTATACCCTCTTGTAATTTAAATACGTGTGAATTTAATTGAAAAGCGAAATGAAATTTCTCGGTGAAATGTCAGGTTAAGAGAAAAGCCAAACAAACTGAAGGCAACCCTGGTGTGAAATTCTCAGGGAAGGTTCGGTTCAATTAACACGTACCGTGCCCCATTTACCTAGCCAAGCGTGCGCCCATGAGGAGGAATGGAGCTAGGTGCAGCGTACAATACGTATTGGCTTATTATCTCGGGATTTCAGCCCAATAAAATATGATTGGTTATTGGCGACGCGTGCCAGGAGAGGAAGAAAGCATTCGAACCCGTCATGGGAGGAGACTGAAGAGTGTTTTGTTTCACACCGGCGCAATATAATCAAGAGGGTAATTATATGTTATTTTTATAGAGAAGATAAAAGCTTGCTACCCATATTTTTTCTTTTAACTAAAGTTTTTTTTAATTGTGTATTTAAATTTCCGCTATGGATGACGTAGAATTACGGCGTTCCAATGTATGGCCATGAAGCCATATTGCATCAGTACGCCCCATAACAACGGCGTGTGCAGCTAATTTCAACATGACAGTTCACATGTTTGATGTTAGAACAATAGTTAAGAGATTCATATTTTAGTTTGTCATTTTGACACCGATATTTTAAATTATAAATTATAAGTATATATGTAACAGAAACCACACTTATTGCAAGTAATAAACCAGAGAGAGAGAAATGAACTAATAGCGACGTCACAGAAAATGTTCTTTCTTAATTTACTAAAAACCATATATTTTTACCTTCCGTCATAACCTTTAGGCGAGCCTTTAGGTAAGGAAGTTATTGTTTTTGGTCAAAAAATTTGATGGTGAATTTTTAATGAATAAGCACGGTTTAGAGTCCCTAGAATACGATTTTACTATTTTTGCAATGATGTCTGTGTGTATGTGCGTGTGCGTGTGTGTGTGTGTGTGTGTGTGTATATGTGTGTGCGTGTGCGTGTGTGTGTGTATATATGTGTGTGTGTGTGTGTTTGTGTGTGTGTGTGTGTGTGTGTGTGTGTGTGTGTGTTTGAGTGTGTGTGTGACGATGATTCCAACACTACAATTCTAAAAATTATAATTCTTTCGTATTCCTCTTCGTTACATCTATATGAAGAGCTGATTAGATTTTGGTTATAATTGGTCCACAGGAAGTACCCTCATTTGAAGATTTTATCAGTTTTTCTTGAAAAACTATGTTAAATATAATTTTTGCACATTTAATGTTATTATAAATATTAAATTTAGGAGATGAACTACTTTAGGCCTTTTTGGGAAGATTTTAATGTTTGATATTACTTTTTTTACATTTCTGGACTGACTCAGTCAGTCTTCCACATTCTTTCGGCCACACAACCAAAATTGACAAAACTCAATCGGTCATGTAGTTCTGCTTAAATTAACAAAACAAATAAGAATTTTTCGTTCAAATAACAAACAGGTTCTTTTTACTTCCTTGTACGAAGTAAAGGAAGTATTGCAATCGCGAAAAATTTCGGTTTTGAGATTTCAACGGAAATATCCATTTTGACCATCCCTGAATCCATTTTGACTAATTTCGTCGTGACGTCTGTACGTACGTACGTACGTACGTACGTACGTGCGTACGTGCGTATGTATCTCGCATAACTCAAAAACGGTAAGCCGTAGAAAGTTGAAATTTTGTATTTAGGACTGCTATAACATCTAGTTGTGCACCTCCCTTTTTGGTCATTACATAATTTCTAGAAATGGTACTTTATTTGAAGCCTATAATAGATTTTAATGAAAAACCATCTTAAAATATAATCTAACACTTTTCAAATTTGGTATATAAGACTTTTATGTCAATTGGAATAACATAGTGGATTTTGGTTAAAACAGGCTAACCGGAAGTGGCATATTACCTGAAGGTGTTAACAGTTTTTCTTCAATAAAATGGTTTCATTTTGATTTTAGAAATAAATGCTTCAAATAAAAATTTTAGACAATTAAATTCTGTGTCTAGCACATCAAGTACTATTAAATTAGCCCTTTGTATAAGCGAGATATGTATATTTAAAACTTATATAATTTTTGGTTTTTGTAATGAAGCTTGCTATGGATTAGGACAAAAAATAACAAAAAAATAAAAAATAGATGCTAATGTCAAATTACGTCAAATATGTGCAATTATATACTTGGGTCTATACTTCATATTGGTCTTGTGTAAGTTGTATACAAGGAAGTCGTGTGGTGTCCACATCAGATTTTTTCATAATAAGTTATAAAATGGAAGTCAAACATACCCGTCAAAAAAGCATAATAAAATGTAAAAACCTGTGGAAAAAATTAGATTGCTGAAGAGGAAGGCCATTGGGCTTTCGAATCTTCTAGAAATGCAAAAAAAAAAATATCAAACATTAAAATCTTCCCAAAAAGGCCAAAAGAAGTTTATCTCCTAAATCAATTTCTAAATATAAATATTAAAGAATATTTTATTCTCTATACGCTTTGATTACTTTTTATACTTCATATTCAATGGATACTAAGTTAAAAAAGTATAAAGAAATTAAATTTCATAAAGCAGGCAGCTATTCCTACGAATCATTCCAACTTTAGAGCTGCGAAGCGCTGGTAGGAAGTTATATAGAGTGGAGATAAATTCAAAATTTTACTAGCCGACTGTCGCGCGTACCTTTCTGTTACATTGTGAATTTCCAGATTCGACTGTGCTCAACCTCCTTTACGTTTTTATTATTTCATATATTTTTATAAAATTATAATCTCTGTAATATTAGCATAATATTTTGAAGATCCAAAATAAACATACAAAGTTATCTTTAGTGGTTAACCAATAATAACACTTAACCACTGCCACTGTTCTACCGTATTTATTTTTTATTTGACAGCTACTGAGGGGTCTATTGCTTTAAGAATATTCTTATTCTAGTAGGAATATTTTTGACACCGATAGAACCAGAACGTACCTAATGTCAAGTGCCAATCGCACTTGACATTGACATCTGTAGTATCATAGTATGTTTGAGTTATAATTTTACTGCAAATATAGAATCAATTCTAAGAAATTTTCTATATGGAATTTGTACAAAATACATAGAACTGACGGGAGGTAACGTGCTGGCCACATCAGATTTTTTGAATAACATTTATATTTTTACACACGTTTTCAACATAACATTAGGTATACAGGGTGTAAATGAAATAAGTGCATTAAATTTAACCAGTAATGTAACTCGATGAGAGGAACAATATTTCTTTATAACTTTTTTTTCTAAGTCTTTTAGATTTTGAGTTAAAATTCTTTAAAGATTTGCTGCATATTTCGTTACCCGCTCATGGAGAACAAATGGCTGTTGCCATATTCTAGTGGGATACAAACAGCTCAAAAATTGTCGGTTATCGGTTACACTTACAGTCACAGTAATTAATAAACGAATCAAGGGAAATAACATTATTATTAATAAATACGTAATAGTACAATTTTTAAAATAAATAAATAAAATTTTGGATAACAAAATTATAAAGTTGTGTATTAAACCAGGATTTTAATGACCTGTGAATAGTGTGAATATAGGAAGACAAGGAGGGACGAGGAAGAGCAAAAGCATAGTTGTTAGGTTATGAGATGATTATTTATCGTCGACAAATCATAATAGTTTAAATACGTTATTCAAAAAATGTAAGTACAAACTTTTGTCCATTTAAAAGAGGTACATGAGTATCAATAATTAGTCGTCCATTTATTGTTCCCGCCCAAAACATTTTTTAATGAAAATTTTTACTGCATTTTCGTCGGTCGAGATGTGTATTGTGCATAATAAATACACCTTCCCAAGTAAATTCAGTCCCATTAATAAACATTATGAGCCATTCCCAAAATTGAAGTCTGTTATGTGCTGAAAACATAGAACTTTTTGCACATGTTATGGATATAACTGTTGCTTTTTTAAAAATTGTCATATGTGACACTCTTTATTGTGATGTGATAAAGATGTACAAGATTAACAAATGTGCGAATATTAAGAACAGAATGATTTGGAAACGCTCCGTGTAAATGCGTTGACAACTCCATGACACTGTCTTTATGTCAACCGTGATGTCAAGTAAAATGAAGTACAGATACGAATAAAAAAATAAATAATAAACCATAGCTAAGTAATTACAATGTCTGTGTATTCGCATTTTGACAGAATTTTACCTTATAAACAAGTTTATTACTAATATCAACATTTAATTGGAACAATTAACAGGACTGTCAATTGCTAAAACAAAATTTTTCATAGCTATTGCTACTGCATTCAATTATCACAAAAATATTTGGAACGACTCGTCAATTTACGGGGTGGTAAAAATGCTAAAAAAATATGCGATTTCGAGAAAAAGTTATTAAGAAATATTGTTGCTCTCGACGAGATATATTACTGGTTAAATTTAATGCACTTATTTCATTTACACCCTGTATAGTACTAGAAATATTTATTATTCATTTTAAATCACTCATTCACAAAATTACAAAATGTTACCAATGTTTGTTCTTTCATCAAGCCACAGAGTTAAAATTACGTCGAACAAACTATAAAATTAAATTTCAGAATCATCTACATTTTTAAATGAATATACACTGATTCTCGTCGATTTGGGCTATGCTGAAAAGCCATCCGTTCCCTTATATATATGACCGCGCCTGTCAAACGCTTGGAGCAGGAAATTCACTCGCAGTTTTCCACATCGCACATCGCGTTGTCTTTCTCTCTCCAAGTGTTTATTTCCCTGCTGTTTCCGCTGCGAAATCAAATTTCACCAATGCAGGGGATAAACGCGAAAACTTCTCTCACGTGGCTTAGGGTAAACATTTAAAAATTCCACTAGCAGCTACATACTTCCCCGTTTGAATTCGAAAGGCTACGTGTTTGCTCGGTGCTCTATAGGAGAATTGTTCAATGGATTAAAAACTATGTACAACTTCCAAACTAACGGAAGTATAGATAGTGAACCAACTTGATCAGTGAAATAGGCCACTATCCTATAATTGAAGTAAGTTCTGTTGGAAATGATAATTTTGTAAAACAAATCGTTGTGGAAACCAAAGCTAATAAAATTGCATTTGTTGTTACGGTGACCAAAAGACGAAAATAATTATGAATTATCAATCAAAAAAAGTAGAAAAAAGTGAAATTCTGTGAACTAGTGTAGCACACTAGAAAATAAATTGGTACACTGGCTTGCAAAAAAATCGCGTACACCTATTTTTTGATGTATTGAGTCGATCTTGATTTTGAACTTGTCAATGTCACTAGTGTCAATTAAGATGTCAAAATTAACAGAAATTCAGATACGTACTTGGTTGTTCTTTCATTTTTCTGGAATATATTTGTAATTTAACAGTAGTTAAATTAAACACAATTAAAAACTAGCTCCATAAAGATCAAATAGTGATGACAGTGACAACTTTGTCAGTTTTTACATTATTTACAGAGCTAAAAAATTACAAAAACTCGATTACGCGATTTTTTTGCAAGCCAGTGTACATCCAAAAAACTGCGAACGAGTATTCGACAATTTAAAAAAAAATAATTTATAACAAATATCTAGGAATCCAAAAATGTGGGTTCAGCTGATAAATTTTTCTGACATCGTTCATTATATATATATATATATATATATATATATATATATATATATATATATATATATATATATACACCGAATGGCGCTGGAAATTCATTACATAGACATTTAACATGTTAAATATTTTTCCTTGCGCGTAGAGAATAAAATTCATTTCGTAAGTTTAGTAACTCCAGAAATTAAATATGAAAATTTAGAATATTTCAATTTAATAGTGCTAGCCGTGGAATTAAAACAAAAAGAAACAAATGTTTGATGTTTTAACTTTATTAAATTATGTCAAAAAATCTGGTGTGGCCAACACAATAAAAAAAATTAATAATAAAGGGAAAATAACGGAGCTGCAGTCACTTCTTGTTGAAATTTTATTGAAATTTAAAACATATAGCCAACGTTTCGGTCACAATTTGACCATCATCAGGGTAACGTTTCATGTTTTTTTAATTTTATCCTTGAAACGTTACCCTGATGATGGTCAAATTGTGACCGAAACGTTGGTTATATGTTTTAAATTTCAATAAAATTTCAACAAGAAGTGACTGCAGCTCCGTTATTTTCCCTTTATTAATACTTTCTGCAGTCGAATCATTCCATAACCAGAAAAAAAATTAAGTTAGTCCTTGTTTTTGGATTAGCGAATTTTACTCTAATTTTGACAGTTTGTTTCTTAAAATATAGTCTAATCCAAGTAACTACCTTTTTTTAAACCCCTCAACAGGATTAAATCCCAATTACAGAGAGGATTCACATTCACACACATCCATGCCTTAGTGGGATTCGAACCCAGAGCCCAGAACACACTCATAACTTATGAGGCGTTCCTCTAATCATTGAGCCACCGGAGCTATAATAAAATGAAAATTAAATTTTAAATACCGGAATAGAATAGAATTCACTAATCCAAAAATGAGGATTATCCTTAACTTTTTTGCGAATCGTTAATTTTTATTAATCATATACATACCTACATATTTACTTATGCTGGAAACTGTATATTGAATTCCTTTTCAATTGTTCTATTTTCCTTTTTTCTTTTTAAGACGTTACTAATATTATTTTGAAATGATTAGTTCTTTGATAGTGACATTCATCTGTCAGTTACATACATTTGAATAAATGCGTTTTGTTTGTTGAAAGCGTAAGCTCCGGGATTTAAATTGTAGATAATTTTATTCGTAAAATATGTAGAAAAAGTATTCATGCAGATCTGTAGAAAATTTAATAATCTTTAATTTTTATAATAACATTAATCTCGAAACAATAACATTTAAAGGTATTTTTCACACATACATACATACACACACACAGACATCATCGTGAAAATGTTAAAATTGGATTCTAGGGACTTTAAAACGTGCTCATTTATCAAAATCTCGATATGCGATTTTTAGCACGATCCCTATACCTCCCTTACCAAGGGTAGCGGGAGGTAAAAATCTTACATTTGTAACGCTTTTTGTTTTAATTCCATATGGATATCATTATTTTTGATGTGATTTTCGACACTTTTATATCAAACATCTGCCGTTACAAAGCATGCAAAATTAATTTTGTTTTTGGCTCAATTGTAGAATTTCATGATCTACAACTTTTATGAAGTATTTTTTCTAAAATAATTTGGGAAGCAACGCGCAAGAAAAAACTGTTTTCGCCCAAGTTAAATGCCTATGAAACGGATTTCGAGCGTCACCCGGTATATATATATATATATATATATATATATATATATATATATATATATATATATATATATATATATATATATATATATATATATACTACACTTAAGTATTCACAATTCGAATAAATATTGTTAGCGTTGTCAAACAATTGTTAAAAGCAAATGTCAAAACACAAACACGGCAATGTATTAAAAATTTAATCTTTGTCAAAAAGAATAATAGTTCTCGTAAAAAATGTGAAGAATCAAAATTCGATTTTTAAAAAAAAGATTTATCTAATATCAGAATTTCCATTTATCAAAAACAAACATTAGTTTTGTTTTTATTGATAATGTAAAACTGTCAGTTTAGCTTAATAATTTACCACTTCCTCTTCCTGTGTATATTATAAATCTTCAATAATTAGCCAATTAATTTGCGTTTCATGCATCACAAACTAATATTCCATGTCTCATGTTTACCATTTCATGAAGGTGTTACAACGCTGTCAAGTTGATTGCTTAATCCTTCTTGTTCTACACTTGATATTCTGATCCTTCCCAAACTAAATTATACCAATATTAAATTCATAATTTATTCTGTGTAATAAGATTTTGAACTTTTAGTTTCTCACCTCTATTTTCTAACACGAGTTAAGTAGGTAATTAAATATATCGTAGTGTAACGTTTTTATTTATTTGGGTGAAGTGTACATATTAGACAATTATTATTAATAAAAAATTAAGTGTTTATTAAACTGTAATGAAAGTTACTATTACTAATATTAAACAACTTTAATTAATCAGATAACACTAACACTATTTATTTAACCAATTAACACTAGTATTTATTTTTACGATATTACAAATTATTTATTTCACTACGCGTTCCAATCTTAGACTGCCGATATGTTGCAGACTCTTGTAGACTGTTTACGCGATATTTATATCACTATATTCATATCACTATATACTTATATCATGTTCAACTGTCCGTCTACCGACCTCCACAGCGTCTATATACTCAACTGACTTAACAGCGTCTGCATATTTAACTGCTACGACAGAAGTCACCTCTTTCACAACACTATCTGTCTATTTTTGTAACTCTTTGTCTAACTTCCACAGCCTCAGTATCACCGACTGTCCGTATGCCACAATTCTTCAACACCACTGCCGAGTATTCACTTTCACTTGCCGTTACTGTCCCCATATACCTAGCTTCCCAATACTCTTTAACACTACCGAGTATTCTCTTTAACAGCTATCCCGGTATACCAGTAACTTCCCGACTCGTCGTTACTGTCCTTGTACACTATAGTTTCCCAATACTCGTCAACAATACCGAGAATTCACATCCACAGCTATCCCAATATACCAGTAACTTCTCGAGTACCTACTCGACACCATCAACTGCATAAGCTCACTACGATACTGCTGTGCTTTTCACTAACACTTTACTCTCTAACACTCTATGTAACTAACTCTATGACTGTATGTAACTAACTAACTCTCGAGCATAGCTACGTCCCTTTTATACAGCTGTCATTATCTTCTAGAAAAGCCCTAGAATGTTCGACCCCATAATAACAATGAACACAAAAGGTTCAGGCGACCGCAAGTAATTAAACGCGAACAGTTTATTTGCATCGCCCGGCTGTTAGCGCGATTACGTCACCGCTATAAATAGACACTCGCTTACAGCGGAGGCGACGGCAGGCTGGTTACACACTGGGCGGTTTTTACCGCGGCGGTAAATTGGCCGTCGCCGCCTACAGAATTTGATGTGTTTACACACTAAGCGGTAAAAGCGCCGTCGCTTATTAACGATAAAAGTGCAGCCGCTCGAGTTGGTGACTTTGCGAATTGACAAGTTATTTAATTGGGTAAATTTAAAATGAACTGCCAAGAAATTCTCGCTTTATGGTTATACCGTCGACGGAGAAATACGAAAAGAAAAAATCGCCTTATTTGGAGCCATCAAATCAACCAAAAGAGAAGAGAATTTGGAGCTTTTAATACATTATTTGAAGGAATGACAACACCAAGTTTTTTAATTATTTTCGTATCTGTTTTGTCATTTGATGAAGAAGATCGTTATCTACGTCACTCATTTTTCGATTTTGTACTCTTTTCAAAATAAAAATGTGTAGTACCAACACATGCAAGCGGCGAGAAATTCGCTGAATGTGTAAGAGCCCATTTGCTCACATGTGCCACTGTCTAGGCGGCGACGGCAAAACTACCGTGAGCGCCAGTGGTAGTAGACGGCAGCATAGCTACTGCCAACGGTGAATCTACCGCGCGGCTTTTCTTCCGCCCAGTGTGAAAATTCCCATTTGATTCTTCGTACCACTGAAGGAACGACGGCGACGGTCAATTTACCGCCGCGGTAAAAACCGCCTAGTGTGTAACCGGCCTTACAGTAGGAAGAACAAAATCTTTAATAAAAATAATAAACGATACTCAATCACACTAATTAAGAAGAATTACAATCATTTCATTGTATATTGACCGTTTGATTTGATTACAAAATTTGAATGCAGAAAATTAATAATAAATAATATTAATAGTTGATAAAAATTGTTGTGATGCTTTGGCGAAATCGCAAGGGTGGATTTTGGTAGTTGCGCTCCTTTGCAAAGCTACGTAATTGTGTTTGAGTTAGCTTGACCTAAATTTTCTGGACGAAGAACGCTGGTGCTCTACAAGTTTATTTGCTTTGCAGCTCATCAAAATTACTTTAGCATTGCATTACCCCAGTTATTTAATAAAGATATATACTTAATGTGTTTCTTATACACCTCTCCCTAATCGAATTGGCAAACTCCTTCCGACGATAATTAAATTGCTCGAATATTTAAACTCCACAGATAAGCATCGATCCTTAGCAAGAAGAGCGGGTAACTTACGCTGATTTCAACGCCACTTAAAAAGACTTAGAAATTTAATAAATTTGCTTTTAAATTTTAATAACTAGGAACTTCCTTTTTACAAAGTATTCTGTCGATATTATAAAGTAAATTCTATTTGTAAACTATCAGGCTTATTCTGTATATCTTATAGTTGTAGATTTGACAACTAAAAATCCAAGGTTCTGTTAATTCCAATGTTCAGGTGTCTCATTTTCGATGTTTTTTTAAGGTATCTCGGGTAATATTAATGATAGAGTAAAACCATTTGCACATTCCAGGGTCAACTTTTCCAGAAATGTTTAATAGTCACCACAGGAATTTTCGATCTTCTTTTGTTTCTGAGCTACAGGCAAAAACTCGTTTTTCGCTCATTTTGAAAATATCTCATATCTTATTTATTGTGATAGTTGGAGAAAAATTAAAAATTTTACCGTTTTTTAAACAGGATAAAATGGCGTAATTAGATTTTTTGAAAACTTAATAATTCTCGAGATATAATACAAACTTATGATTTTTTAAATCTATGTTGAAAATAGTTTAATTTTTTTGCTTATTTTATCAGCTTTTCAATGATGTATAAGTCTACATTCTTTTGTTTTAAACATTAATAAAAGACGAATTATTAATTTATTGGGGTGAAAATATTGGAATTTATTAAGAAACAAATGAAAAAATCTATTCCAGATGATCATTTGCATATTTCTAATGGTTTTTGTTTCAGTTTCACTCATTTTTTCAATTTATTTACTTCAAAAGCGTATTAAACCATCTTTTTCGGATTGTGTCAAAGCCAACTGTAACGTCGGTAACTAGTAATTTTCCCGAAAATAATTGGTTAAGAATAATTTTGAGAACATGATTAATAGATATTAAATCAAAATAAACAAATGATGATTTGTAATAATTTTTTTCATTTGTTTTTTAATAATTTCCAATATTTTCACCTCAATAAATTAATAATTCGTCTTTCATTAATGTTTAAAACAAAAGAATGTAGGCTTGTTATATATCATTGAAAAGATTATAAAATAAGCAAAAAGACGAGAATATTTTCAACATAGGGTCATTACATGACATGCGGCCAAAGTCTTTAAATCTAAAGTATAAACCATAAATCTAAACCTAATTTTCATTTGTGAATACACCTTAAGAGTGACAGACTTCTTTGCGATTTTGTCCATTATTTACAAATTTAAAGATCTGTTAGATTTATTTACAGATGTGAACAGAATTAACCCAGTAATTTTAAGGAGAAAACATAATAAATAAGGATAGAGTATATTGTCATTCGTCGTTTTCTAATTAAATTCTATTTCTAAAATAAGATTCAAAAAGAAAAGCCTTTGATTTTTTTAGATAACATTTTTGACAATATCTCGTGTCAAATTGACTCAATTAAATACTTTTAAATTGACATACGTTTCTTTGTTCATAGCTTAGTCCGAGTTAGAATTTTTTGAACGCACTGTATTTCATTTCCTTTACGTTTATTTTTATCCATGTTTCTCTGCATACTCCAGGATTCACTAACGTACATAATTGTTGCGCGTTTATTGTTTTCTATACCTTTATTTTTGTTTTCTTATCTATTTCTTTGTTGTCCAATGTCGTAGAGTTTATAGTAAGTATAAATATTACTTCGTTAATCTGTTGATTATTTCTAAATCGATTTTCATGCATCCTAGATATTTGTAGGCGGTAGCTAAATTTGACAAATATATCATTTTGTTTAATATTATATTATTAATATAGTTTCAATTAACAAACCTGTCAAAAACATTACAATAGCACACAGTTCCTTCTAAATAAAATTTTTCCAAGGGTAAATATATCAATGTAGCTCCACATGGCGCAGATTTTTAACTTTTTCGATCTTTTTTAACAAAACATCTTTCACAGAATTCCATTTATTTGTGATATTGTGATCGAGTGCGCTTACGCAACAATAGCTGTCGATCTCATTCAGGTATACGAGTACTTCTATTATTAAACCAAGCTGTATTATTCTCTTCTAATGTCTAGGATATCCATCTTGAATTCAATTAGATATTTCTAGAAATTTTTATTTTTTGTCTTGAATATAAGTAATAAATATTCCGGTTACGGATTATGAAAAACACGTATATAAAAATAACTCTACAAAGAATATAAAATAGATATGCAGTAAAATAATTATAGTGTCTGTATTGGAAATTTTATTTGATAATTTTATTAAGTGAAACTGAGAAAATATTAGTATTATAAACAATTTTACCCAAAGAAAGAATCGGATGTGGCCAGCCAGCACATTACCTCCTGCCATTTCTTTTATTTTGCAAGACTTGTAGAGCTAAAGCTTGAATCGTATTTTAGAAATGGAAACAAATTAGAAAACGAAAACTGTATTCTTCTTTATTGTTTTTACTTTTCGTCATATATATATATATATATATATATATATATATATATATATATATATATATATATATATATATATATATATATATATATATATTGGTCAAGGTCATTGATAAAATTATTTGATTATTTTTGAAAAAAGGTCATCTAAGACAACCTTTCAAAGGTAAACAAAAAGTCTCATTTAATCGAAGTCGTAACTGTTATAGTTTTTGAGATAGCAAAGGTACACACCCCGTAAAAACTCATTTTTCACTGCCTTATATCTCGGAAACTATTGAAGATCGGACCCATAATGATTAAGTTTTTTTTACTCATTTTGGTCAGTACTGTATGGAAACACCCTGTATATGCACTCAAAAAAATTAACTTTTTGTGAAACCGGACGCGAAATAAGCATTTCGCAGCCGCAATACAGGCCGCGAAATAAATATCGCAACCGTTGTTATGCAAATGGCCGCAAAATTCATTTCGCGGATGTTGTCATGGTAGCGGCCGCGAAATTAGGTAAATAATCACTTTGACACTTGAAAATGGCATGGTTTTGTTTATCAAATGTTAATCCCATAGCCACCGTGAAAGCTAACTTTCTATATACAATAAAACTGTTTAAAATTAATAAAATTAGTAATTACATATTTTTTACGGTTGCACAAAAAATATTGTGTATACCTTGTCCGCGAAATCCTTTAGCGCCCTCGAGATTGTCTTGCCTCGGCCGCAAGCGGCCTCCGCGACAATTTCGCGACCTTGATATACAAATAACTATTTCTAACACTATGTATACAGGATGATTACTTGGACGACGCAGCATAGGGTTTTCAATGGTAAAATCTTAATGTGCAGTTATTTTAGAGCAAAATTGTATTTAGGTTAAGTCAAAATTGGTAAAAACTGACAGTATGTCTTATACTTTGTCAATTCGGAGTATAAATAGTTATTTAAAAATAAACCAATTGCATAAATACGATATAAGTATATTGGGTGAAATATCCCTCTTTTTTGTGTCCAAAAGCAATATGTTGCAATAATTGTCGGCCATCTTAGAAACACTGTCTTCGCAATAGCAAAATGCACAATATGTATAATCCCAACAAAATTACCAACAAACAATGAAGCGCAAATTATTATCGACGCCAAAATCACTTTAATCATATGAATGACAGAATGTCATGAATATTCAAATAATTTAAATATTTGAAAATGACTCTCGTTACTGCGGTTACAATACAGTTTCTATTTCATTTTTTGCCATTGGTTAGACGGAGATAGCTTAAACCCCTTTGAAACATGGACGACAATGAGATAGCGATTAAAAGTCTCATATATGCCATGTGTGTACGACAAAGATGCTAGATAAAAGTTTTGTAATTCTTGCATCAGAAATTGATGACGTGGGGATCAACTGGGAGATATAGCGTGTATGCTTGCATTCCCACTGACTCTTGTGTTACCGTATCCAGTATCAGCACCCACGACGTGATCGTGAAGTGCATCGGTGCATCTAGAGTGCGTGCAGCATCAGCTCACAGTTGTCACTTGCTGACGGCTTGGCGCGGAATTACCACAGATGATTAACTGCAAATGGTTCCCATCGGATCCAATTTAGAGCTTGATTAAGTTTGTTTCTAACTTGTTATGAACATCGGTGCTGGAATTTCCAATCAGGTGAGCTTTTCTCTGCTGCCGTTGATGCTGTAGTACAGAGGACATTGCCAGCAAAATGCACTGTGATTAATCAAGGATTTGTATTTTCCATTGAGGGGTAAATGCAACGGAGATGAATATTTCACCATGTTTTGATTATGAAATGGCTGTACGAGTTAATATGATGTAGATGGAATGCGCTGCATAGTTATCATGTACGAATATAGTCGTATTATTACTGTATTGAATTATTTCCAAAATATCGTATTATTTTGTGCATGATTCATGATGGAATTGCTGCCAAATTTTGAAATACATAATGGGGACATTTTGACCCCAGCTATGAATATTATCTTTTTTAAATATAAATGTCTTTCAATCGAATTCCATGTCTCCAAAATAATCTTTGTGAGAAAACCTTCCTAAGGGTTGTGTTCCTAAACCTTCCTCTAAGTTACAAAATATACTCAAAGTCGTTCAAAGCCTTAAGGTACATCCACAAATGTCAATTAGGTTTAGATTTATGGTTTATATTTTAGATTTAAAGGCCTCGGCCGCATATTATGTGAATGGAGTATTCACACTTCAGAATTTACTGTCTCTTAAGCAGGCCCGGATTAGCATTTCTTTACGCCCTAGGTAGTGTTGCCACAAGACGAGACGAGACGAGATTTGAGGTCGGTCTTGTCTTGGTCTTGACTAAGTCTCGACTACCTTGGTCTTGTCTTGGTCTTGTCGAGACGAGACTTGCAGTCAGTCTCGTCTTGTCTCGAGTCTCGACAAAGACTCTCGACTCTGCGTCAATCAACAAATTGTTTATAATTTTATATAAGAGTGCATGAAAATCTAAGAAAATCAGTACAATCATGTTTAAAAAATTCTAATAAATATTTGAGATATTAATTTTTAAAGTCTTCTATGATCATTGTCTACTTGATCTCTTCAAACTATTAATATGAAAATTTGTGTACATAGTGTTTTATAGTATTTATTTACCTTTACGTATTTTAAGTAGGTGAAATACCTAGATATTGTTTTCCAATTTTACAGTTAATATTTGTATTTCATAATTTAATATATCGTTTTACAAACTTACTTTTTACCTCTCGCTAAGAGAGGTATTGTATTCATGCTAAAAATCGCATATCCAGATTTTAATGAATAAGCACGTTTTAAGGTCCCTAGTATCCGATTATAACATTTTTACGATGATGTCCGTATGTGTGTGTGTGTGTGTGTGTGTGTGTGTGTGTGTGTGTGTGTGTGTGTGTGTGTGTGTGTGTGTGTGTGTGTGTGTGGGGATGTGTGTGTGGATGTTGGATTCACTATATCTCAAATACTATGAGACTTAAGACATTTTTAACTACGGATTCCTCAATCTAACAATAATGGGAAGAGTCCAGTCAGTTTTGGTAACAATTGGACAACCGGAAGTAGTAGTTACAAGAAAAAAATCGTCTAAATATTATTTATCGAAAATTTATGTAAATACTTATATTAAAGAACGTTAAATTCTTTATTCGATAAATATAAATTCATTATTATATCTTCTATAGATTTAGAGATAAAGAAAGGCATATAAAATAATTTGATGTAAAAAATCTCAGATCAAACTACTACAAGGCAAGAAATTCAAATGTTTCTAATTGACATATAAATGTCACTGTCAAAAATATTTGTATGCCTCTGTCAAAAATATTTGTATATTATTATGAAGATTATGAAAATAAAAAAAATTCAACAACGCAAAAGATATACGTAAAAAAGAATGTAAAAGGAATTTGCGAAAAAATGACGAATATAAAGAAAAAGAAAAGGAAAGTAGAAAAAGAAAATTTCAGGATATTGAATATAAAGAAAATGTAAGTATTGTACACAATTTATTTTAAAATATCCCATAGATTTTGCAAATATATGTGAGAATTATTTTGTAGTGAGACATGAATATATGTAATTGTATTAAAAATATTTTTCGTTTTATGCGTACAACCAGGTAAAATATCTGGCGAGAGGTTATGTGTTGGCCACATCAGATTTTTTATTACGGGTTTCAGCATTCCCAAATCCGAAATTATGTCTTATTTTTTATTTAATTCTACAAGTGTACACTTTTAGTGTCATTGGTCAACATGAAATATGTATTAAAAATAATTACGAATTTATTTTCTATTCAACGTCAGTTAGGTACGTTATTATATAATTCATTATTTTTAATACAAATTTCATGTCGGCAGTGGCGCACTAAAAGAACACTGCAAGAATTGAATAGATAACAAGAAATAATTTTCCAAATTTTGGAAAAATTCTTTTCGATTGAGAATCCGCACAGCGAAATGTGTATATCATCACAAAAAATTTTAAGATGTAATCTTAATACTAGGGTTTTCGGATAATTAAAAACAAAGTCACATTTATTTTTATGGGAATCAGGGCCGTAGCCGCGTAGCCAGATTTGTCAGGGAACTTTCCTCGACTGGTCGACCAGCTTCTTTAATAATAACGGTGTGGGTGCTCTAACCCACTGTAATATATTGTATATATTAATATCGTTGTTATTAGTGTAAATAGTTAGTTGTAAAAAAAATGCGTGTCGCTGTCCTTATTTTCCCTTCCCCAATATTTCTTTTCATTGTGAAAGTCACTTATAATTTTTATACAACATTCCTTGCAGTGACCTTGATAATCACAGGCTCTAAAAAATCCGCTTTCTCTTAAGTTTTCTACATCCCTACAATGTTTTTTCTCCAGGTCTCTACAAGTCAGTTCATCTCTCCGATTTAACTTTTTAATTATTTATTCTATTATATACCAAAATCTATGCAATTAATGCTCATTTATTTCTTTACGTATAGATCATAAATAGGAGTATTATGCTTATTTTGCAATATTTACTATTTAAGCCAAGTTTCAAACCCAGTTTGTGAATTTCTAATAAAGTATCCAAATTTTTATATTCACATAAATTAATGTTTTTATTAAATTCTTGTTTTATATCGATGCCTTTATGAGTCTATAAACGCACTGAAAACATGTTAAGATGATCTATAAACGTATTGTTTTTGGAACTTTTAGTTTTCTAGAGGTGGTATGACTTACTGCTTTTAAAACTGATACATAAATGATATATCATTAAATTGCTGTCAGTCAACAAAGAATTTTCATCCCTGAAGTTCAATTTGTTAGCGGGAAGTGCTACCAACGTAAGTGATTTTACAAGTCGCATTTATTAAAAATCTAATAGAATTATAACATTACCCTAATAGAAAAAATTATATAAAATCATGTTTCATAAGAACTGTGATCCGCTCTAGTCCTTTGTAAAACTCGCCGCGAAGTGGCTCGTTTTCTAAAGTTGGACTCGTGGATTAACAGATTGCCGTATGAATATACCTACTATAATCAGTCATCAAAGATACATTTACCATCTTTTTATAGCTAGCTAAAAATTACAACTTTTATTTTGCTTCTCTATCTCTCAAATGAAACGCATGTAAACAATAATTTTGGACTTATTAGACGCAGTTTTTAATTCTGAACAGTCTTCGTATTTATACTTTTATTCTAAAATTCATAGGGCAGAAAATACAGTTATGAAAAGTTTACCATTGTATTTCCTAAGATTCATAAGTAGACACCCGGTATAGAAATATTAGAATTATTTAAAATCTTCGACAACTGTCATAGCTCAACAGGATTTACCTACTATACTATACTGATTTTGTATAATTAAAGCAAATGTGGCTATTTACGTCGTCTAGTAGAGATGATGCCAAATGTCATGAGCTATGAAATGCGCAGGTCAATAAGAGACAGAGCTAGAGAAATGTCGGACAATAGGGAAAAGAGAAATAGAAAAATAGAGCTTTGCTTTCTGCGCAACAGCTCTTGAGATTTGGCACACCTATAATTGCAGGCACTTCTCTCTTTCCGTTTTCCCATTTATCCAACTACTCGGGGTGCGCCCCCTCCGGACCTGCGCCCTAGGCCATGGCCTAGGTTGGCCTTATGGGAAATTCGGGCCTGTTTTAAGGTACATTCACAAATGAAAATTAGGTTTATGGTTTTTGTTTAGGTATAAGTAATTCATAAATGTAAGTTTAAATTACCTGAAAATTAGTTTTCATATGTGCAGACAGCTGTGTAAATGCTTCAAAAACAAGATTAAAATATCGGTAGAGCAGTACTCAACAAGACACCTGTGCGCAGTGAAACTGTCATTCGCTTGGCATTATTGGTTATATTTCAGCAATTAAGTAATGACAGTCTCCATGTTCTCGCATTTGTTTAAAAAGCCGAATCCACTAAGTGGATACTAAATAAAGATGGGTGTATTTATCTATATCATTTCAGACTCGTTCTCATTGGTAAAGTTTGTGACGTCAAACTAAATCATAAACCTAAAGTTTGGACCTTGCAATGTTTAGCTTTATGCTTTGGATTTAGAGACCCTAAATTCTGAAGTGTGAATGGAGTCATAACATAATATGCGGCCAAAGTCTTTAAATCTAAAGTATAAACCATAAATCTACACCTAATTTTCATTTGTGAATGTACATTAAACTAAAATCATAAAGCTAAACATTGCAAGATCCAAACTTTAGCTTTATGATTTAATCTGACGTCACAAACGATATAGAAATATACACCCGTCTTTATTTAGTAAAAACGATGGATTCTCAAACAAATCGTTATGTAAGGGAATAAAAATATTATATCACTGAATTCGAAAGTAAATTCTCCAACGAATGAGCAAATAAAAAATATATGATCCCATTTAAAATTAAAAAGTTAGGTCCCGTATTTTGAGAACTACTGCTTCAAAAAAATAATTTTTCTTTTCTTTAAATTTGTCTTATGAAATAGAAATTGTTTGCCCTTTTAACCGTCTTTGTAGTTCTTATAGTTGAGATAGCAATGGTCGCCCATTTAAAATAAACACCCTGTATATAAAATATTTGAGAATAAAAATTCAAACCGCATTCTGGCATTTACAAAAAAATTCGAAACGGTGTTGATCATTGTAAAAAAAAAACCTAAAACCTACTTCAAATGCCCAAGACATCAATATCGAAATGAAAAGAATACCCATATATTTTCAGTAAAGTTAAATTTGATTTAAAGTAGTGTAAACATTTCTTACTTTATTTGTCTTCCCATTCGCAACGCTTAAAATATCGATGGGGGCATAAAGATCCCATTGTGCACATATTACTACACAATATAGGTCATGTACTGGAAATATTATAAATACAACGAACAAAGGCAGAAAATGCGTTTTACATAAAAATAAATGATAGTACTTACCAGTTAATGGAAAATCTGCGTACCTCACGGATTCGTCTTCGTTTGGGAACAGTATAATAAATGTTCATATTTCACTATAAATGTCATCTTTTAACATTATCACTTAATACACAAACATATACGTCTATCCCCTGTAATATATCACAATAAACTAAAATTAGTCGCGATTATAAACCTGTTTCAAGAGGAACAAGACAGCACCGATAACAGTGTAAAATTAAGTTTCTTTAAAAATATACAATAAATAGTGTAAGATTTAAATAAATTACATTATTTAAAGGTGCATTCACAAGTGAAAATTAGGTTTATGGTTTTTGTTTAGGTTTAAGTAAATCATTCATAAATGTAAGTTTAAATTAACTGAAAATTGGTTTTGTTATATAAGACATCTGTGTAAATGCTTCAAAAACAAGATTAAAATATCGGTAGAGCAGTACTGTGCGCCGTGAAACTGTCATTCGCTTGGTATTGTAACGGAACATACTATACCTATGACCTTGACCATGGCCTCTTCTAATAGAAGGTTGCACTTACCCTACGTTGTGTTTATATTTAATAAGTAACCCTTTTACCTGGTTCGTAATATAGAGTAGCTGTTAAAAGTGGAGGAATCGGGATAGGTATTTGACGTAATTAAAGAATAATGTTCTCTCCAAAAAGCAGACAGAATTTGTCTATCTTTGTGCATTTATTGAAAATTAACCATGAAAGCAAATAGTAAATAATATGAGAAATATGGTCGGGTGTAAGGGTTTGAACACGACACCCTGCTGTGGAAAGGTCCGCTCTCTGGCATTCGCCGTACGTGCGAGGGAAACCACAGCAAAAACCTCGTACCGAGAGACATCGAGACACAATTTAAATAAATAATTTATAACAAATTAAACATAGTAACACATAAAGGTTGTCCCAACAATTTAATATTAACAACATTGAAATAATACTTTAATTCGACCTGTATATTGACAGTCAATTATAAACGTAATTGTGTAAGTGAAGGTGAGTGTGTAAGTTTGGTAAGTTCGGAGTTTCATCCGAACTGCTATGACGCTCGGCGTCGCCGCCGGCCTGCTTTTTGTATGGAAAGCGTGGAGTTAGCAACACAATCCTGGTTCGCCGCTGGACCGGCCTCACCATTTGTCCAGGCCGCCCGGCATAGCCGACGCGTCTTACAGTATGCGACTGTGTCGCCACACTGTCTATCCCGACGAGTACCTGTGTCGTACCCGACGGGGTGTAAATTGTTAAGTGATACCCAAGTGAACGTGGACATGCCAGCGTTCGGTGCTGATACGGCACACATCTTGAGCTTGGGTGGCTGCAAGCAGCGAGACCCGCAAAATTACGTTTGATTGGCAACCAATATTAGGTCACGTGGATAAAAATTCATTATATCATTGTGACAACAATAAATCATAATATTGTGCTTGTCCAAGTTAAGTTCCTCGTAAATGAAAAGGAGCCAAATCAGGTGAATAGGGGAGCAAGTAGGTAGGATCCCCAAACGTGCCTGACATAGCCATAGCAGCTGAGTGGGGGGACAGTAGATGTCCAAACGTGCTTGACATAGCCATAGCAGCTGAATGGAGGGAAAGTATGGAGGTTCCCCAAACGTGCCTGACATTGCCATAGCAGCTGAATGGGGGGAAAGTAGGACTCCAAACGTGCCTGACATAGCCATAGCAGCTGAGTGGAGGGAAAGTATGGAGGTTCCCCAAACGTGCCTGACATTGCCATAGCAGCTGAATGGGGGGAAAGTAGGACTCCAAACGTGCCTGACATAGCCATAGCAGCTGAGTGGAGGGAAAGTATGGAGGTTCCCCAAACGTGCCTGACATTGCCATAGCAGCTGAATGGGGGGAAAGTAGGACTCCAAACGTGCCTGACATAGCCATAGCAGCTGAGTGGAGGGAAAGTATGGAGGTTCCCCAAACGTGCCTGACATAGCCATAGCAGCTGAGTGGGGGGAAAGTAGGACTCCAAACGTGCCTGACATAGCCATAGCAGCTGAGTGGAGGGAAAGTATGGAGGTTCCCCAAACGTGCCTGACATAGCCATAGCAGCTGAGTGGGGGGAAAGTAGGACTCCAAACGTGCCTGACATAGCCATAGCAGCTGAGTGGAGGGAAAGTATGGAGGTTCCCCAAACGTGCCTGACATAGCCATAGCAACTGAGTGGGGGGAAAGTAGGACTCCAAACGTGCCTGACATAGCCATAGCAGCTGAGTGGAGGGAAAGTAGGTAGGTATTGGAGAGCGGAGTCGAAGGTGGACCTGGAGAACTTACCTCGGACAAGCCAAGTGTAAAAGTTCGATGAGTTCAGAGCCTTGGGTTACCCAACATGTCAACCATGCCAGAGGTCCAAGGTCTGAGAGTAAGTTTGGTGAGTTCAGAGCCTTGGGTTACCCAACATGTCAACCATGCCAGAGGTCCAAGGTCTGTGAGTCTGGCCGAAACCAGACTGCCGAATACGGTGTTCATCCCCAGTATTTAAACCAAAATATCCCTCTTGTCCCTTCTGGATCTATGGTGTTTTCGGGGGTATCTCCCGCCACCGTTGTGGGTGGGTGGTTGGGTGGACCGTCGAAAGTTCTAGAACATTAGAAATTTTCCTTTGTTACTTAGCACATGTGGCCTGCAGATCTTCGGCTTAGGCTGTTGACGTCATCTCAAGTACCGGCTTTGTCTCGCCTTAACTGCAGAGCCCTGTCCCTTTGTCCTTGTGAAATAGATAAAAACAACAAAAAAAACACACGCACAGAAAAATACTTATGCAATGGCCATCGCAACTAAATAATAACTACGTATTCTTTATACATGAACAGTCTAATTGTTTGTAAGTAAGTAACTAAAAATAAATAAATAAATAACAATAATAATACACAGTGCGGTTTCAGTATTATTGGTTAAATTTCAGCCTCCATGTTTATCTCGCATTTGTTTGAAAAGCCGAATCCACCAAGTGGATACTAAATAAAGATGGGTGTATATATCTATATCATTTCAGACTCGTTCTCATTGGTGAAGTTTGTGATGTCAAACTAAATCATAAACCTAAAGTTTGGACCTTGCAATGTTTAGCTTTATAATTTGGATTTAGAGACCCTAAATTCTGAAGTGTGAATAGAGTCATTACATAATATGCGGCCAAAGTCTTTAAATCTAAAGTATAAACCATAAATCTAAACCTAATTTTCATTTGTGAATGCACCTTAACAATGTAGAATATTTATCATATTATATATTATTCACAATATACAAAAGTTTAGAAATTCTAGTCTTGATTTTTATAGGTATTGCTATATAATGTTAGACCGAACAAATTATTAGAAAGCTAATTGCCACGGGAATATTTTTCAGGTCACTAAGAAAGAAAATATCTTTTGTGGAGAAACCTAAATTTGGAAAAGTCACCCTAGTTCAGTAGTACGGAATAAAAATGATATTGCAACAAACAATTTTTTTTGCGGTTGTATCTCCTTGCCAAAAAGTTATCAATTTTACAGAGGATAAAATTGTCTATAACTTTTATCAGAAGTAATATCACAAGACCTCCTGATTTTATCGATAAATTTTTATTTTGCACGATTTTTATTTTTTTTTGCTTAGCAACAAACACGAAAGCAAACTGCGTGGTAAATCCCGACTCCGAAGGAGGAGGGGTTTTACCTAATGTCAGTTTGCTTGAGTGATTTTGCTTAAAAGCACAAAAAATGAGTGCAAAATAAAAAATTATCTGAGAAAATCTGAGAGGTCGTGTGGTATTTGGTGCGATAAATTCCAAAGGCAAAGCAAAATGAAACAATTTAATTATTAATATTTTATTTTTAAACTTGAAATATTAATTAACTGTCACACTGACAGTTATAAACAATAACAACTGTTTATTTACTTGGTAGCGGAGAATTATCGGGGTAACGGGGTTTTATCAGTATAATACTGTTACCATTGGTTGAATTTTCAAGTGTTTTGCATCATGATTGATTGAAAACTAGTCGTTGGAATTTATCTAAAACATTTTTTCTATAAACAATAAATAGCGAGCTATGCTACTTCAAATTAAAAAATCTGATGTGGCCAGCACATAACCTCTCGCCAGATATTTTACCTGGTTGTAAGCATAAAACGAAACATATTTTTAAATACAAATACATATATTCATGTCTCACTCCAAAATAATTCTCACATATATTTGCAAAATCTACGGGATATTTTATTATAAATTATGTACAATACATACATTTTCTTTATATTCAATATCCTGAAATTTTCGTTTTCTACTTTCCTTTTCTTTTTCTTTATATTCGTTATTTTTTCGCAAATTCCTTTTATATTCTTTTTACGTATATTCATTATACATACATATATAATCGTAAAAATAGGAAAATCTTATTCCAGGGAATCTAAACCGTGCTTATTCATCAAAAACTCGCCACCGAATTTTTTGACGGAAGGTAAAAACAAGTATAAGGACTCGAGTTTTGTGCGTTAAATATTGTTTTTGTCAGGATTTTAAAAAAATTCTTAAAAAATGAGTCTAATTTTCCACTCGGAAGACATTGTGTATCTTCGGTGGCTCTGTCGCCTTTATGGCTAGGCTCTAGTATTTTTTAATTGCCCTAGCGTGTACCCAGGGGCGCGCCGTACCATTGTCATTGCCATTCGAAAGAACATAAAAAGTGGCCTAAAAAGGTGCAAACTAAAATCTAGTACTATTTCATATTTGGAAAGTATGTAATCACAAAAAAAAACTGCAAAATTTACATTTTTGCCTATATCTAATGACCTACGGATTTTTTCTCAAATAACGACACCACTAAAATGGTCTTCTAATGGGGTAACGATTATGTGAACACGTTAACTTGAACAGCCTGTCTAGTTTTTCATAGTTACTATATGTTTTAAATAAAACACAATAATTGTTTTTACCCTATAAAATTAATAATTCTTGCATTTTCTGCTTGAAACATAGATACTAAAATTTTTGCGACTATGGAAATTATAAATTGGACCCCATTACTTGAAATGTAATAGTGATAAAAAATATGAGCATCGTCGTTTGAAGGAAAATAAAAAAGGGTCCTTAAAGACGTGCAAACCAAAATTTCGTATAATTTCATATTTTGAAGTTATTTGTGAATATAAAATGAAGTGGCTAGAGTACCGAACGTGGGACCGTGTTCAAAAAATTAAGGTCTCAAATTGACATGGTTTTCACAATTTCTCTAAATATACCCCAACATTGCCCAACCTAACGCCCAAACGCAGGCTTGGAAAATGCGGGCCAAGTATTATGCGTTAGGTGAGGTTATTGTTGTTCTATTTAGAGTAATATAAAAGTAACCTTAGTAAGCTACTCAACAACGGTTCCGCGTTCTTGTCGGGATTTGTATTTTTAACAACGGTCCCGAATGTTAAGGCACACGTCTCTTCGACGTTTCTAGTACTAAACCCCTAATTTAATCGATTTTGTATCTCATAGTTTACGAGATTCCAATGTGAGCCTCGAAAAACGGGCATATTAAATTAAAAAACTTAAGTCTTATTACAATTTTGCTCGCCGTGTCGCCCCTGACCAAGTGTCGCCCGTGTGCGACGCACACATTGCACCCTGTGACGGCACGCCCCTGCATGTACCCTCTGATTTTTTAAATATTTAATTCTACACTGTTAAACATGAACACCACCAACATATTAACAAAAAATTACAGAATTTCAAAAAAAGTTTCCCATAAAGCCCCAATATTTTTAAATTCTGAGCCTTTTTCTTAAAATAAATATTTTTTAAAAGTCTCTAGTTTAGCCGGAAAATGAAAATTTTGTAAATTTTAATAAAATATGAGACCCTCACTGCAATCTACTGACAAAAATCAATACTACATACCTGGAAATTTTTATAAAATATTAATAATTATTTTTATGTTTCATAACACATTCAGATAGATTAAATATATTGTAGTTTAAAGTATTTTTTGGATATTTAATTTTGTTACTGAGCAAAACCAATAAATCGATAGACTTTGCATTGGATGATCAAAAATCAATACATGTTCTGGCATCTGTATGGAATATCCTGAATTAATATGTTTATAATAAATTATTTAAACAAATGTATTTTAACTTATAAAATTATTTTTTCAATATGTTTTTCAATTTTATGCTTTAAAAATGAATAACAACTAATCTTTTGGAAATTGTTAATACAATATTTATAACCTCAAATCTCAAATGACAGCTGACGGCAATTATTAAACACTTGTACCTACAATAATTATAACAGAAAACAAAACAAATTTAGGCAATTTTTATTTGACTTCAAAGTGGTATTTGGTAAGAAAACATTTGTTTAAATAGCAGATATGCAAATAAGTTATATGTAGGATGCTATAAACCGGTTTTAAAATGTTATGGATAATAAAATAAATCAGTTTGTGTTTGGAGTACCTACCTACTAAACTTGAAAAACTGGTTTGTGGAAGTGAACTCGTTATAAATACAATATTTTATGTATTATAATAATAGTGTATGTATATTTGTAAATAATAATTATAATATGACATTGTTATTACTAAATATGCATTGTTTATAGAATTGCAAATCAATTGATTACAAGATTCATCTACAGGCAAACATTACAAATGTTTGGAGTTATCCTGCGAAGAATATTGTTGTTTAAGGGATAAAATATCGCAGGACAAACTTCAGGGGTTGTTGGTATGTTCTGGCTACTTAATTCAGTTTTGGATTACAGCCAAATAAGAATGCAGGCCAGTATAGATATCAAATAAATGAAATAATTCAGCAATATTAAGACATTTTTCATGTTGTAGGTACTTGGGGACCGTACAAAACGACCTACAGGTATCTCAAAAGTACTATGCGATGCAGAAATTTTTGCAGAAGGTTGCCAAATTGTATTCTAAGATTCTACAAGCATAACAGAAGTCAGAATTCAAAGAGATGACGTGAAAGAACAAAATATTGGGAATAATTTCTTTAACATAGCCTAGAAGACAATTTTATTATTAATTTAGTATTTTTGTGCTAGAATTTAGTATCATTGTAAACTGAATCTGCTGATGTATAATTGATTTACTTTTGATGAAAATTTTGTATTAAAAATTTTAACCAAAAAAAAATATAAGTATGTCAAATAAAATGTATAAGATTTTAACGATATATTATAACTATAGTTTATAAATTTGATACTTTTGTACTCAGAATTTCATGCTGCGTCTTTTGATATATAACATAACTTTTAATGAAAATTTATTGCAAAAAATGGGAAGAAAACTGTAGGTGTCATGTCATTGTGATATAGGTATAATATTTTTTAATTTATTTCGTATTATATGTTTATTTCTGCAAACTACATTATAAGTACAATATTTACAATAAGTTACTGTTAACAATTAATGTTTATAATACTCATAAACAATTAAAAAGTTCTTTTTTGTACTCTTTTGTAATGGATATAACCAAATATAGTATTTATTAATATAAAAATTGGATAATATGTGTAATAGTTTATTTATTAACCTCCTAGAATACATATAATAACAATCATTAATATAAAAATCAATACATTGTCAAAATTTAAAGAAATTCCAATGTTTTTATTTTGGTATTTAGGCGCCGGCGCTTCTCATATATCACATACCACAAATAATTTGTTAATATAACACAAGACGTATTCAGGAATATTTTCCTAACCAAATCTCGAGTAGGTATATCTTCTCTGAAAATAAAGTTCAATAATTTATTTTCTACTTTTTATAAACTATTGTGTTATATTTACATATAAACATTAGCCAAAAAAACTATTGAATGTTTTCTGGAAACAATTATTTTTAACTACGGTACTGGATTTGATGAAGGTCAGATGTTTGTTGAGAATAGGTGGAGACATCATGTGCAACGGTGGTTGCAAATAGTACTAACGACAAAAAGCAACAAATTCATATTTTAAAACAATTAATACAAAATGGTTTATTTTATATTTGTTTATCGTTATTGTCATTTGACATTTAATATTATAATTATTGTTTATATTAATTAACAAGTAATTATTTATTTTTTTAGGCTAAATGTAAATAAACTCATATAAAATATTACTTTAAATCATTATTTATAAATTGTTTATAAAATCATAGTTCATGTTATTGCCGAAAGATGCCTCAACTGATATTGATTTTTGTTAATCCAATGCAAAATCAATCGATTTTTTTGGTTTTACTCAATAAAAAATTATAATGTCAAAAAATATTTTAAACTACAATATATTTAATCTGTCTGAATAGGTTATGAAACATACAAATAATTAATAATATTTTATCAAAGTTTCCAGGTATGTAGTGTAGATATTTACCTGTAGATTGCAGGGGGGGTCTCATATTTCATTAAAATTTTAAAAAAAATCATTTTCCGGCTAAATTAGGCACTTTTCAAAAACATTTATTTGAAGAAAAAGACTGAGAATTTTAAATAATTGAGGTATTATTTGAAACTTTTTTCGGTATTCTTTAATTTTTTGATCTGACATTCCGCTAATCAGTCAGCTGATTTTGTTGATATATAATAGCAATAACAATACGCGGTGTAAAGATCTAAGAAAAACAGAAGAGTGTGTTTTGCAGAATTACAATTGTTTATATATTTTACTTTTGTTTTAAAATGTAAAACGACGTATATTTTGTACAAAATTTATAATTTTATTATATATGACAATGTCTAAACCTAAGTCTAACTCAAAATTCGCATATTATGTTAGGTTTTGAAAATTTTACTTCTAAATCTCAAATTAATGTAAGTATTACACTAAAATTGTCAAAAATCTTTGTATAACAAAATTTTAGTGTCCTGAGGATGGTTTTTTAAATAAATCGAAAGCTTGACTTTATTAAAAAGAGTCTCAAAATTATTTCTGCCCACTAAATTCAATTCGACTGTCTAAATCCCGCTTCAAAATTTGTTTTCTTAACTACTCGAACCAGTCGCGAGTACTCTGCACATCTATATATATATATATATATATATATATATATATATATATATATATATATATATATATATATATATATATATATATATATATATATATATATATATATATAAAACGTGTATGTCAATCGATATATAACCTTTAAACGAAAGTTTTAAATGATTCGAATCCCTCTTTCCGGGGGAATTATATAGGCAGATGTTTACACACCCCTAATCAACGTATTTGCAGGACATATGTGGCCATTATTTTGGGGGCGGTTTTACATAGGCATAAAGGCACTTACTATTCGTGTCAGTTGACATCACTAACTTCTATGCTAGTTGTCTGGAACCCCCTTAGTTACTACAGTGGACTTTACTAGTTTTCACTGTTATTTAGGGTTCATTTCAATTAATACCAACACAATGTAATTTAAGGTTAATTATATTGAAATATCTAAACATGTTGAAATACAAATACACTTTGGTTAAACTTTTGTAAATAACTAATAAGCGATTATGACAACATACAATGTAATTTCGACATATTCGTACAGCATTAAACTTTAGCTCACTTGCTAAGTTTGTGCGAATATTTGTTCACGTGTTATCTGTACAAGCAAGTGCAACCTCAGTTGGAGCCGCATATCTACGTACTAAAGAATCAGACTTCGCCGAGAGAGTTTCTAAACGATTAATGCTGACTTTACTAAAACCCATCTCTTTACGTCTCACCTAAATTGAATTTCGTGTCTTTATATTTCGCAACATTTCTCAATGTTACAGAAGTATTGAAAACAGATGTCAAAATTCCAAAGTTGTAATTGTATTTAACTTTTACTATCATCATCAATATCGATAGAATTACTCTTCTATATGTGGTATTGTACCTAGAGCCGTTTTTGTATACATTACCACCCAACTAGGCTTTAAAGACTAATGAGGTTGCACTAGGTGAATAGTTACTGAGTTGTAAGCAAATTTTAATTAGATATACTGCTTTATGTTCCGCACACGTTGTTAAATAAATGTTATTATGATTAGAAAATAAAGTCCATTATCGAGCGTTCAAACAAGGTAAAATTAGCTTTCCCTATGCAAGTCCGAAGTTCAAGTATTGAAAGCTTTGGTCATGTTTTACCCCACGGTTTAATTGCGTTAAATAGAGTACTCGCTAAAGAATCTATTACGGAATTATTCAACACTAATTAAATTAATCTATCGACACAAGTATCCAAAAATATCTCATGTGTTTGATCTTCAATACAAAAAGAAAAAACAATCACTTAAAAAAGAAATTAACATGTTAATTTGGTTGATAGAAGTACAAACAGAAAGCTACAACAAAATCAATCAATATGCAAATTTTTACATTAAAGAGACGGGTTCATTTTTATTTAAAATAACAATGTTGCAAACGCTTACAAGCCATGACACAAAATTACAAGACAATGAAAAATAAAAATTGTATTGAATCTACGTAAAAGCAAATAGATCCTAATCTATAAATTTAGTGGATTGGCTTAAAAAGAAGTTGAAAATATTTCTTTTTTCTTCGTAGTTCCAAATAGCAAACCATTTCTACTAAGTTTTAGATTTTCATCTTTTGTAATTCATCTTAAAATGGTTTGATTCCGGTTAATCTCTTCAAAGTATAACTTTACATTATTGTTCTTATTAAGGCCTTATTGAAAAGATGAAGTCCCAAAGTAAGCTCAATTTTTGGGATCAATGTTCCTAACCAGCGTATACCTTATACTTTCTGTAATTGTTTGGTGTTTCTAAAAATGGAAATTATACGCAATTTCGATTGGCGATTGTCAGGTTTGTGTTTCTACCCAAGTTTTACCTCCCCCTACCCTTGGTAAGGGAGGTATAGGGATCGTGCTAAAAATCGTATATCGAGATTTTGGTAAATGACCACGTTTTAAGGTCCCTAGAATCCAATTTTAACATTTTCACGATTATGTCTGTGTGTATGTGTGTATGTGTTTATGTGTGTATGTGTGTATGTATATGTGTGTGTGTGTGTGTGTGTGTGTGTGTGTGTGTGTGTGTGTGTGTGTGTGTGTGTATGTGTGTGTGAAAATTTGAAACCTTTTATTTCGAACTTTTTCTGTAATGAAACGAGCCCATTAGATTTTGGTGTATATCGAATAACCGGAAATGGCACTTTACTAGAAGCTCAAAATAGTTTTTCTTCGAAAAATATCTTTAAATGTTTTAAATTTTCTCGAGATTAAAGTTATTATAAAAATTATAGATTATTAAATGTTCTATAGATTTGCATTAATACTTTTTATATATATATATATATATATATATATATATATATATATATATATATATATATATATATATATTTTATATATATATATATATATATATATATATATATATATATATATATATATATATATATATATATTTTATGGATAAATTTAAAATTATCTGTAATTTAAATCCCAGAGCCTACACTTTAAACAAAAAAACCCAGTTATTCAAATGTATGTAACTGACAGATAAATGTCGCTATCAAAGAACTAATCATTTCAAAATAATATTAGTAACGTTTTAAAAAGAAAAAAGTAAATAGAACAATAGAAAAGGAATTCAATACAGTTTCCAGCATATGTAAATATGTACGTATTATTATAATAAAAATTAACGATTCACAAAAATGTTTAAGCTAATCCTCATTTTTGGATTAGTGAATTGTATTCTATCCCGGTATTTAAAATTTAATCTTCATTTTATTATAGCTCCGGTGGCTCAATGGTTAGAGCAACGCTTCATGTCATGAGTGCCCTCGGGGCTCTGGGTTTGAATCCCAGCATGGATGTGTGTGTGAATGTGAACCCACTCTGTAATTGGGATGTAAACCTGTTGAGGGGTTTAAAAAAAGGTAGTTACTTGGATTAGATTAGACTATATTTTAAGAAATAAACTGTCAAAATTAAAGTAAAATTAACTAATACAAAAATTAGGATTAACTTAATCTTTTTGTGTCTCGGGCGGGAGGTATTGTGTTGACCACACCGGATTTTTATGTATTATTTTGTTTAATTAATAAATATCAAATTAACGTACGAATGTACCATCAACTTTGTAAAAGTTAACAATGGTATATTTTCCAAGAAAAGAAAAAAATAAAAACTTAGCGTAAAATCCACAGTAATAAATTAATTTTTTATTCACCTGTCACCTCTTCTTACATTCTTATATCTTAATTAGCCATTTCCTCACATTAATTACTTCTGTAAAAACACAAAGAGTGCCTTCTGATTTAGGTGTAAAGTTCCGTGTACACGTTGGCAGATCGCGCCATTTGCGTGAGTTAGCGATGGGGTGTAGAGTGCGGGGTGCACGCTAGGCGTCTCTGGAGACGACGGCGACGACAGCAGGCGTCGAGGCGTGCAGCGACGCTTCCCCGACCCGCTGAGACCAGCGGGACGGATAATTCACAAGTTACACGAGGTGCTAATGTTATTACGATTGAGGTGATAACTCGGAAACGAGAAATTTGTATAAAGCTATTCTCACTTTATGTCTTATTTATTTATTTGCAAGCTGTATAATATACGTAGGCCCGAGTGCTAGAACGTCAGGTATCACAGTTACATGTAACAGACAGGCACCTGACGATTTGACGTGCTAGAAAGTATGTTACCCTAAAATGCAATGTGAAAGCTGTGTTACATATAACAGCGACTTCACGACCAGTTACCTGACTGCTATGTACTGTCAACCTGTCATATTGGTAATATTTTGCACGTATGTAATTTTAATGTTAAAAATATCTTCTTAAAATTATCAACCAATATCAGAAAACGAAATAACCTTGATATATGAAGTGTATTTTAAGAAAGGTTACAAGATTTCGAAAAAAATTGCCAGAAATTTAGATAAAGAACAAGAGGAAAAACCAGCAACTATGAAAAGTAAATCAATTTTAGCAGAATTACAAAAGTATTGCTTATGTTGTTTACGATTCTTGGACACAGGTCAATTATTATGTTTGTGCTTTCTTCATTTTTTGTTCCATGCATTTTATTTAAGGATTTTCCAAATAATAGTTTCAGATGATTTGCGCATCGTTCGAAGAACTGTGAATCAAATAATTAAAATAATTTTACCAGAAATAGCCAATTTTTTTTTGTATCTTAAAATTATATTTATTAAATTATATTTCTCGAAAGACGTGACATACATTTCTTTAGTTTTCCCTTATACTTTAAAATAACAAGTATGATTTAATATTTATAAGCAGAGAACAGCGAAAAATATAAATTTTTTTTGCTTGAATGTAACCTCAAAAATGTATATTTTTTGACATATTTGACATTTAGATAGTGTTGCCATCTAGTGAATTGTGGAAACACATCATATTTCATTGGTTTGTGCCAGTACTAACTGATACCGATCTGTTACGAAGCAATAGCATTCGTTTCTAGCACGCCGTAAGAAGGTACCGACATGTTAGGAGGCACCAGGCAGTTAAGTAACATATAGATACCACTGTGTTTCTAGCACCCGGGCCGTAGTCTGTTCTGTACCTACATATTTCTAATTTTATTTCATTTTTACCTCCCGCTTCCCTTGGTAAGGGAGTAGGGATCCTGCTAAAATCGCATATCGAAATTTTGTTAAATGACCACGTTTTAAGGTCCCTACAATCCAATTTTAACATTTTCACGATGATGTCTAATTCAAATACTATCATTCATGAAACCGTGTATTTCTACCTTATTCTAATATAGAAAGAAGCCAATAAATTTTAATGTAAATCAGATAACCAGAAATGGCACTTTACTTGAAGATCAAATAGTTTTTCTTCGAAAAATACCTTTAAATATCATTTTTTAGAGATTTGTGTTATTCTAAAAACTAAATATTATTTAATTTTCTACAAGTTCGCTCTAATACTTTTTCTATATACCTAATGGATAAATTTATAAAATTTTCTATAATTGCAATCCCGGAGCCTAAACTTGAAACACAACTCCTTGGTTACAAAGTTTATCTCAAATGGATGCAGCTGACAGATAAATGTCACTGTCAAAAAACTAATTTCAAATTATACACTGTTCCATTTAAGCCATTCAGTAGATAGAGCTTGCAACAGCGCAAACTTGAAGTAGCCGAAATTACATTGGGCAAACTTGTGTCTTGTCTCCAATTTCAGCCAATCGGAGAGGTCAAAACTATTCCCTATGCTCTGCAATACTGAATGGCTTAAATGGAACAGAGCATAGCAATAGTAACGTTTTGAAAAGAAAACAGTAAATATAACAATAGTTTTTAGCAAATTAAATAAATTAATAAAAATTACATGGCGACATGTATTGTGTTGGCCACATCAGATTTTTTTTATTCTTTAGATTGTTTGTTATATGTTACCATTATTACGGTGTATATGTATAGAAGGTGTGACAATCATCAATTTTTGTTGACAGATTGATGTTGGCGATCAGTATGCCGAGATTGTGCTCTACCACATAACATTCTAGAACTAACATGACAAATAAAATGACAAAGACAATCAAAATGTTAGAAATTTGATTTCGCTTGTAATTTTAAATGGGGTCGCGTAGCTATGTGCGTTAGGTGATTGGTTGTGTTTCGGACGGACAAGGTTCGATTCCAACCGACACCAAACTTAAATTTTGAAAAAAATTCATATAGCACAAAAGAGTTCCCCATGGCAGCTTTGAGAGCTCGTGTGGTAACGTTTAGTAAACGTTTTGAAGTATATATATATATATATATATATATATATATATATATATATATATATATATATATATATATATATCGTCATTACCGAAACCTGCAAATAAAAGGAGATTGGTACGCCCAGCAATGGGTAATAAACCATGATGTTATATTTAATTATTTAAAATACGCACATATCCTGTTTCTCATTCTTGTACAATATCTCCATTTTTAAAATGCTTTTGGCAAATACCATCTTTAGTACCAAAAATTTTATTAGCTGGAGAGGGTATAATTTTCCGCCAGGCATTCACAATGTTTTGCGAAGGATAGTGAATCGGAATTGTTTCTTTATTGGATGTTATTCCTGATTTATAATCTTCATCGAAACAGTATTTTCGATATTTGTACATTTTATCGATTATCTACATAAAATTAATTAACGTATGTCAATTTCAATTTAAATTGACAGATGACAGTTATCTATGTGTCGGGAACATTTCTAACCTTACACGCTGAGACATCTGGCGGATGCCAACTTCGTAAAGACGGATATTTTTGATGAGTTGATCCACCTACATTTATATGGTTTTTTACTTGTTCATTCATTTTAGTTCAGTCGTTAGGTACTTTTTGTGTGCACTAGGTCTTTTGCCGCCATTTTTTCAAGATGGAAGCACGAGCGACGGTCTCTCGAGGTCGCAAACTTCGTCATACTTAGGGCCCCAAAGTCTATTCTCCTGCCAAGTTTCAAAACTCCTCAACCTTTTGAACCAAAATACCTTTTCATGTCTCTAATGAAAGGGCTATTTACAGGATTTATCTCTCGAGAAATTATGTGTGTTAGCAATCGTTCGTTATATCTTGTGTACATTTTATTCAAGTTTGTCTGACGATATCTTTAAATTATTATTTCATAAAATAAGCAAATTTTGAACGCGATAATTCCTAAAGAAGATCTAATGCTTTTTTTCTAATTGCTAGTCATATATTACAATCCACAGCAGGATAGTAAAAATTAAGATTAATTACAGTTTCCTTGTTTCTTTTCATATATTTTTTCTATCAGGGAACAAACTCCCTGCCTCCGTGTTCGTAGATAAACAAATGTGCCTGTTCCTCATTAGATGTCCACTCTAATACCTACACGTGTCCGGGACGCCATTGTGTCGTCGCGACGCACTCCACGGCTAACAATGCGCGTCGCAGGCAAGTGTGTCTTGAGGAACAAAGACAAGACGCCTGCCACAGACTGACTAAAGGATACTTGCTGCAAATCATGTGATTATGAGGTTAGATCCTTCACCACACATCATTGAGTTTAGATGTTTTTGTCAAAGAAACTCGGGATTATTTTTCGAAAAGGCGCTCTCATATTTTTGTTGTCATAAAGAAGAATACAATATTTACTAAAGTAGTACGATTAATTCTGATTAACTATAAAATGTTTAGTATCCCAACTAAACGTACTGCCCGAGTAAAAATGAACAAATTTTTATACATGGCAGCAACACGGCCGCACGGGATCTGTTTGGCGAATAAACACGGCCGTACCGTGCGGCTGTGAGTTCATGTATTATGAAGTTACTAAGGGTTGCGGCCGTGCTTGTTTGCCAAACGGGCCCGTTGCTACTGTGCTGCGGCCGTATTGTGCACATAGCAAGACGTACGGCCGTGTTGCTGCCAAATATCATTTTTACTCCGACTAATGTAAAAATCAAAGCTAAAAAGGGGATTAAATGAATAATAATAATTATCAATAATAATATAACAAGAGAGTGAGAATAAATTGAAAATAATTTGACAGATTTTTCGAAAACTTGTTGCCAGGCAATAGTCACGAAAGCCCGTGGGCTTAAGTGGCTATTGCCAAATGGCAACAAGTTTGAGAAAGAAACTGGTAAATTATTTTCTAATTTATCGAACTCTCGAATTATATTTAATTAGATAATTTTTTGATCTACAAGTTTCAAACTCTGATTTTTTTATTATTATAAATGAAAGTTCTTTCAATTTGAAGTAGTTCTTAGCATTATAAAGTTCTAATAGGGGATTCCACCATTTTTTAAATATAATTTCATCTGAACGTATAAGTAAAACTAAGACTGTCGGTGAAAATCCGGTGAAAAATTCCTATTAACAGGCAAGTTATAGTCCCCCGAAGTTTGAAAATATAGATGTGACGTCACGAATATAAGATTTTATATCAAACTGTTTTCTTCGTGGACTTAAATGTTCTTAAAATATATACTATTTCTAAAGTATATTTATAAAAAATAAATAAATATTATTATACTGTACAAATCTACATGATTTACAATTGGAAGTGTATTTAAATGATTAAGTTTAATGCAAAACATTTATATTCAAATAAAAACTGTTTGAGAATTGCAATACTGGACTGATAGCCACGCCTCCGCCATTTGTCTTTATCTACTTCCATTGGTAGTAGGCTCCTCCCCCTAACTGGGTATTCGTTATAAATTTATAGGGCATCTTTGAGTCGCCAATCAAAATAATATATATGGAATTCATATGAGTGACGAGCTGCTACAACAAAACCCCCCTTATTTGCAAAGTATTTCAATAGGGTATTCTCACATATTTTTTTTATTTATTTTTATTAAAGAACAGTTATATGTAAGAGTACCTGTGAAAACCCGAGTTAAAAATTCCTTTTATTAAGCGAGATATTAATTTTTAAAATTTGATTTTGTTGTGTCACGTGATAGTGACGTACTAGTTGTACAGTACCAGCGGTGTACTATCAGTGGTTCATGCGGCGTCTTATCACATTCGAACATGGAGTAGAGATTTCAACTGGTCTCCCATTGGAAGGTCATCTAGTACATCAGCAAAATTTAAATGCTTTATATCTTTTGTAACAATTAATTTATAATAGGATTTTTTGTTTTTTCCCTGTTGTTTACCTATCAACACTAATATTTTTAATAAATTTTTAATATTGGTAGTCCTCAGAGAATACCCTATTATATCGATTTATTTCTTCATTAATATTCATTATTAAGCATATACTTTCAATATATTTTCCTAATTTCTCTTAATTCAATTGCGCTGTAGTCCCCTATTGTTTTTAGTTTAACAGTATTTGATTTTTAATGTCAACATGACGTCACGGCGCACCTATGGCTATATCTTTCTCTCGCACAAGCTCTATAACAGGCAGCGAGAGAAAGGTAGCACTAATGTGACGTCACAGTGACACTGACAACAAACCTCATATATTTCCCAAAGTAATTATTAAAAAATTGTTTTTTTTTTCATCTTAATCGTTATTTATTGAGTAATACTTTAAGTATAAAGTGTACATTTTACTATTTTTTGTTATGGTGCAGGACCCCATAACTAGCTTCATTCATTTACATGGCTCAGTTGGTAAGTTTGTTTTGACAACTAGAAAACACTTTGACTATGCAAAATAAATAATCAAAAGATATAATTAATATTTATGTTATTTCTAGAAGTGGTTTGTACAATTTTTTGGTTTATTTCATGATCAGACGTGGCACAAAATTGGTATTTTTCGCTCATTTTACTTATATGTTTATTACCTGCAAAATCAAGAGCATTATACGAAAAGAATTATAACCTCTTCATTGAATGGCGTAAGTTAAAAAAAATCAAGAATTACAGTGAAAATGTTTTACTAGCTTACTTTTTGGAAAAATCTAATGTAATGAAATCGTCTTCTCTTTGGACCATTTATTCCATGCTAAAATCAACACTAGCAGTAAAGAACGATATTGATATCAGCAAATTCAAGAAACTAAACATTTTAATTGTGAAGATTTCAGACTCAAAAACTAATGTGCAACGAACATTTATTGTTGATGATCATAATCTTTTGTCAATGTACAGAAGATATGTTGCTCTTCGACCGTCCAACATATCATCTCGGCGTTTATTCATAAATTATAAGCATGGCTAATGTACCGCAGAAGTTTTTGGAATGAATACTATAGGAAAAATTCCATTTAACGTTGCATAATATCTGAATTTACTTGATTAGAAATCATTTACAGGCCATTGTTTCCGCAGATCCTCTGCTACATTACTAACTAATTCCGGAGCTGACATTATGACTCTAAAACGTCATGGTGGCTGGCGTTCATCAGCTGTTGCAGAAGGTTATGTTGATGAAAGTTTGAAAAATAAAATTGATACAGCGCATAAAATTTTAACAAACAAGGAGAATCAAACTTCTGCCACTGCCACACTAACTGAATATTCTAGTGAGAATGTCACAGTCACAGAATCTAATTTATCCTCGTCAGCTGTTTCAAGCTCTGGAATAAATATACAAAACTGCCAAAACTGCACATTCAATTTTAACATTGTCGGTCAATGATTAAATCCATTAAGTTTGTTAGTTATGAAATATATTTATAGTTGTAATTAAATGTACATTCACCAACAGAATAAAGTTGTAACTTAATTAAATAAATAAGTTGGTAGCGTAGCTAACTTCGTATTGTTTGTAGCACATTTATAGTCTAAAACTGAACCTAACGTATATTTTAGATTTCGTAAGTATTGTTTTAATAAATTAAAATTTCAACAATAATATGTATTTATTTAAGCGAGCAAATTAAGTACTTTATCGTGCGTTGCTATGGGAGACGCGCCGTAAAGTATTTTTTGTTCGTTCCTTAGTAATCATTAACTTTACGATGACAAAAGGGAGCATAAATAACAACTTTTCATGGTGGTCGTAGAAAAAAATTATTATTTATTTATAAGTGACTAGTTGATCGCTTGCTTAGCCGTGAGCTCAGAAACTCAGAACCATAAATTGTGCCGTTATATTTATTATAATTATATTTTGCACCATTGTTAAAATTAATTGTTATTTTCATATCTTTCTCCATTGTATCTTCTTCTTATGGTGGTCAAACGACCAGTGTCCGCCGTGTAAAAACGATGCTCGCCGTTCGACGCTCGCACAGCAGTTTGAGATAAAGTTTGCTGGCGCCAAGACGCTGAGAGGACGTCGATTCTGTTCAATCTCTGCATTCATACACATCGGATTCTCCATCATTTCCTTCCGGAATCTTCATATGAACATGGACATGCTGGTGGTGTCAATTGTAAAGTAGTTGAAACTTTTAGAATAGATATTGTAAGATATAAGATGAAGATTTAGATAATCATACGAACGGTTGTAGCAAATTTTCTCAAGATGACAGGCTCGCCTACTCGGCTCGCCAGGCATTTCCTCCTTCAGTAAAAATCATTTTGCCTGACTTGTAATGTAAAATAATACCTATTACCGTAACACAGAAAATTAAAATTAGTTACCAACAAAATTTTAATAGCAGATGAAATACATACTGGGCCTAAACAATATCAAGATATTTGCAAGAAAGCTTTATTTTTATATGTATATCCTGCGTTATTATTTAATAAAATTATAAGAATTATGTGGAAAAGTATTTTCTTGACTGGATTGGATCCCAGAATTATTTTACTCCATATAAGAATTTTACATGTACACAGAGCGGGACACATTCCTTGCAAAATGTAATTGCAATAACAATACATTATTTATAAGAAAAAGGCTCAAAATTACACGTGACACATATATTTTTAAAATTATGTAATGTGTATACTATTACGGCCGAGTGTGTTGAGGCGGCGTGTTCCGACAGCGCTCGAAGCGACCATCACCGCTCAGATCCAGAGATCGTGGGTTCGATTCCCACCAGGGGTTTGGATGTTTGTGACTGTCCTTTCATCATATCATCGCCATCAACCCAACGAAATAAAAAATGTTATAAAATATGTGGCAAAAAATGACTCACTTCCATCATCAATTGTAATAACTTAAGGTTTACAATTTATTTGTAATGGCATTACATATTACATACAAGTGGAATTTGATTTTATTGTTTACAACTTACATATTTATACGGGGTGTATTCTGTTAAAATAACTGTTAATTTTAACATGCCTTAAAAAAATTATATTTTAACATGACTGTTAACAATAAATTCATTTTTTCGTATTCTCTACGCGAAAATTTTACACTGCTGTTAAATACCAGAATGAAGTGATCAACAAGACAGAAAAAAGGCACGTCTTTACTAAAGTCATGTAGTTATAAACACAAATAAATAAACATGACAAAAAGAGCATACAACTGTCAGTTTATGTGTCACTTTGAAATTTTAGAAAAACGAATGGAAATAATTCTTCGGAAAATAAATAAAATTGTTAGTTATCATTAGGTATGTAAAATTTCTTCTTCTTGATTCTCAGAATTGACATTCCAAAATGTTAAGTTACGTTGGTTTGACGAACAAGACAGGAATAAGCATTTTTAACTGCATTTTGCATCTACATTGTAATACAGAATTATGTTTTACGATACATCTAAATCGTGCTCTCGGTATACCATTCAAAGCTTGTCTTTCTCGAATTACATTAATTAAATATTCCTACTGGCATCATGCTGTGATACACAAAGACATACGATGGAACGGGTGACCGTTATTAAATAAAATACTTCGTTAAACAGTTGTATATTTTAGTAAATATCACTAAGATATTTTTTTATATTCATCCATGGTAATTTTCTTTCGTTTTCTATTTCATTTTCATGAATTAGGAGTGCACAATAGTCAAATGCTGTGATAATTTTATTGTATAAACAAATGTTAAAATTTTAAAGGCATCGATTTGAATGACGTTAAAATATATAGTTTTAACACCTAATTTTAACACAGGTGTTAAAATTTTGACAGAATTGATAGTTACAGAATACAAAATATATTTTAACAGAAAGTTTATTTTTAACATACTGTTTCCTTACAGACTACACCCCTGTATGTATTTGTTTAATTAAAGTATTAAAACAAAAAAAAAACTGTTTCAAAATAGCTAGTTGCTTCAAATTATGATCTTAATGTCTATAAATTTAAAGTACAATGGTAAATTACCTTTCGTCAATTCTGTGGTTCTATGTATTTTGTACAAATTCCTCAGAAAGTTTTTTACAAAAGATTCCATATTTCCAGTAACATTACCTTCAGTCAGTTCTATGTATTTTGTATAAATTCCATACGGAAAGTTTCCTGTAAGAGATTCTATATATTTCCAGTTAAATTATAACAAACATACTATGTCAATTGCAATTGTAAAATTTAATTTCTTTATACTTTATTTAACTCTATATCTATTGAATATGTAGTATAAAATGTAATTAAATCGTACAGAGTATATAATATTCTTTAGTATTTATAATAACATTAAATGTGAAAAATGATATATGTACAACAGCGTTTTTTCAAGAAAAACTGTTAAAATCTTCAAATTAGGGTACTTCCGGTCAACCAATTATAATCAAAATCTAATCAGCTCTCCATTTGGATGTAAAGAAAGGAATACGTTTTGGAAAAGTGGTATTGGAGTTATGCGATCCGAAAGAATCGTCACACACACATCTGATGTGGCCAACACAATATTTCCCGCTATTTAATTTTTATTATTTTTAATATACATACTTACATATTTAGTTATGCTGAAAACTGTATTATGATCCATTCCATATAACTATGGCTATATTTACTATTTTAAAACATTACTATTATTAATTTGAAATGATTAGTTCTTTGACAGTGACATTTATCTGTCAGTTACATACATTTGTGATATGAACTGTGTAACCAAGGAGTTGTGCTTGTTTAAAGCTTAGGCTCCGGGATTTAAATTATAGATAATTTTATAAATTTATCCATAAAATACGAGATATAATATATAGAAAAAGTATTTATGCAAATATGTAGAAAATTTAATAATCTTTAATTTTTATAACACAAATCTCGAAAAAATAACATTTGAAGGTATTTTTCGAAGAAAAACCATTTTGGGCTTCAAGTAAATACCATTTCCGGTTATCTGATTTAAAACAAAATCTAATGGTTTTGTTCCATATTAGAATAAAGTAGTAATACAAGGTTTAAATTCTTTCCGAAAACTGTGCAATATTTTGAACTCTAACATGTACGACACGTTCTGAAACTGACAAAACATCTCTACAAAATTTGGCTTCGATATGTAGATTTGCGTAGCGGTTATTCTTTCATTTATATATATATATATATATATATATATATATATATATATATATATATATATATATATATATATATATATATATATATATATATATATAAGATTACTGTGAAAAACTAATGCAATACGAGTACATTACAAATTACTACGATGTAATGAAAACATCATTATAAAATTACATATGAGAATAAAATGTAATAAAATTACATAATGAATGTTATTACTTGTAATTTTGATATAAAAATATCCCAAACAAGTGAATTATCCTTATCTAAGAAATCCTGTACCTTATTAAGATTCAGATCCTTCTTATGTATATATCCAGTTTGTCTGTTCGTATTCTTGGAGTAGGTACGTCTCCTCGTTCTCCCTTTGGCTGCGTCTGTAATTTGATTGTTTTGAAGTTTGCGGTTACTTTCCGCCGGTTCATTTGATCCTTTTCATGGGCTGATCATGCGGTATTCAGTTGGATCACAGGAGGCCCGGGCACGTACTAAGGCTGATTCCCTCATTGTGAATGTTGCGATCAACTGTTATTAAGACGCGGACGCTAGATTCATTACACGATGAAAAGAAATGTGTCAGGGATTCCGAATTGTTTCATGATAGTCTATTCGGAAAAGGAAAAGTTTACCTTTGGATGAGACTAGAATATCTCTTGCAGGATAAAAAAAACTTGTCAAAAGAAAAGTTTATTTAGGAGTAATAAACATATGACACCGATATGGTATTCCACACCTACGATATACAGAGTGTTCACTAAAATTCTTAACTCGGAGTAGGCTATGAACAGAGAAACGTATGTCTTATCATTATGTTATTCAAAAGTTAATATGTCAAAATTGATCTAGAAATGTAATTTTAAGGAGAAAAAATCTGATGTGGCCAGCACATTACCTTCCGTCAGTTCTATGTATTTTGTACAAATTTCATACGGAAAGTTCCTTGCTAAATTATATATTCTATTTCTTGTACATTACCTTCCGGCAGTTGCATGTATTTTATGCAAATTTCATACAGACAATTATTATTTTGTGACGTTTTCTATATACAGTGTAATGGATCTGCAGAAATAAAAGATTTATTATTATTATTATTTCTTGTACATTACCTTAAAGCAGTTGTATGTATTTTATACAAATTCCATACAGACAAACACACTATGTCAATTTCACTTGACACTGACATCTTTCAATCATAATTTTCTTAATATACTAGTTGTTTCCATAGCTATGGCTACTTTATGAAATTTAATTTCTTTATAATTTTTTAACTCTATATCCATTTAATATTAAGAATAAAATGCAGTCAAATTGTATAGAGAATAAAATATTCTTTAATATTTATAATAACATTAAATGTGAAAAAATGATATTTAACATAGTTTTTCTAGAAAAACTGTTAAAATCTTCAAATAAGGGTACTTCCGATTGTCCAATTCTAACCAAAATCTAATCAGCTCTTCACATGTATGTAACGAAGAGAAATACGAAAGAATTATAATTTTTAGAATTGTAGTATGGAAGTTATCGTAGACGAAAATTTTGTTACACACACACACACACACACACACACACACACACACACACACACACACACACACACACACACACACACACACACACACACACATACATACATACGCACGCACGCACGCACGCACACGCACACGCACACGCACACGCACACGCACACGCACACGCACACACACACACACACACACACACACACACACACACACATCATCGTAAAAATAGTAAAATCGTATTGTAGGGACCCTAAAACGTGCTTATTCATCAAAAACTCACCACCGAATTTTTTGACCAAAGACAATACCTTCCTTACCTAAAGGTGACGGAGGTAAAAACAATAAAGAAGGATGCAGTATAATGATATTTGCCGTTTTCTAATTTGTTTCCATTTTTACCTCCCGCTACCCTTGGTAAGGGAGGTATAGGAATCGTGCTAAAAATCGCATATCGATATTTTGGTAAATGAGCACGTTTTAAGGTCCCTAGAATCCAATTTTAACATTTTCACGATGATGTCTGTGTATATGTGCCTATGTGTGTATGTGTATGTGGATCCTCCACTCTAACTCAAATACTATTATTCAGAAAATTTTGAAACCTTGTATTGCGAACTTTTTCTGTAATGGAAAGAGCCCATTAGATTTTGGTGAAAATCGGATAACCGGAAATGGCACTTTACTAGAAGCCCAAAATAGTTTTTCTTCGCTTTTTCTATATATTTTATGGATAAATTAAAAAAATTCTCTATAATTTAAATCCCAGAGCCTACGCAAACAATACTCATTGGCAGTTATTCAAATGTATTTAACTGACAGATAAATGTCACTGTCAAAGAACTAATCATTTCAAAATAATATTAGTACCGTTTTAAAAAGAAAAATCTGATGTGACCAGCACATTACCTTCCGTCAGTTCTATGTATTTTGTACAAATTTCATACGGAAAGTTCCTTGCTAAATATTCTATTTCTTGTACATTACCTTCCGGCAGCTGCATGTATTTTATGCAAATTTCATACACAAAATTTATGTCTTAAATTATTATTTTGTGACGTTTTCTATATACAGTGTAATGTATCTGCAAAAATAAAAGATTTATTATTATTATTTCTTGTACATTACCTTAAAGCAGTTGTATGTATTTTATACAAGTTCCGCATACAGAAAGCAAAAGATCCTATATTTCCAGTAAAATTATGACACACACTATGTCAATTTCACTTGACACTGACATCTTTCAATCAGAATTTTCTTAAAATAGTAGCTGTTTTCATAGCTATAGCTACTTTATGAAATTTAATTTCTTTATAATTTTTTAACTCTATATCCATTTAATATTAAGTATAAAATGCAGTCAAATTGTATAGAGAATAAAATATTCTTTAATATTTATAATAACATTAAATGTGAAAAAATGATATTTAACATAGTTTTTTCGAGAAAAACTGTTAAAATCTTCAAATGATGGTACTTCCGGTTGACCAATTGTAACCAAAATCTAATCAGCTCTTCATATGGATGTAACGAAGAAGTATACGAAAAATTTTTAATTTTTGTAACTGTAGTATTAGAGTTATCGCAGACGAAAATTTTGTTACACACACACACACACACACACACACACACATCCACACACACACACACACACACACACACACACACACACACACACACACACACACACATACAGACATCATCGTAAAAATAGTAAATTCGTATTCTAGGGACCCTAAAACGTGCTTATTGATTAAAAACTCATCATCGAATTTTTTCACCAAAGACAATACCTTCCTTACCTAAAGGTGACGGAAGGTAAAAAAGTAAATAAAACAACAGAAAAGGAATTCAATACAGTTTCCAGCATAAGTAAATATGTAGGTATGTATTTAGATTAATAAAATTAACGATTCACAAAAATGTTTAAGCTAATCCTTATTTTTGGATTAGTGAATTCTATTCTATCCCGGTATTTAAAATTTAATCTTCATTTTATTATAGCTCCAGTGACGCAATTGATAGAGCAACGCCTCATGTTATGAGTGCCCTCGGGGCTCTGGGTTCGAATCCCACCAAGGCAGGGATGTGTGTGAATGTGAACACACTCTATAATTGGGATTCAATCCTGTTGAGGAGTTTTAAAAAAAGGTAGTTACTTGGATTTGATTAGAGTATATTTTAAGAAATATACTGGCATAATTAGAGTCAAAATTCGCTAATCCGAAAATAAGGATTAACTTAACCATTTTGTGACTCGGGTTGTAAATGGCGGGAAGTATTGTGTTGGCCACACCAGATTTTTTTTTCTTATTCTAAATACAGCTTCCAGTAATAGGCAAATAATCTTTCTAAATTAAGACATTCAATTCATTTGTAAATGAAGATAAAAATTACTCAAACAAGCCAGTGCCCCAAATCCTTCTACTTATGTCTGTGATGAAGTAATCAAATTCCGCTACAAACATGTTTTGCTGTGCGAGGGCGTATGGTATGAATGGTTCGGATGGCACGTGCTACAAATGACTTGGAGCTGCGTTAACGCAATATAAACAACTTCCGAACTCGGGGAGGGAGGAAATACAAATTATACATTCGTTATACAAATACAAATCACATAACAGATTTATCACGACGCACAGGACTGAAAGTGAAATTAAAAAGGATGAAAGAAAGTAGGACAACAAATAAATAGATAGTTTTTCCCTGCGCAAAAGTGGGCTAATAATTTTAGAAAATATTGTTTCATATATAGTCAAACTTCGATAACTCAAACCATGACTTGCCACAAAAAAAGTTCGAGTTATCAAGACTTCGGGTTATTAAATAAAATGCATATGCATAAATATTATTTATGTATGTATGTATTCATTTGAGTAAAAATCACTTACCTTATGATATATACAGATTGATATATGTATACAGATCAAAGTTATAAACATTACTTCAGTGTAAAACGTTAGTTATTTGTGACTGACGAGAGAATTTTTTAAAATTTAAAGATTCAGCTGTAGGCACTTGATGAAACATTATAATAATAGTAATAATAAATGAAAACACTTGATGTAAGTTTCACGTATACGTTTTATTTAACTCTTAATCGATTTCGGCTTCTTAGGCCTTCTTCAGAAGATGTACAATATTGAACTAAATACAAGAATTGTTAAGTATTCCTAAACAATACATTACATCTGTTGACAGTAAGGGGATTACTTGGAAAATTCATTTATTAGGGTTTGCCAGACATCTGTATGAATTAAATCTACCTGGTCATTTCTGATTCTCGAACCAATATTATATTTGATAACAATAACAAAGAAGACTCAAATCTATATATAGCTAAACATTTGAATGAGAGGAATCATACCTGTGATAAGAAGAATATAATTTTTTTACATATAACAGACAAAGGCCCGAAAATGGATTTACTAGAAGCTTATGAAATACAAAAAGCAATTAAAATTGGTTCGAGCATCTTAAATGACTTAGATTTAATTCATACAGATGTCTGGCAAACCCTAATAAATGAATTTTCCAAGTAATCCCTTTACAGTCAACAAATGTTATGTAGTGTTTAGGAATTCTTGTATTTAGTTCAATACTGTACATCTTCTGAAGAAGGCCTAAGAAGCCGAAATCGATTAAGAGTTAAATAAAACGTATACGTGAAACTTACATCAAGTGTTTTCATTTATTATTACTATTAGAGAATTTTTTATTTTGATTTTCAATAAAAAAAGCTTCAATGTTATTTAAACCATTGTACAGGGAATCGGTTGTATGTTCATTGGTTTTTAAATACGAACGCAAAACGCTCAACGAATTTTCAATCAACTCATTTGAAGGTGGTTGCTGTAAATCATCCTCCATCATATCACTTTCGCTGTCATCTCTATTGTCGAGCTCTACAGATTCGGATTCAGATTTGTAGAGCTCGACAATATCTTTATCTATGGGAAACTCTATAGTAGCAATATCATCATCCACATGTATAAAATCATTTAAGTTGGCACCTTCTGGTGTAATTTTGACGTTTTTCCAAGCTTCATATTCCAATTGCAACTGAATTTCTTCCTCATGTTTTTCATTCATACGTTCACATATAAAAATCAAAGGAATTTCATCCTCTTCGTCCCACTCAGAATACTGACCAAAGCCGGCTTTTTTAAAACAGTAGACACTGTACTTGCCGGAACATCATATTTCAGAGCTACATCTTTCTTTCGTGAACCACTTTCCACTTCTTTGATCAGTCTAAATTTTTCATCAATAAATAAAGTTTTTAAAGTACGTTTTAATGACATATCAGCAATGAAAATGTCTTAAACGTGATAAATCAAGTAGGCACAGTATTTTTTTTTTTCACTTAATAACAATTAACAAAGCATATGTTTAAACTTCAGTAGTACAGAAACCGAACTGCCTCCATCATCATGTTATAAAAACACCTGCTACAAAATCACGTAATTAGAGAATTTCCCCCAGAATTCGACTTATTGAAGCTGGCGCCAAATATTCTGTTCGAATTATAAAGATATTCGAGTAATCGAAGTTCGAGTTATCAAGTGAAAATTACCAATAATTCTCACTCTTGGCGCTATTGCCAACCAGTTTGATTTGAGTTATCCAAAATACGAGTTATCAAAGTTCGACATACTGAAGTTCGACTGTATGTGTTAAATTATACATCCAATTCTATAATCACATATTACTTTGCACGTTTTTTCACGGAATAAAGCTAATTTAAAATTTTGTAAATATTGCTTCTTTATAGTGTTGACCATGAAATTTAATCAAAATCACAAATAAATGTAATAATGTTTTATTTGTCTAATGCGCTGTTTCGCAATTGACGAATAAATCTCATTCATTTTTATTACTCAAGGTGTTTAAATACTATACAACGCTACCATAATCATACGCTAATTACAAGAAAACAGTTGAAATTTGAACAATAGTTACATTAATTTCTTTATATGAAGCCCTACATAAGTTTTCGTAACGATAATGTTTTAAACGATTATATTAACTAGCATATCATCAGCATCCCGTACCTTACGACGTGTGGATGTAGCCGCCGACAGATCTAGTCCGCTGTGAGATCATTATTCAGCTAGGCGGGTTCTGGCGTCCCTGGGCGCCTCGACGCCGTCGCTCAGAATCGACGACTTCCTGCCGCGGAGTCACACAGTCGCCTAACTTTATCTCCTGCGGAGTTAGCGTGCAAGTACGAATACACCCATGCACCGAATCACTATGCATGCTAACCAGCACACGATGTTCGCAAATGAAAAACTGCTAAGATATTTTGTCTATTCAATACTCAGTCAGAAGTCAATGCTGCTGATTATAGTAGTATACTAAAATATCATTAACAATAATAGTCATTCGAATAATTGTGGGCTAGTAGTTATTCTCTTAAATTTCTATAAACTTATACATCTGTAGCTTATATTATTATTATTTTTATTATTACTATTCGTGTCCAAACCATATACATAATATATATATATATATACATACAGGCTGTCTCACAACTCGCGCCCCAGAGCGAATGAGGAAACACGAGACTGCACTCGGATGTGTAATTTTGAACAAAAAAAAATCTAGCTTAAAGGATATTCAAGAAAAGACGTCTTAAAATTGACCAATCAGAAACCTACACCTTTAACGTGTGTTTGCCGTAATTTTACGTTACTAGGGTTTTATACAAATTAAATCTTCTTTAAAATGTGTGGGCGACTGTAGTTTTCGAAAAATGTCAGTGTCAAATTAAATTTGACAAGGTGAATAAAAAAGCCAAATTCTTACCATGTTTTCAGTCGCTGATTACTTAGAAATTAGATTATAATTTTCGGAGAATGTGGACGTAACGCCAGAGAGGCAGCAAAAGTCTATTCGGAAAGTTTTCCGGATAGAAATCTTGTGGATCATAAAGTGATATTGAGAGACATCGCAAGGACGCATGAGACCGGTCAAGTTATGCCAGATCAAATGACAATAATATTTTCGTTTAACATTTTTTACACAGCTGCTACAACACTGTACGATATAAATGATGATCTCGGATGACACCTTCGCTAACCTAAATTTGTTGACAGTGAAAAGTCAACTCTAAAGTGTCAAAATTGCAGTAAGTCAAACAAATTTTGTAACTGACAAGTAGTATTTTTAAAACCTTGCAACCAGTTTTATTTTGTAATAATATCATCACACCTCAAGATATCCTTCCGGGATTGGTGGATTAAAAAGTCTTGTAACTCCGTTATGCAAGCAGCCGCAAATTATTTTCTTCTATTTGTTGGCAACCTATTGTCGTCGGCAAGTGTCAGTTTCGTCTGGGGCGCGAGTTGTGAGACAGCCTATATATATATATATATATATATATATATATATATATATATATATATATATATATATATATATATATATATATATATATATTACAACAGATATTTCTCACTCCTTAGATACTGAAGTGACCACATGGAATGAGTCAGTTGAGATTGTTGTTATAACCAAATAAATAGTCAAATTTGTAAATTGTGAAAATAGTCATTAACTAGGACGGAGAGGATGCATCTTCTCCGAAGATTCTCTCCTTCATGCCAAAAGAAAAACCGTCCGCAAAAACTGGCAGAGAAGTGTCCTATCTAAATAGCATTCATCCAAAAAATTGCACAGTTTATAGCAACTGGTGTTGGCCGAACATTGGGTGTCTAGGATCATGTAACTGTTTGGAGCGCTCTACCATACTGGTCGTTGACCGTCTAACTTTAGGTGGAGCTATGCCGCTAAGTAGGTATAATTGGTTAACTGATGTTAGTTTTAAACAACCAGTAATTATACGGCAAGTTTCGTTTAACAGAAGATCCAGATGTTTAGCGTTAGCTGATCTCTCCGAAACTGCAGCACCATACTCGGCGCATGAATAGGACAGGACAAGAGCTGATGTTCTGAGGGTATTTAGATGTGCTCCCCACTTGGTGCAGGTTAATTTTCGAAGAAGATTGTTCCTTGCTTTAAGTTTGCCCCGGATTTTATTAACATGATATTTAAACGTTAGAGCTCGATTCAAAGTTACGCCCAGATAACATGGAATTTTACTGAATTCAATTGGTTGTCCATCTCATGTAATTATTAGAGCATGATTTACCTCTCGGTTTTTAAGGTGAAATAAAATGAACATAGTTTTAGTAGCATTTGGACAAATACTATTATTTTAATAATATTTAGTTAATCCATTCATTGCTTTTGTAGCTTATAGAAAATATATAAATCAATGCCTTACAGATATCATAAAATAATATTCTAGGAAAGTGTTTGTAATTTGCTCCAATATCCGTCTACTCTGCTATGGTGACGAATAACTTTGGAACACATCATATGTGAATTTGAAGCTGTGGCAGTAAATAGAGTACCTCACGGCAAATAAGATAGGGAAACTGACTCATTTTCTCGAAATTTTTCAAATACATTAATAAAAACCTGATGTGGCCAGCACATTACCTTCCGTCAGTTCTATGTATTTTGTACAAATTTCATACGGAAAGTTCCTTGCTAAATTAAATATTCTATTTCTTGTACATTACCTTCCCGCAGTTGCATGTATTTTATGCAAATTTCATACAGAAAATTATTATTTTGTGACGTTTTCTATATACAGTATAATGTATCTGCAAAAATAAAAGATTTATTATTATTATTAAATTAAATATTCTATTTCTTGTACATTACCTTAAAGCAGTTGTATGTATTTTATACAAATTCCATACAGAAAGCAAAAGATCCTAAATTTCCAGTAAAAATTATGACAAACACACTATGACAATTTCACTTGACACTGACATCTTTCAATCAGAATTTTCTTAATATAGTAGCTGTTTTCATAGCTATAGCTACTTTATGAAATTTAATTTCTTTATAATTTTTTAACTCTATATCCATTTAATATTAAGTATAAAATGCAGTCAAAGCGTATAGAGAATAAAATATTCTTTAATATTTATAATAACATCAAATGTGAAAAAATTGTATTTAACATAGTTTTTTCAAGAAAAACTGTTAAAATCTTCAAATGATGGTATTTCCGGTTGACCAATTGTAACCAAAATCTAATGAGCTCTTCATATGGATGTAACGAAGAAGTACACGAAAAATTATAATTTTTGTAACTGTAGTATTAAAGTTATCGCAGACGAAAATTTTGTTACACACACACACACACACACACACACACACACACACACACACACACACACACACACACACACACACATCCACACATACACACGCACACACACACACACACATACAGACATCATCGTAAAAATAGTAAATTCGTATTCTAGGGACCCTAAAACGTGCTTATTGATTAAAAACTCATCATCGAATTTTTTGACCAAAGACAATACCTTCCTTACCTAAAGGTGACGGATGGTAAAAAATAATACATCGAAACAGAAAAAAATTACGGTTTCTATTTCATTAAAATAATTATAGGTTGCCATTTGAAAAATAAAAGTTGATAGTCGTATCTTGTAAACCTGACTTTATAAAAAATATCTACATCTGCCATCAAATAGTATATGTAAAATAATAAAACTTTTATATGAGCCATTTTTACCTTCCGTCACCTTTAGGTAAGGAAGGTATTGTCTTTGGTCAAAAAATTCGGTGGTGAGTTTTTGATGAATAAGCACGTTTTAGGGTCCCTAGAACACGATTTTACTATTTTTACGATGATGTCTGTATGTGTGTGTGTGTGTGTGTGTGTGTGTGTGTGTGTGTATGTGTGTCTGTGTGTGTGTGTGTAACAAAATTTTCGTCTGCGATAACTTCCATACTACAATTTAAAAAATTATAATTCTTTCGTATTCCTCTTCGTTACATCCATGTGAAGAGCTGATTAGATTTTGGTTAGAATTGGTCAACCGGAAGTATCCTCATTTGAAGATTTTAACAGTTTTTCTTGAAAAAACGATGTTAAATATCATTTTTTCACATTTGATGTTATTATAAATATTAAAGAATATTTTATTCTCTATGCGATTTGAATGCATTTTATATTTCATATTAAATGGATATAGAGTTAAAAGATTATAAAGAAATTAAATATCATATATTAGCTAGCTATGCTATAACTCTGGAAACAGATGATGTATTAAGAAAATTCTGATTGAAAGGTGTCAATGTCAAGTGCAGTTGACAGTATTATAATTTTACTGGAAATATAGGACCTTTTGCTTTCTGTATGGAATTTGTATAAAATACATACAACTGCCTTAAGGTAATGTACAAGAAATAGAATCTTTTGCAAGGAACTTTCTGTATGACATTTATACAAAATACATAGAAATGACGGAAGGTAATGTGCTGGACACATCAGATTTTTTTCTATTACTTATAATAAAAAAGTTAAAGGGGGGGGGAGGCGTCTTCCCAGACTCACCCTGTATATAAGAGTGGTATCTTTCGATGCGAATTTCTTTATAATTTATATATTTACAGATCTGTAAGACTTACAGATGTGAACAGAATCGACCCATTAATCTTTTTTGTGACTCGGGCTATAAATGGCGGGAGGTACTGTGTTGGCCACACTAGATTTTTTAATAGTTTAGGATCCGTCTTCCTTGATATGTTGTTTAACGTTCTCGTCCCATATGTGAACTTAGTCCAATCCAGGCGTAAGAATAATTAGCGTGGTCTGAGTCGACCGCAACGCAAGTAACTCATCTGCAGTGAAGTTGTAAGTTAGGGTCCGAGTCTGAAGTGCTTGAAGGCAGTTGGTGTAAATCAGCGAGTGTGGCCAGCGGCACGGCCAAGAACAACCAGCGTCTTACAGCGACTCCAGCGCTAATTATACGCGTAATGTGAAATCGATGCACACGTAGCGACAAACTTACACATCAATAGTGGATTGTGATGGTAATTAAGATGGTAGATGCGGAATTATCAAGGACCTATGAAGTCAAAGGAAAATCGTACTGTGAGATGCTGAAGCTGAACCAGGTGGCGTAGCGGTAATATTAACGCTTCATGATTCGAAGGTCTCAGGTTCACATTCCAAACCGTTGTATGTAGCAAAAAAGTTAGAACTTCATCAAATACAAAGAATTTTTTACTGGTACATTGACAAGAGCGGTCTTTTCTATAGACTAAGAACTAAGGGGACAAGAAACTAATTGTACAACACTGATAAAAGATTATTATGTTCAACGCGACTCATTTTTTAATACCTTGTCTCATTTGTCTCTGAACGATGTTAAATCTACTTCACAGATTGTCAGAAATATTCTTGTATGTAACTGTTGTTCGTTTTAGTATTCCGAGCCATTGTTGCATATTTCTCTGCTAAGAAATACACAAAAGTCTGCAATCAGGGCCGGCGAAACGTGTTTAGTTCAGGTGGGTAGTACCATGGGCGGGGGTTGGTGGGGGGGGGGTGTCTACTATGATTTTTTTAATTACATTTAAGGTTTTTAAAGAAAAACATATTCACTGTGTAGTTAAGTACTTTATTTAACATTTCTTGTTTCGACTCAACTATCGTCTGCAACTTGATACATTTTTATGTTTGCAGTGCAAAAACTGACGTTCGTTTTGAATTTCGAGAAATGAATACGTCCATCAGTTTATATCGATCTTATCAACTAAGTCTGGATATGAGTGCAAGATCGCTATGTGATTCAGTCGATTTTGCAGCATCGTCGAGCGCAAATAATTCTTTTACCCTTCGTAGAACGGAAAAGCTTCTCTCGTTCGAGCAAGATGATCCAAGAATAGTCATGATTAAGCGAAAATACTCGGAAGTCCCATGTACCAATTATGCTTACCATTCACCATAAGCCGTTTACGCATTAGACAAGTAACGGGATGTCAACATGCTGCGCCGCGTCACAACTGCGCATCGCGCGCGTAGTTTGAACATTGAATAAGATTCTTAGTCGATTTCGAAAATAAAATTAGCCCAATTTTTTTCAAATTTTCAGGTGGGTAATTACTTACCTCGAAAATTTTCATGTGGGTAGTACTAGTACTACGTAGTACGAAGTAAAGGAATTATTGTAATCGCGAAAAATTTCGGTTTTGAGATTTCAACGGAAATATCCATTTTGACCATCCCTGAATCCATTTTGATTAATTTCGTCGTGACGTCTGTACGTACGTACGTACGTGCGTACGTGCGTACGTGCGTATATATCTCGCATAACTCAAAAACGGTAAGCCGTAGAAAGTTGAAATTTTGTATTTAGGACTTCTATAACATCTAGTTGTGCACCTCCCTTTTTGGTCATTACATAATTTCTAGAAATGGTGCTTTATTTGAAGCCTATAATAGATATTAATGAAAAACTATCTTAAAATATAATCTAACACTTTTCAAATTTGGTATATAAGACTTTTATGTCAATTGGAATAACATAGTGGATTTTGGTTAAAACAGGCTAACAGGAAGTGGCATATTACCTGAAGGTGTTAACAGTTTTTCTTCAATAAAATGGTTTCATTTTGATTTTAGAAATAAATGCTTCAAATAAAATTTTTAGAGAATTAAATTCTGTGTCTTAGCACATCAAGTATTATTAAATTAGCCCTTTGTATAAGCGAGATATGTATATTTAAAACTTATATAATTTTTGGTTTTTGTAATGAAGCTTGCTATGGATTAGGACAAAAAATAACAGAAAAATAAAAAATCTGATGTGGCCAGCACATAACCTTCCGTCACTTCTATGTATTTTGTACAAATTTCATATAGAAAGTTCCTTGCTAAGTTAATTATTCTATTTCTTGTACATTACCTTCCGGCAGTTGCATGTATTTTATGCAAATTTCATACAGAAAATTATTATTTTGTGACGTTTTCTATATACAGTGTAATGTATCTGCAGAAATAAAAGATTTATTATTATTATTATTTCTTGTACATTACCTTAAAGCAGTTGTATGTATTTTATACAAATTCCATACAAAAGGCAAAAGATCCTATATTTCCCGTAAAATTATAAGACAAACACTATCTCAATTTCACTTGACACTGACATCTTTCAATCAGAATTTTCTTAATATAGTAGCTGTTTCCATAGCTGTGGCTACTTTATGAAATTTAATTTCTATATAATATTTTAACTCTATATCCATTTAATATTAAGTATATAATGCAGTCAAATCGTATAGAGAATAAATTATTCTTTAATATTTATAATAACATCAAATGTGAAAAAATTATATTTAACATAGTTTTTTCAAGAAAAACTGTTAAAATCTTCAAATAATGGTACTTCCGGTTGACCAATTGTAACCAAAATCTAATCAGCTCTTCATATGGATGTAACGAAGAAGTATACGAAAAAATTATAATTTTTGTAACTGTAGTATTAGAGTTATCGCAGACGAAAATTTTGTTACACACACACACACATCCACACACACACACATCCACACACACACACGCACACACACACATACAGACATCATCGTAAAAATAGTAAATTCGTATTCTAGGGACCCTAAAACGTGCTTATTGATTAAAAACTCATCATCGAATTTTTTGACCAAAGACAATACCTTCCTTACCTAAAGGTGACGGAAGGTAAAAATAGATGCTAATGTCAAATTACGTCAAATACGTGGAATTTTATACTTGGGTCTATTCTTCATATTGGTCTTGTGTACAAGGAAGTCGTGTGGTGTCCACATCAGATTTTTTTTCTTGTAGTAGTATTAAAATATTTAATAAATTAGATAATGTAAATTATCATTGTAAAAGCCAAATCCTTCTGTTCAGTTTACAAAATTTTGCATGTGTTTAATATGAAGGGATAAGATTTCCTCTCTATACCTGCACGTTATTTTGTTGAGAGATTACTACCTACTGTTTTCATTACGGTTGGGATTCTTCAAAGATTAAAATAGAAAAGTTTGAGTTAAGTAAGTTGCCTACAAACCGGCGTAAGTAGCAAAAATGTGTCTGAGAAATTGGATTTGCTCAGCACATTTTTCCAGTTTTTTAGAGAACAGATAATTTATTAATTTCGCAATTAAGTTTTTCGAGAATAATTAAAACAATGCTATCAAATGTCAAAGAGCAATTTTTGATTAAAACGTCGTAACGGAAAATATGAACATGTTTAACATGTAACTTGTAGTAGCTGTATTTCTTTTTATAATCACATATTTAAAATTTTAAGTCTGACAGTTTGTTTATAAAGTATTCAACAACATGCATATTTTTTTTTAAATCTTACAATCTTCTCAGTCATGAGAAAAAACGTATTCAAGTTAGGCATAAATGATAGTATTGAGAGGCTAGGGTCGAACAGCCTTAACCTTCCTCCTAGCAACGAAGAATGCCTGTGCCCAACATCACAATATCAGGAAAAATGCTTCCACCAACGGCCTAAAAAATGTGACAAGTCGAATGCAGAGTGATAATAGACAGGCAAATAGACTTATAATCTTTTCTAAATTATTGTTTCAGTATCAATAATTCATTTCTGTTTCTCAATGCAATTCAAAATTCAATTATCATTTTTACCTCCCGCCACCCTTGGTAAGGGAGGTATAGGGTTCGTGCTAAAAATCGCATATCGAGATTTTGGTAAATGACCACGTTTTTGCATATTTTTTTTCTATATATTTTATGAATAAATTTATAAAATTATCTATAATTTAAATCCTGGAGCCTACGCTTTAAACAAGCAAAACTTCTAGGTTACACAGTCTATATCTCAAACGTATATGTATAATGAATAACTGACAGATATATGTCACTGTCAAAGAATTTAAACTTAATAATAGTAACGTTTTAAAAAGAAAATAGTAAATAGAACCATAGTTATAAGGAATGGATCTTAATACAGTTTACAGCATAACTAAATATGTAAGTATGTAGATTTAAATTAATAAAAATTAAATAGCGGGAGGTTTGGTGTTGGCCACATCAGATTTTTCTGTCTGTGTTTAGTCTGTCAGCGGTCTAAACTTTCAGAGTGTTGACATAAGTTATTGGAAAGCTACGTGTAGGGTTGATATTTAGTTATGGATGCACCCCTCAGATATCCTATCATGAAGATGCTAACTTTTTTTCGGAAAACAAATTTCACTTTGCGATATTATTGTTTCTCAGTTGTACTTTGACTACCATAACAGATAACCAGAAGCTAAAATGAGTTTATTGGGACGATTCTGTTCACATCTTTAAGTCTTACAGATCTGAAAATCTGCAAAAATCTGACAAAAACGCATCTATTTTTGTTGATTAATATAAAATTATACATAAGAGTGGAAGCTTTCGTTGCGATTTTGTTCATTATTTGCTTACAGATCTGCAAGATTTATAGATGTGAACAAAATCGACCCATAAGTTTTATTTTTTTAGAACACTAAAATTTTGCAACCACCGAATTTAATGGTATTACTCTATAATCTTTATTTTGGATAAATGAAAAATAGGTAGTTACTGTTATTGTCAACATAAAAAGATCTACTTCACAAAACAAATATGTACGTGAACAAAATAGAAAGCAAAATATTAGTTCTATGTAAATAAATAAATAAATATATCATCACAGCATATTACCCATTGCTGAGTGTGCCAATCTGCCTTGTATGCAGATATCGGTAATGATGATGACACTTGTAGCGTGCGGGCGTTTACCAGGCGTCACCTCACGGGCACTCATTGCTGGCGTGGAGAGTGCACCACAGAGGCCAATTTTGTGCTATTTAAAATTCGAAATATTTGGCGTCGGTCGGGATCGAACCCGGTTCCCCAGATTCGCTACCAGACACAGGCACGCGGCCACGAGACCCCATTAGTTCTAATTTTCAAATTTATTTGCAAAAATGTAAGCACATATAAAATTGATGTTTAATTTTGTCATCAAATTAATTGCAAATGGAAAATGAAATAACAAAATTGCATATATAGATATATAAAACGCAAATAACATTAGATAACTATGTATGTCGATTGAAAATCAAATTTAACGTCATTATCTAAATAAATGGCAGACTTTACATTACATTACAATTTAATCTAATTATCATGTAGAAATTAATAAGCATATCTAAGTTGGAATCCTGTGTAAACGTGTTCGCTTTCAAGCTCCCCTACGTCTCATTAAAATTACATAAAACAATGAAACAATTCGCAATTTGAATGTTCGCAATTATGCGAATTATATAAGATAGTTAAATCAGGCTAAATTCGAATGTACTTCACTTCACATTGAGAACAACGGGAAGAGATGAGAATAGAGCAACCAGCAAGCTAAGGGGAGACGAAAACTTGTACAACGGAGCAGTAAGCGTTAGAATAGAGAGTTAATAGTATATTTAGAAATTATTATTATTATTATTATTATTATTATTATTATTATTATTATTATTATTATTATTATTATTATTATTATTATTATTATTATTATTATTATTATTATTATTATTATTATTATTATTATTATTATTATTATTATTATTCTTCATGTCCAAACCATATACATAATATGTATAAATAATTAATACACAATAAATATATAAAACATTACAACAAATATTTCTCACTCCCTAGATACTGAAGTGACCGATTTTCAGTACCGAAATACCGCCTCCAAACCACATGGAGTGAGTTAGCTGAGCTTGTTTTTATAACCATATAAATAGTCAAATTTGGAAATTATTGATATAGGCCTTATGCATCGCCCGGCATTAACTAGGACGGAGAGGATGCACCTTCTCTGAAGATTCTCTTCTTCATGTCAGAGGAAAAACCGTCCGCAAAAACTGGCGGAGAAGTGGCCTATCTAAATAGTATTCATCTAAAAAATTGCACAGTTTATAGCAGTTAGTGCCAGATCTTCTGTCGTGTATTCCTCTTATAAGTTGGCGCACGTGAGCAGGTGGGCCATTGTTTGTTCTTAACTACAATGGCATAAAGTGGGTTCTGCTTGGTACCCCCAGTTGAACATTTTTAACGATTTATCCTGTTGCAAAAATCCACCATATTATATGCTATTCTGCACTATTAGTTATTTTACAAATGCCACTAATTATCTGCAAAATTGATATTGATTCTAAACCACAAATTATATACATTAATTCAATATGAATTATTGGTTGAAAACAAATCTAAAGAATATTTGGAGGTAAGTCTAATCAAAATTGAATACTCCTTACTCCTTCTATACGGAATGAATAATGAACTAAAATGATTAGAGGTATATGTCACACTATCAAAGAGAATATTCTATAATAATAATTCAATCAGGATTTAAACCTAATTAGTATATCAAACTCATACTACTTGGTACCACCTGTATCTAAATGTTTTTAACCTATATTCCAGAATTTGTACTGAAAATACCCATTTAATTAGTTAATAAAGTAGGTTAAACAAACAAACAATAAAAACTAGACAGAATGAATTATTTCATATTTAGTTGCAAGCAAATATAGCGAGTATTGTAAACGAAGGTAAGAAACAAAGTTTGCAGTTAAAATAAATTTAACGATAATTCAATTACATATTTATTTATTTATTTATTTATTGGCTATATTACACATTGTGTTTATAGTAAGTCATTTTATAATCTGTTACTAAAATACAAAAATTCTTCAGTGGGATAGAATGCATTTTTATTAAGAATTTTTTAATTGTTATTTTAAAATTTTTATTTTCTAACATTTTTACATCTTGTGGTAGTATATTGTAAAAATTAAGATTTAATTTATTTTTAGCACTCTTTTGAAGCTTTATTCGCGGTTTACGTAAAAGTGTAGAAGAATGTGTTGGGTAATTATGACAGTCCCCATTTTTGGGAAGTACATGTTTCTGTTGATGAACCTCTAATAATGTATAGTATATAAAAAGATTGGGAAGTCATTATTTCTAAGTTACAGAATTCCGTCTTACAATGATCTCTGTAGCCTAAATCGGATATAATTCTTATAGCTGTTTTCTGAAGTTTAAAAATCTGAGAGGAAACAGAAAAATTACCCCACCATATTATACCATAAGAAATGACTGAATGGAAAAGTGCAAAATAAACCATTTTAAGAGTAGACTTCTCTATAAGAGAGCTCAGTCTTCGTAAAACAAAAATTACACTAGACAATCGTGCACTTAATTTTTCAACATGTCCTTTTCCATTTAGCATATTATCAATCTGTATACCTAAAAGAGAAACAGATATATTTTCAATGCATGTATTATTGCTAGAAATAATAAGTTGCTGAGTCTTTTCTTTATTTAATAATAAATTATTAACTGCAAACCATGCTTCTGCTAACGTTAAATTTATTTCAGATATAAGATTAAGGTCATGGATGTCACTATGTTGACTTAAAAGTGTTGTTTCATCAGCATACAGAACAGTACCACAGGGTTGCATAAAGCTACTAAAATTATTCATGTAAATGATAAAAAATAATGGGCCCAAAACGCATCCTTGTGGCAACCATGTTTCACTTCAAGGAATTAAGATATTACTCCATCAACAAATACACACTGTGAACGATTTTGCAAATAAGATTCAAAGAATAATAATGTGGACTGCTGTATCCCATTACAAAATATTACGAACAAAAATTAAATATGAGACACTGAAATAGTTGTAAGAGAATAAAACTATGAAAACTTGAATTGATTAATTGTGTTCGTTATATTATAACTATTGCTATTTACGACATTAGGCCGGTAGTGAAGTGAGGCCTTAAATACCATTGGTTGTGAATTTGAGAAACCGGGTTCGGTCCCGACCGACGCCAAATATTTCGAAATTTAAATGGCACAAAAGAGACCCCTGTGTTGCACTCTCCACGTCAGCAATGAGTGTTCGTGGGGTGACGCCTGCCAGACGCCCGTACGGTACAAATATTTCATCATCATTACCGAAATCTATGTAAAAAACAGATTGGCACACCCAGGAATGGGTAATATGCCGTGATGATATATTTATTTTATTTAATAGATAATTAAAATGCAAATTTCAACTTTTAATTGCTACCACTACAGGTCTGACCATAAAGACGCACCTACTCGACGCGTTGGTAAACTGGTACATAGTTACTACAAGTTAGATATAAATTTTGCTTCATAGAAATTGAAAGCAGTAGAGCCTATTCCCTCCTAACATATTACATAACCAAATTGAAATGTATAGATTTTCTTTTTTTGATACAGTTCAATATCCATAGCACTCTGGGATCTTCATCAAAAGAATATATCGTATCACATTCACAAGAATTCAGTATTGTAATTTTCCAATAAAATTTATAGGTAGTCCCTATGTGTATGTTATGAAGAATTCATTTTTTTTACCAAGTTAATACAATAACTTATTAACTTGGTAGACACAGACAACTCACGTACACTCTATCACTCCCAGTTGATCTCCACGTCATCAATTTCTGATGAAAGAATTACTAAACTCTCAACAATTTATACTGATTTTAAAAAAGCATTTGATCTTGTCAATCACTCGATATTACTACAAAAATTAGAAGCTTATGGAATCTCAGGTTCTCTCTTAAAGTGGCTTAAATCTTATTTAGATTCAAGAAATCAAGCTGTAAAAGTAAAAAATTTCGTATCTAAGAGTTTTTCAGTAACATCAGGGATTCCGCAAGGATCGCATTTGGCACCCTTATTGTTTTCACTTTTTGTAAATGATTTGCCAAAAATCTTTGCTAATGCAAAATGTTTGCTTTTTGCTGATGACTTGAAGCTTTTCTCAATTATTAAAGACATGACTGATGCTTTACTTCTGCAAAAGGATTTAGAAGCTCTCGAACTGTGGTGTAAAAACAATTTATTGTCATTAAATACATCAAAATGTAAATATATTAGATTTCATAAAAAGAAAAATTTAATTCAATATAATTACTCAATAAATAAAATAGAACTCGAGAATGTAACATCTATTCGAGATTTAGGGGTTATTTTCGATTATAAATTAAATTTTAAATCACATATAGATCATATTTCAAAAACGGCCAATCGAATGTGTGGCTTTGTTGTGAGACAATGTAAGGACTTTACAAATATCAACACAATAATTTTGTTATACAACTCGCTCATCCGAAGTCATTTTGAATACTGCGCAATAATTTGGTTCCCTTATCACATAAATGTCATTAAGAGATTAGAATCAGTACAAAAGTAAATTATAAATTTCATTTTTTATAAATTACACATTAATAGAGCTGATTATACGTATGAAAACAGATTAAAAATGTTAAATTTCGAGACACTTGCTGCTAGGAGAAATAAAGCACAATTATTGTTTACTTGTAAAGTATTAACAGGGCATATTGATGCCCCAGAGATCCTCTACCATCTTAATCTGATCACACCTAAACACAATACAAGGTTTTCGAACGCACTTCAACTACGGTATAGCAAAACAACATATGGTCAAAATTCTGTAATCAATCGTTTAGTTAAAAGTTACAACGAATTACCTGAACACATCGATATTTTTTGTATTACATTAAAACAACTCAAAAAAACCTTAAAACGTTTGTAATTGTATGAAATTGTAATTTTATGTATTATTAATTTTATTATTATTAGGTATAGTCATTTCCTATATCTTTATTACTTTTTGTATGCTATTTTATTACTTTTGTATGTAATGTACAATTGTTTAAACTTATAACTGTATATGTATCATTTAGGCATGTCCTGTGGTGTACTTTCTTCTAATAAATAAACAATCTTTGTTACACATGCATGGCATATATAAGACTTTTATTCGCTATCTCATTATCGCCGGTGTTTCAGAGGTGTATACGCTGTCTCTGTCGAGCCAACGGCAAAAAATGAAATAGAGATGGTATTGTAACTACGGTAACAATTGTCATTTCAAATATTTGAATTATTTGAATATTCATGTCATTTTGTCTGTTTGTATATTAAAACACTTATATAAACTGAATTTATTGACGTTTAAGATGCATTAACAAATGAAAATTAGGTTTATGGTTTTTGTTTAGGTTTAAGTAAGTCATTCATAAATGTAAGTTTAAATTACCTGAAAATTAGTTTTGACATGTACAGACATCTATGTAAATGCTTCAAAAACAAGATTAAAATCGGTAGAGCAGTACTCAACAAGACACCTGTGCGCTGTGAAACTGTCATTCTCTTGGCATTATTGGTTATATTTCTGCAATTAAGTTATAACAGTCTTCATGTTCTTCTCGCATTTGTCTAAAAAGCCGAATCCACTATGTGGATACTAAATAAAGATGGGTGTATATATTTATATCATTTCAGACTCGTTCTCATTGGTGAAGTTTGTGACATCAAACTAAATCATAAACCTAAAGTTTGGACCTTGCAATGTTTAGCTTTATGACTGGGATTTAGAGACCCTAAATTCTGAAGTGTGAAGTCATTACATAATATGCGGTCAAAATTTTAAATCTAAAGCATAAACCATAAATTTAAACCTAATTTTCATTTGTGAATGCACCTTAAGTCTTTCATAAATGTAAGTTTGAATCACCTGAAAATTAGGTTTAATATGTACAGACATCTATGTAAATGTTCAAAAACAAGATTAAAATATCGGTAGAGCAGTACTCAAGAAGACACTTGTGCGCCGTGAACCTATCATTCGCTTGGTATTATTGGTTACATTCAGAAGACAGTATCCATGTTCTTCTCGCATTTGTTTAAAAAGCCGAATCCTCCAAGTGAACAATAAATAAAGATGGATGTATATATCTATATCATATCAGACTCGTTCCCATTAGTGAAGTTTGTGACGTCATACTAAATGAACCTAAAGATTGGACCTTGCAATGTTTAGCTTTATTAGCATTAATTCTAAAGTATAAACCATAAATCTAAAGCTAATTTTCATTTGTGAATGTACCTTTAATCATGTTGATACAAATTAAAAACATAGCAATGTTTTGGTTATCTGAAGTAACCTCGAAACAGCTAATAACAATAGTTGGGAGGGCAACGTGGCAGACTACTTCATACGCCATAAAGATATAAACCAAGGTCATTACACAATTATTTACTAAATAGCCATCATTGCCCGTATGTGTATTGAACGGCACACTCAGCAATTGGTAATACGCCATTATGTTATATTTATTTATATTTAATTTCATTTTTATCGCATAAGTTCTCCTATTTATTTTCACCACTTCATTTAGGTTATCGTTCTATATTTCTCTTCATAGTTTTGTAATCCCTTTAAACAATTTTCACTATTCAAATACCATCACGAAATTCAGTTCTTTTTCGCGAATCTTGCACCCCATATTGAGAGTTGGTCTTTGGTCTCCTGATCGCGTCTAGCATATCCGCCAGTAGGGAATCAAACAGCTGCTGCCTTATACTTCACGACTCGCAAGGCTAGGCTACGGAATTTTCATCTACCGACACCTACACGTTCTTGGGATATTGTCGTCCTTGATTAACATTGTCTGGCGAGGGACAGCCAATAAAGAGACGGAGGACACAATCAAATATAAAGCTTTATTATTTACAACCGAAGATATAATGGTAATATACAGGGTTAATTTTAATAAAGTGTCACAGTAAAAAAGAATTAAATGAAAAATAGGAAATAATTTTCTGAATTTTGGAAAAATTCTTTTTGATTGAGAATCAACACATCGATATGTATTTAACTTTAATTTTTTATTCTTTTTTAATATCCTGTATAAATATAAATGAAACAAAATTGCAGAAGACGTAATGTATGGAGATTTATTATTGATTATAATAAAGAACAGAAAATTTGATTACAATAAATTAACCAGTGTTACAATAGTTATTTACGTATAGAGGGCTAAAACAAGGGTTTACGCCTGCGGACGAAATTTGAAGCCCGACGCAAGCGGAGGGCTTTTATTCATCCAAGGGCGTAAACCTCTTTCGGCCTAAAGTACGTACAACGTTTTACGCACAACTGAAACCAAATGAAACGTAATTTTTAATTGCATGACTAAAAGCTTGTTGCTATGTAAAAAATATTAGATGGCCAGATGGCTATGTCAAGAAACATTTAGGTGATGCGTTGTATTGGTAACCATTTGTTTTGTGTAAACAAATAATTAAAAATGTCAAGCATGGAGCTTCAACCTGAACATGATACTGAAATTTCTGAAAAAAATTTGCTAGAAGCTAATGAAGCTTTAGCGGATTTATGTCCTGGCAAGTCAAAGGACCGATATCAAAACGAATACGATGGTTGACAGAAAAAAATGTGACAATTTTGAACGAAACTGTGTTGCTCGCATATATCAATGAAAAGCTATGGTGATATATCAATATTACTCGTATATATTGTTATTCTATAGATTGTGCTTACTTTTCAGTCTAAAATATATGAGTTCTTCATTATGGTCCAAATTTTCCATGATCAAGAAAATGTTAATGATCAAGAAGAATTTGAATATTGGGCGTTATTATAAACAGCTCGACTGATTATTGGTACTAAAGACCATGATAAACCTGGTCTGTCATCTGACATTTCTGCAACTGAAAAAGACAGAAATCAGTTGAATCTCCAGTTTAAAAAAATCTTCAGAGACAATTCATTTGGAGGGAATTTCGTTGAATAATATATCCAACTGTATTATAAATATCCACAAGTAAAATATTATTTACCGTTATTTGTTTTTTTTGTCATATTTTTTACCGCCCGGCGGACTTTTGCTTTACACTTTACCGCCCGCAGGGTGTAATCTTTCATTTTCCGCCATGGTAACTAAAATGTGAACAAACAATTACAATACATTTGTGCGTAAAAAAATATCACCACTGACAAAACAAACTATGAAAGCAATATTGATAATGTTGAGCAACGTACAGTATATAGGTTCATGGGCGCCGTTTAGAGGAGGAAAGGGGGGGAGGGGCGCTAACCCCAACCCGTGGCAATTAAGTTCAACCACTATTTTTTTTTTAAGAATTAATTTCAGATTTATTCTGTAACGGCCCTAAAGTTGACTCTCTTACAATATACGAATTTTACTTTCTTTTATATTTTGTATATGTCATTAAAAGCCGTATATGAGTATTTAACTTAATATTTTATTAGTATGCAAAATGCAATTGCACAAAATAAACATTTCGGATTCGGACATAATGCACAGCATAAATCGGCGCCTGTCCATGTAGATGTGTATGCATTTACTCGCGCGCATGTGCATTCGCTGCGCGTACCTTTACCTAGTTACAGCTTAGCAACAGCAACTAGCATACCCAGACAAATAATATACGCCCTACGACGCACCCTGCCTGTGCATACGCAAGCTTTTGCGTGGATCTACTTAGTTTTAGTTATATTTATTGAAATTCTCTTCAATTTTGTAAGTTTGGGTCAGTTGTATTGTTTTACTTCAACGCCTTAATTTCTAATCTGTCTCAACATAATAGCAAGATATATTCATCGCAACTAGAACCAATAACAAACAAGTTGCAAGGAGTAGCAATAGATTTGTTGGGTATACAAAAACATATTGAAGATTTAATATCAACATTTAAGGAAGAAAAGGAAAATTCAGAAGGATTTTTTGCAAGAATTTTTAAAAGCAGCGTAGATTTAGCTGCGAAATTTGATTTTAAATGATCCTCGTATGTACTCTTGTACTAAAAACGGACAACCGGTTTCCGCTTATACTTGTATTTCCCATTTCATTGATGACCGAATGAATGCGTATTTTAATTACGTCGAAATCTTGGTTAATTAAAAAATCTTTGGGACGTGCACGAAAAAAGGACTTTGATATTTTAATTCTTCGCCAAATATTTAATTTAGTGAAAGGAAAATTTAAAATCTTTCTGTGTATTTTAATAACTTGGGAAAGTAAACAACTAAAAAATTCTTGAACTTAAATTTACATTTCATTTTAACACAAACAAATATTATTACATCCTTTGGTTTATTATTCCTTAATTTTTACTTACTTCAGTAAAATTTTAAATTGTAACTTGTGACCTTCATATTAAATACTACAAATATATTTGCGGAATCATAAAATTAGATTTTATTTTCAAAAATATTGTACGAGCCTAGGCTCGTAATAGTTCGGCCGGTTTCCATTTCCCTACAAACAAATTGTAATACTACGCAAATGGTAGAACTTTCTACAAATTTTTGTCAAAAAGTTTAAAATATAGATTTTGAACTTACAGATATCGAATACGATATTAAAGTTTCCCGCTATTTCAGTTCCCTGTGCATGATAAAAAGCATGGTTAAACGAAATTTTTGCAGATTTGGTACATGACTGAAGATACAAATTTCATATATAGAATTAAATACAATCTCCAGTATCTGTTCTAGATAAGTTTCTAACGCTTTGTTGTAGAGGTTTAAGTAACGCACTTAGGTATATTTTATTATCATTATGGTTTGGAGAAGGTTAATTTATTATTGTTGTTTTCGTCGGCTTCGGTGGCTCAGTGGTTAGAACAACGCCTCTTAGTCATAGCGCTCGGAGTTCTGGGTTCGAATCCCACTAACCCACTCTGCAATTGAGATATAATCCTGTTGAGGGGTATTAAAAAATGAATGAAGCTTTTTACACTTTACTTATGGAAAGTATGATGTCAGATTCAAAAAACTGAGCAGAGTCCAACTTTGAAACATTTCCACTTTTACCGCGCGCGCTTCGCTTTGTATCACCACCTTTTTTTGAGATTAGATTATTCATGAATCCGGTAGATGGATCTGGTAGATAATGAACAATTTTCGAACACGGTAACTTTTTACCATTCGTGTTTTCGAACACAGTCGGTAGATGCGGTATCTACAAAATATTCTTTGCAAAAGATTCTAAATTTGTTGTATGTATTTTACACAAATTCCATACAGAAAGTTTCAAGCAAGAAGATCCTATATTTCGAATAATTATAACACAAATATACTACGAATATGTCAATTGCACTTGACACTGACATCTTTCAATCAGAATATAGTAGCTGTTTCTAGCATAGCTGGCTAATTTATGATATTTAATTTCTTTATAATTTTATAACTCTTCTATTTAATATGAAGTATAAAATGCAGCCAAATCGTATAGAGAATGAAATATTCTTTAATGTTTATAATAACATTAAATGTAAAAAAATTATATTTAACATAGTTTTTTAAGGAAAACTGTTAAAATCTTCTAATGAGGGTACTTCCGGTTGACCAATTGTAGCCAAAATCTAATCAGCTTTTCATATGAATGCAACGAAGAGGAATACGACAGAATTATAATTTTTGGAATTGTAGCATTAGAGTTATTTAAGACGAAAATTTTGTTACACACACACAGACACACACACACACACACACACACACACACACAAACACACACACACACACACACACACACACACACACACACACACACACCACCGAATTTTTTGACCAAAGACAATACCTTCCTTACCTAAAAGTGACGGAAGGTAAAAAAAACTTATCGAAATAAGTTACAAAAGCTTTTATTGAAGCTAAAAGATCCAATAATGCAAATTTTGAAAGAGATAGCAGTTAAATTGAAAAGGTCTATTCATGTGACATTTTATGAAATGAAACTTGAAAACATAAATCACGAAAATTTGCCTAAAATAAATCCCCAAATCCTTAAAATGGTGCAAATATCTCTAGTTTTTGGATTTAATTCCTAATTTGGCAACACTGAATCGAACATGACCATACTTCACTGTCCATATCCAATCATAATCTTTTATTTCATTGTCTACATTGTTTACGTATAAATTTATTGTCTACGTATTGTCGACGCATAGACGTAGACAATTAAAGTCAACGTGTAGACGCCCATCTCTGCTGATTTCCTTTGAAACTTGGTTTTCTTTGACAAATTACCACTGGGAAATTGAGAAGTTTGTACTAGAATAATTGTTTGCTTTATTTCGTTGAATTATAAACAGACCCAAGATTCCTGCATATATTAAACTGCCAGCCGACGAGCGCTGTACATTTTGATATAAGATATAAGCCATGGATAGGGGTATCTTAACAAGTATTAAGTTCTTGAAATCACATACGGCTGTATCAAGTAGTAGCACATCGCTTATATTAAACGATGTAGCTAACAATGTTATCCAATCAAAATATAATAATAATAATAATAATAATAATAATAATAATAATAATAATAATAATAATAATAATAATAATCTTTATTGATAAGACATATCAATGGCGAGTTTTAACCATAGGTTGGTCTACCACCTAACCATACAAATTTTTACAAAATAATCCCAAGTAATTGTGAATTTACACAATGAAAAATTAATTACAAATAAATCATGCTATAAATGGAATCACTAATCTTTGTATGCAAAAATGCAAAAGAATATTCCAAATATCAAATTAGAATAATAATTTAAATAGTACACATATATTACCTACGCAAACATATTGAGTCACGTGCTAATGGATAAGTTTTTTAAAACATATGGTATGCAGTTATATAATGACGATGCCAAATAATAAAAATAACCTTTCAATTTAGATTTCCTATAAACTAGTACTACATATAAATATTTAAAGAGTTACCAAGTCAATTGGTTTATTTGGCCTCTAGCGCGGTTTACACGTCGGGTAACCTTGTAAACTGAGTCTCCCCCTCTTGTTGCTTAAACTCGGCCTCTAGTGTGGTTGACACGTCGGGTAACCTTGTTTAAACAGTACTATCCCCCTTGCTCCTGAAGATGCCCCATACGACTGCGGGCGAAACGTTGAGCTCTGACTCAAAATATGACACAGTCCATTCCCGGAAAACGAATATTTCTCAGGAACATTATTTTTCATCATTATGTACAATAATTTAAATACTTCTGTTTCATATTTTAACTGAATATTTAGGAGGCCATATACTTTTATTTCCAGTATATAAATTAGGGTGACCTGTCGTAGTATAATATTTTTCATCTTTATGTACATTAATTTAAATACTTTCTGTTTCATATTTTAACAGAATATTATATTCACAATCATAAATTTATTAAATCAATATTTTTCAAAAAAATCAATGAGTTATAACCTTTAATTTTATTAATATTTTTGACAGCTTTATTAAAATTTGTTTAGCCTACTTTGTTAACGGGATCTATGACAATATTGCTAGGCAACCCCTATATAAACATTTCCAATAGCCGTGTTCCTTCGGGCTATGATTCGTAATCTAAATGATAAAAGTGATCATGATTAAGAAGAATAATGTTTTTACGTTTCCTATTCGTTATCCCCACTTTCTCATTTTGTGATCACTAGACAACCTTCCCCCTTCCCTTCAGAATCAACTTTTTTGAGTGATTCACATGGATTGAGTTCAGAACAAATTGAAAATATACTATTTCGAGCGTAGAAATTTACGAATGTGGGGTTTATGGCATCAAGGGAAATACGATTTTTCTACAAAAGCGTGTAATGAACCACATAAAGATTTGTTTGAAATAAACACTGCATATTCCTTACCAAGAACATTATTTTTTACTTCAATATAATCCATTTTTACTTCCTTGTGCAAAGTAAAGGAAGTATTGTATTCGCGAAAAATTTCGGTTTCCAGATTTCAACGGAAATATCCATTTTGACCATCCCTGAATCCATTCTGACTAATTTCGTCGTGACGTCTGTACGTACGTATGTACGTACGTATGTACGTACGTACGTATCTCGCATAACTCAAAAACGGTAAACCGTAGTAAGTTGAAATTTTGTATTTAGGACATCTATAACATCTAGTTGTGCACCTCCCTTTTCAGTCATTACATAATATCAAAAAATGGCACTTTATTTGAAGCCTATAATAGATTTTAATGAAAAACAATATTAAAATATAAGCCAAAACTTTTCAAATTTGGTATATAAGACTTTTATATCAATTGGAATAACATAGCAGATTTTGGTTAAAACAGGCTAACCGGAAGTGATATATTACCTGAAATTGTTAACAGTTTTTCTTGAATAAAATGGTTTCATTTTGAGTTTAGAAATAAATGCTTTAAATAAGAGTTTTAGAGAATTAAATTCTGCGTCTAGCACATCAAGTATTATTAAATTAGCCCTTTGTATAAGCGAGATATGTAAATTTAAAACTTATATACTTTTTGGTTTTTGTAATGAAGCTTGCTATGGATTCGGACAAAAAATAACATAATAATAATAATAATAATCTTTATTGATAAGACATATCAATGGCGAGGTTCAGCCATAGGCTGGTCTACCACCTAACCATACAAATTATTACAAAAATAATGCCAAATAATTATCGATTTACACAATAAAAAAGTAAAACAAATAAATCATGTAATAAATGAAACCACAAAAAATGCAAAACAATATGCCAAATAAGAATAATAATTAGAATAATACACAGATATTATCTATACAAACATATTTTTTATACGAGACTTAAACGTGCTCTGGGATAAGTTTTTCAAATCACTTGGTATGTTGTTATATAATGACGGTGCCAAATAAGAAAAAGAACCTTTTAATTTAGATTTCCTATAAGCTGGTACTATATATAAATCTTTAATTCTGAGCGTATAATTATATTGTTTCTGTTTAAATTTATCAAATAGATAGTGAGGAGTACCAGTTTTCAGAATTTTATGTATTAAACAGAGATACATAGTTTTCACGCGATTATTTATAGATGTCATACAGGCTAGTTTACGATATTTGGAAATGTGATCGTACTTGCGCGCACCATAAACAAAATGCAGACCAGAGTTTTCGACAAGTGTAATTCTATTTTTATCTGTTTCTGTGAGATTTGGAATGTAGGTACAAGCACAATAATGAAATAATGGTAGAATTAGAGTATTAACTAGACGTAATTTTACAGTTGAACTTAGATCTTGTCTAAACTGATATAAGTGTCTCAAGCGAAGTCTCGTGGCAGTAAGTTTTTTATTTAAATGCTCTCTGAAAGTTAGATTTTCATCAACAAGAAGTCCTAAAATGTTGACAGATGAGCTACGTTCGAGAATGGTACCGTCCAGCCTTATATCAGGTATGGAGTTGCAGTTACCAACAGCAAGATATGAGGATTTAGAGACATTAATTTTGAGGCCGTTGTCTTTTATCCATAGAGATAATTTTTGTAAATCACAATTAACGTTTGTTATTTGTTCATTCATATCTGATGGATCTATAGTTGCAATAACTGTTGTATCGTCTGCATAAGAGTGTGCTGTGGAGTAACATAAAAATAAAAAATAGATGGCAATGTCAAATTACGTCAAATACGTGCAATTTTATAATTGAGTCTATACTTCATATTAGTCTTGCGTACAAGGAAGTCGTGTGGTGTCCACATCAGATTTTTTATTCTGACTATAACACTAGACAGTTGATTATTTATAAAATAAAGTAGGATAGTTTGCATATGACATTGACATTTGACACTAGATTGTGTTGTTTTCTTGCTATAATTTTTAAATCCTGTTTCAAAGGGATCACGATTAAATGAATCAGGATTCACAAAATCACTATCACAACCCGAAGGAACACTGCTAACCTGTGGGGTGGAAGTGAAATCTGCTATCTCTCACCCAAGAGGTTGTGATAACAATTAAGAATGACGTATTTCCCGAGGGGTAAACAACTGACCAAAATCTGTACACCGAAATCCATTTTTATGAAATAAATCCAAAACATCCATAAAAATCCAAAGAGATCCACAAAAATCTATTGAAATCCACAGAAATCTTCTGAAATCCACTGATATCTACTGAAATCCACGGATATCTACAGACATCTGCGGACATCCATGGAAGTTCTCGAAAATGTAATATGTATTATTCATTAATTATTACTATAGTACAGCTTTATCAGTTGTAGTTATAAAGCGAGTTATAAAGTGCTTCAAATAGTTTTATATTTTAATGATAATACTTTTATTAAGCACGTAGTCATACATTAGAAAAACAAAGCACGAAAAATACAACAAAAGTAATGTAATTACGAAAATTTTAATATAAAACGGACTTAATAAATAACAGTGTTGCTATGCGTATAGAATGTACCCTGTAATTTGCGAAATACAACACCAGGGAATTGAAATAGTAACCATAGTAAATGATAGTATGTGTTTGCTTACTTTTTACCTCTCGCTCTTTTTTGATGTGATGTGATTTTACTATTTTTACGATGATGTGTGTGTTTGTGTGTGTTTTTCAAATACCATAAGACTTAAGCCTTTTTTAACAACGTATTCCTCAATCTAACAATAATGGGAAGAGTTAATTAACCTGAAGTAGTAGTTACAAGAAAAAAATCATCTAAATATTATTCTTTATTCGATAAATATAAATTCATTATTATATCTTCTATAGATTTAGGTATAAAGAAATGCATATAAAATAATTTGATGTAAAAATTCTCAAGTCAAACATAAATGTCACTGTCAAAAATATTTGTACATCATTATGAAGATTATGAAAATAAAAAAGAGTCAACACAAAAGAATATAAGTAAAAAAGAATATAAAAGGAATTTACGAAAAAATGACGAATATATAGAAAAAGAAAAGGAAAGTAGAAAAAGAAAATTTCAGGATATTGAATGTAAAGAAAATGTATGTATTGTACATAATTTATATTAAAATATCCCATAGATTTTCCAAATATATGTGAGAATTAATTTGTAGTGAGACATGAATATATGTATTTGTCTTTAGAAATATTTTTCGTTTTATGCGTACAACTAGGTAAAATATCTGGCGGGAGGTTATGTGCTGGCCACATCAAATTTTTAACTGCGTTTTCACTTATAAATCTCGAACATCAGTCTTTTACTGATACAATATTAGTTTTCTTAAACAAAACAACACTAAATTACGACATTAACAACGAAGACGAAATGCGCGCGCATTTGCGCCTGCGCAATTGCCACTTAAATATGCATTGAAATCCAAAAACATCCACAGAAATCCACGGACATCCACTGAAATCTACGGACATCCAAAGAAATCCGTGGACATCTACAGAAATCCAGGGATATCCATGAACATCCACGGAAATCCATGGAACTCCACATACGTGTACACCAAAAATCCACAGTTGTTTACCCCTCGGTATTTCCCAACCTGTTAAAGATTAGGATATTATTAAAATTATTGTGAATAAATAAAACTATCTACTCATACTGATTTTGAAATAAAGTAACATTGGTTACTGAGGGTTAATAGCCTAGACCCTAGTCTGTGAAAGTGGCAAGTGTAATACCCGACCTTTGACTGGGGCCGAAGTTCATAGGGTTCAGTGCAATAAAAGCAGAAAAAAGAGGGAATGAACAGAATACGTGCCAGAAATACAGCCCGCAGGTGTACATTGGTCGGAGAACGCTAGTTTAATATTCAAATCGCGATATAATTCCAGACACATGTTTCGGGGTGAAATCACTGAGTCTCAACTGCTGCCATTTCACTTTTACATCCATAAAAATACATTCCGGCGAGAACATTCAATTCTCGTAGCATAAACCCCCTCTTATTTGCTATCAAACACCGCCGGTACCAAAAAACTTAGGAAGATGTTACAAAAATATACAAAGATTTTGTAACACGTTTGGTTAGCGGCACCCTTTTGTTTAAATTATTGGAGCCGGACGTCAAGATTAGTTATGGATCTTGCGTTCAGAACTTTCATGTTTGTAAAGTATCCTATTTTTTTTTGTAAATTTCTAAATTGCTTTTCGAAGTTAAAGTCTTTGTTAGATTTTTGGGATGGGTTTAGTTCTTGACATTTTGTGAAAATTATTGGGTGTTGTAAAAGTATTTTTAAAAGTATAAAATTACAAAAGCAAAGTGCTAGAAAAGACGGATGTTCTCAGCAGGGAACAGCAATTTGAGTAATTTGGTTGAGTAACTTTTGTCACACAGACGATGTGAAACGCCGTTAGGAATTCACTTCTCCCCTGTAACACTCGAAAAGTTTCTCAGTTACTTGACCAATTATATCGTGTTAATTTTTAAGTTAGCCAATAAGGGTATGAAGGTTGGACTTCCTTGTTGGAAGTGGGGTGCAAATCTAGAAAAGATGATTTTGAGATGATCTCATCTCGGGGAGTCTTGATCTGACTGTTGATTGTGACGTTGTTCTATTTTCCATTCGGCTGTTTTGAATTATCTTAGTGACTTATAAATTTTTGTTGTTTTTGTGACTAAAGTAATTGTTGAAGTCTGCGTTCTCCCAAGTTGATTAGAGTGTTAATCCAAATTTAATAATTTTTCTTTGTGTTTCTTCAGTAGTGTGTTAGTTTAATAATAAAGTGCTTCATTCGAGGCCGACCTGTGATGAGAAGTAAGTAGCCTAACAGATTACTTGATTCTTGGTAGTTGGTGTTGAATACTTAGCGCTGATGGCAATTCAATAAGCTTAAAGCTTGTTCTGAGGTCGCCCTTTTAAAAATTTAATTACTTTAATGGTACCGTCCTTTAAACTGTAGTCGTCACGATCAGTAGTCATTAGTTCGTGTATTGTTGTTTACGTTTTATTATTGTGTAAATAAATAAGTTCATCTACCAGTTCTCAGTTTTATTTGTTTAAGTTCTCCCAAGTATTTTCAGTTATTGCGGAAGAGTAAGTATTCTGTGTGAATATTGTTTATTTTGTGAATTAATCTTTTTCATACTCTTTGTATTGAGTCCTGCTATCCGAGGACTTTTAAAACACGGATAGTGGTGGCAGCGATACCCTTGATCCAAATTAAGTTTTACATTGATTAAATTAGTGTTTCACTTGCGGGTCAAGTATTTAAACAAACCGTTTTAAACGGGTAACAGGAAAGAGTTATATTCAGAAATTGTACCTCGCATCCTGTTATAATTTAAAAAACAGTAACTATTAGAACAGTCAAGAAAAATACAAATCAAAATGAGAAAAATTTCTTCAAAATTCTTTCAAATAGACTTAATACTTACAAAAACTGTTGACTAAAAATATAATAAGAGATAAATGTTTGACTGGCATTTAAAGAGTCATCTTCTAGTCCAAATTTATGTTCTACCAAGATTCTGTCCGTTTGACGTATTGACACAATATGAAAAACTTTATAAAAATGAAGTGAGTACAGTTAAACCCGCCTTATTGCAATACATATGGGACAATACTCGTAACAGAATAATGTGCAGGGTTTGTGGATACGATGCCTAAAGGAATTAAAGGTATCATTACTAATAAAGGTGGTGTGGAAGCCAATATTAAATCATATAATTTTAAATGATAGTCTGTTCAATATTATTAGTTTCTAAGACAAATATTGAAAATTAGTCATAGGTACAGGAAACTTTCATAGAAGTAAAATAGTATCTTACTTGTCGAGGGCGAAATTAGCTAACCAAGACGCGAAGCGCCGAGGTTAGCTATAGCCCGATTGAAACTTTTCACCGAGGTTTGTATATTATTTTATTCATAATCTGAAATAAAAAATTAATAATTGATATTTAAATAATAATAACCTCCAAACTTCTACGTTGCCACTACCGCTACCGCTTAATTTTTTGACGGTTTTGACGTTTATTGCCATCTGGTTTCTGATTTCATCAGACAAAATGAGCAATAGAAAAAGGATCATTTTCTGGTGTGCCTCAGCTGTCGTGCTATATAAACAAAGAGAGTTATTAATAAACTTTGCACAATTAAAAGTGAACACGTAACTTACCATTTTCGCTTATTTCAAAGGCAATTTATGCTCACGCATCTTCTTTTTTTGAAATAATTTTAATTTCACTTAATCTCTTCGCTTATCTCACAATGGAGTGCTTGTGGATAAGTGTAATTAATATGTCATCTATGTCAGTTGCTTTTTGCGCAAAAATAAAATGATAGCTACAACTGTCAACCTTGCAGCCTAGTAATTTATAACTATAATTTCAATAATTTTTCATGAACGGAAACAATTTTTACTATAAATGCCACTAATTCTTACACTAGCGCATTTTTTTTATTCTGAATGGGCCTTTATAGTATGTTTGCAACGCAACCGGTTCGACCAGATTTACGGTTTTGTATTCCGTAAGTCTTGAAATTATTTATTTATTTATTTATTTATTTATTTATTTATTTATTTATTTATTTATTTATTTATTTATTTATTTATTTATTTATTTATTTATTTATTTATTTATTTATTTATTTATTTATTTATTTATTTATTTATTTATTTATTTATTTATTTATTTATTTATTTATTTATTTATTTATTTATTTATTTATTTATTTATTTATTTATTTATTTATTTATTTATTTATTTATTTATTTATTTATTTATTTATTTATTTATTTATTTATTTATTTATTTATTTATTTATTTATTTATTTATTTATTTATTTATTTATTTATTTATTTATTTATTTATTTATTTATTTATTTATTTATTTATTTATTTATTTATTTATTTATTTATTTATTTATTTATTTATTTATTTATTTATTTATTTATTTATTTATTTATTTATTTATTTATTTATTTATTTATTTATTTATTTATTTATTTATTTATTTATTTATTTATTTATTTATTTATTTATTTATTTATTTATTTATTTATTTATTTATTTATTTATTTATTTATTGTAATTATTCAACAGGAACTGGTTCCCAATTACAGAATAATAATATAAACAAGTAATAATATACAGAGAGTATATAGAAATATAACAAATATTCCCAAATGTATTTAAACCATAAAACAATAATAAATACGAGTAATATAGAGTAGAATATAAATAGTATAAGTATATAAGTATAATATAAATATAAATTTAAATATGATAAAGAGGTAAATGAAGTTATTCAAATACATAACGCAAAATATAAGAAAAATGAGTAAAGCAAACGTACATCATAAATTGCTAGGCAATATTTCAGCGAGTTTTCTTTTAAACATTAAAAAACTATCAGAAAAATCCAAATTGTCACCGTAGATATTAAAACTGTTACAAATACCTACTATGTATTAGCGAATTGAAATGATAAATAGTTCGTGAAAAGTTTAAAAGAAAGGTAGCTGAAGTTCTAGTATTACAAGGTCGCACAAAGAAATTTATTTGAGACAGCAAATTCGGATCATTGATATTGTTGTTGATTAATTTGTATAAAAAATATAATTGCTGTTTGATGCGACGTGTTTCAAGCGATTCCAAGCTGAACAGAGACAACAAACATTCATATTCGAGATCGGGCCAGGCACGGAATAAACGATGATACCAGTGCTTGCAAAACATTTTTTGTACGTTTTCTAGATTGAAAATGATATATTTACCGGTTTCTATATGGAACGCGGTTCCTGAAAAAAGTTGGTAAAAAGTCGGACCACGACAACCACGAAATAATCCTGGTTTCTCTGGTATTTTATCCCCATTACTGCTACTTTCAAACATCATCATAACAAAATCAAACGATATCCGTCAATGTCAAATTTCTAATCCGTATTTTTAGTGGTATTACTAATAATTATTATAGATGTAAGTATGAAAACATTATTTATATACGATATTTTGTTGACTGTGTTATTTTTATTGGCATTCTTTAAAGTTATCGTTTTTTTTTGTTAATTTTTATTTTTGTTAGGTTGTCAATCTATCCCAAAATGGATGAAAATATTCAGAAAACATGGTGTACCCGAAAACAAGATACTGGTTTTTTGGTAGGCTTATGGAACATAGTATTACTTATATTATTTACAAATTCATTCGTTTATTCACATAAAAATATTTATATTACTTAATTTAAACAGCTAAGCTACCGATGATGGGGATATAAATAAAAGTACAAATTTTAATAAAATAAAACATGAACCGTCAGTTTGATTTCTAACCTTCATTATTGATTTCATTCTATTGATTACTTTTATTATTTACAATTTTATTCCATTTTTATCATATAAATTGTTTATATGCAAATACCCATCACTGATAGGCATTGATCTCTCAAAGCGGGGGGCAGCTCTTATCCGCCTCGAGGTTGGAAAATGAGGTTATGAATAACTAATTTCCCAACTTTTCAAAAGTCAGAAATCGTCATATTACTAACCGATTGTGAATAAAAGAGTTTTTCCAATTCTACCTTTAAATTAAATTGTTAAACAATCTAAACTAGATTGGTAAACAATCGTATGTACGTGTTTAAGTTTACTGTTTATTAAACAAAATATTATTATAAAGTAACTCTATGAAATATGTATAGAAATATAATTAAACTTTTTGAATTAAAATTTATTTGGTAACAAGTAAAGTATTCTGTGTATATATTAATTCAGAATATAGAATGTTATATTTTCTACACAATTTACATTAAATATGTACATATACTAACGAATATTACAATTGTAATAATACTTTTATTGTTAATATATACAGTAAAATAAATTACAGTCTATGTAACATGGAATGAAAATTGGATTTGAACTAAATTAAAATCTGTAGAACAAATTGAATAGAGTATTTAATTTGTTCAAATCCGATTGATTTAAATTCTTGTAAAAGTGAATTGAAGTTTGTAATTTAGGCTGAAGGTTGTGAAATTGCAATGAATAAATTTTTGTGTCTAAAATATCCAAATTGATGTTATTGAATTTGTTGAGTACAATTTATTTTTAATTTATTTTTAGAATAAGTCAACGTGGGATGCCTTTTTGTTATTCTATGGTATTGTGTTCAAGTCTACAACAAATAAAAGCTCAAAATAATAATAATAATAATAATAATAATAATAATAATAATAAGAATAATAATAAGAGTCTTTAAAAGTGTGTACAAAACAAATATGACTTTTTTACATTAGAAGCGTCTCAACTTATGTTAACTAATGTTAAACTAACTAAGAAAGTACAGTTTTTTCAGTTTCACAATTCCTGGAGAAGCATTCTTTATATCCATTTAACTACAAGTAACCGGGTTTATTTATTTAACTGGTAGTTGAAATTTTAACCGGTGATTGTAAGATTACCTCTAAGGGTAACAAACGGATATCTTCTTCAATTCGTTAAAATATCAATAATAGTTATTTATTATACAAGCGATGTTCAACGAGCAGGAAATTCAATGCGCAAGCGCGGAGCGCGAGCGTCTTAATGCCGCGAATTAAACATTCATTTTAACCGCGAGTGTAATATAACTATTTATTCAATTTTGCCCTAAATATACTTCTCCAATTTGAGTGTAAGATTTTTATAAATGAAGGCAGAGCTTGAAATGTCACTAGTTGCTGAGTGTGAGTTTTTTGATGAGTTGCCATGCACTGAATTGTTTATTGCTTACATTCCAAGAATCTGAAGCGACACTCACTATGGAGTTATTGCTCTATGCTAAAAACTTGCCTCATTATTTTCAAGAACGTGGATATTGAGAGGTAACTAGAAAAAAATGTGTTTTTAGAGACCATATTTACATTACATTATTGTTGCAGATACCTTAAATTTCAAGAGGCTTGTTATGTTAGGTCCTAAATTCATTAATGAGAAAATGAAATTCGTAGTTAAATTTGTTCTTGAATTTTTCAATACCTGTATGTACTCGTATGAATAATTATTTAATAAATTTTTGATTTACTTTTATTTAACCATACCCACAGGTGACACAAATTACTACAAAGACTTTGGTTGTAAATATAAAACCTTTATTTGAAATAAATAATTGTCATACTGTTTTAGAGGTTAAGATATAACAAAATTCAACATTCTTCTTCTTCTTGTGACGAAATAGCGCGGATACGCTAAATATTTAAATTTATTCCAACAATTTTGGTTGACGTTTGACATTTTAAAACCGCTAGTGAAATAATATACTTTATTTTATTTTGAAATAAACTTGTATATCCGCACTCAAAAACGGGCGCAATTTGGCTTTTATCGCCCGAGAGCTTATAAAATTGCGAAGCAACAGCTATTCAAACGTCAAAATCGTCGTTTTAAGATAAATATCAGACAACATAATAAATTTGATTAAGCACATTTATGAACACTGCTCGAAAAACTATTCGTATCCTTTCTCGTATACGTCTTTTCACTTCTGTGGAACCAACTTATCGGAGCAGCGTCAAATTCATTCGATATTTCTTTTGAATAATCGATATCTTCCATTTTCATTTGATACTAAATTAATTTTTTTTATAAACAAACAATATAGCTAGAAACCACAGTATACTTTAAATTCACAACGCCAGTACAACAATACCGAATATATACCCATTGAATCCTTGAATGTTGAGAACCAAAATAAAATAAAACGTTGTATGTACCACGGGCATAATCAAGATTATAGCAATCGGGAAAATTAAAGCTCTTCGCTGCGCGTCGAGCTTTAAACATTCCCCCGTGCTACAATCTTTTGATTATGCCCTTAATACATAAATAACTATTAAAATGCTAGCGAAATAAAATTGTTTATAAAACAACAACTTTAATGGTCCGTATCCAAGGAAATAAACTTTTTAAGGCAAAATTGAATAAAAGTTATTATTATAAAAACCATAGTAAACCGACTTTTTTCTGCTTTCTATACTAATTCTAATAGTTGTTTATCTTCTTATTCGCAATATCCGGATAAACTATTAATCAAAATAATCGGGATTAACGTTATCGTTCACCTAATTTTATATGTCATGTAAACCGTAGTAACCAGTAACCAAAAACTGACAAAATTGGTCTATTTATTAGAAAACTGTCAGGACAAGTGTCAACAAATACATTAAGGACTGCATACTTTGCACTAGTTCAATCGTTACTTTCGTATGGAATTATTCTGTGGTTTTGGAGTTCACTCAACACCAAGATATTCATTACGCAAAAAAAGATAATTCGTATTATAGCAGGGGCATCCGCAAGGGAGCATTGCAAACCAATATTCCAAGATCTCAACATCTTAACCCTATCTGGTTTGTATATTGTAGAATGCCTGGTTTATACGAAAAATAATCCCAGCTACTTCCAAAGCTTTGAAGAAACACATTCGTACAATACCCGCAACAACAAAAACTTGATTATACCTAAAAACAAGTTAGAAAGAACTAGAAACGGACCATTCCACAATTGCGTAAAATTTTATAATAAACTACCTGACCACATTAAACAACTGCCACTAACTAATTTCAAAAACGTTATTAAAAAAGAACTAATTCAGCATAGTTATTATAACACCAACGAATTTTTAAATGCAAACCTACAATGGACACCTAAGAAAATGTATTAAAGTTTAAAGGATTTTATTCGCCTCGAGTTGACCATATTTTAATGTGTAGTTGTAATATCTTTATCTTGCAACTCTTTGTGAAATATTTTTGTCCATTTTTTTACTGCATTTGCCATATTTTGATTATCGTCAAATTTCTTGATCATATTTTAATATGTTGTAATTGTCATACTTTTATCTTGTAACTATCTTTGCGAAATATTTTTGACCATAATATGTGGCATTTTTCATATTTTTATTAAGTAACTATCGTAGTCAAATATTTTGATCCTATTTTAATGTGTTGTAATTTGTCATATTTCTATTATGTACCTATCGTTGTCAAATATTGATGATATTTTAATGTGTTGTATCGCTCATATTTATTATGTATCTATTATGTGAAATATCTATATGTAATGAGAAGGCTAAACATTTTTTGTATTTGTAAAACGCTGAATAAATAATTTGAATTTGAATTTGAATTTGTAATATAGATAACCGAATATCTTTGACAACACTTCATGCAGAACTAAACAGCAGATTCAATACACTTTCCTTAAACCACAGTATCGTCTATTCTCAATTTTTTTCTTGGCCTTTAATGTAGTTGCTACGACCCTAATAACACAAAAAACAGTGAACACATTAACATTGTAGTATTTAATATGATTCCGCATAGGTTTAAATGTTTAAAACCTACCTATTTCCTGTAACTTGGTTCTTATTCATGGAGTAATCGCCCGTTAACCGCAATATAACTCCGCAAACACCCTAAAACTACAAAACACTCGGCGATTTAATCCCGCGACGTCATTTTTCCCGCATCAAGCAACCGCATTAATTTCCAAATCCCACTTACACCTGCACATTAAATTAACCGTGAACATTACAGAGCAGCAGGGCTAGAGCAGTTTACATTGCGGCTAGAGCTCGTAATTCTTCAGCTACTCCGAGGTGCCGTAATCCGGCAATCTCTCCCGTGACATTTTATGCGAGGAGTATTAAAACAGGGAAAGCAAGAGAAGAGGAGAAAACCCACCGAAGCTGATTTTTCAAAGGGGGAAAAAATAATCGTTAGTATGATGTTACCCCAGCAAACACAGTTTTAACATATATGTACCAGATATGTGATATCTGAAACCTATGTAGTATATAATTTATTTACGTACTTATAACGTCATATACATATACCACGTCGGACATCTTTCAAGAGACTGTAAATGATATTGCTGGTATGTCACATTGGTATTGGACCTGGTACATACCTATAACTATATACATGTTACCGTACTTATAATATATTCGTAGCGCATTGATCACGTATCATCTATTCCAAATCTAATTGGTCTATTTATGTGACCAAGGTCTCTGTCTGTCCAAGCCAGGTATACAGAGGTTTAACTTTTGCAGCCATTGCAGTATTTGTTTATGTTTTATGTAGTGTGTATACTTTAATTCTTTGATTTCATGGCAAAATCGGCTTGTCATACGGTAAGTTTTTTTATGTAACTATATATTCATTATGTAACTTTTTTTCATTCTTGAACGAAAATGAAAATTTAGATAACCTGAAATAATAATTTCAAACTAAAATACTATAAAATTAGAATTTGAAATGAAAAACGTTTATACACATTACATATTATATATTTTATGTATTGTATTAATAAATTGTATTGAACTAGTCTGAGTGAAATTTATGGGTCGATTCTGTTCACATCTGTAAGTTTTACAGATCTGGAAATCTGTAAAAAATGACAAAACACATCTGTTCCTGTTGATTAATATAAAATTATACATAAGGGTTGGCAGCTTTAGGTGCGATTTTATTCATATTTACAGATCTTGCGACTTACACATGTGAACAGAATCGATTCATTAAGTTATTTTATATTTAATTTCTATTGTAATGTAGTGATATACTTTTTTTTATAAACCGTTTACGTTACAATATATACATACATGGGATGTGATGTCTCACAGACCATGTTGCGGACATAGGTCTATACATGTACTTTCCAGGAATGTTATTCGGTATGTAACATATAACACAAATTATGTCTATATTACGTACTAAGGACGTAACTGTGTTTGCTGGGACTCTGCCAACTAAAATTTTTGTTTAAAAATTTGATAATACACAAGCCTAATTTTCGTCATACGGGATACTTTCTCGCTGATTTTAATAAGTCACCATTACAAAATATTTACTGGCTAGTATTTTAAATAAGATAATAAGAATTTTGATACCTCTCGCTAATCTACATAACGGAGTATTAATGCATACATGTTGGTGTTACTAATTTATAGAGTAATACTAACTTAAACTCATATCCGGCAACGCACCGTTTTCGAGCTACGGGCTCTGGCTCTTAAAAAAGTAATTATCTACCTTACTTTTAGTTAGCTGAGGCCTATCACTAGTTATTGTTTTACGGCAACACAAGAACATTCAAACAAATCTTGGCGTTTTTGAACGAATGTATCAAAATATGCTCCGAAGGTGCAATGCTTGCATTGAAGTTGGTGGTCGTCATTTTGATCAATAATTATAATATGTATATATATATATATATATATATATATATATATATATATATATATATCAAAAATTAATAAAATTATTCGACTCGATAAACGACTTCAAATCAATGCGGTCTCGGAGCTTCGGATAGTCATAGTATGAACCGAAGTCATCATGTCAGATGATGTGAAATAACGTCAGATCAAAGTACTCGTTGCACAAAGCCATCTGACGCGATGTTAGCTTACGTTATGTCAGAAAGATGTGACAGTACGTTTAACAAAGCTCTGACGCGTTGTCACAATTCATCAGACATAACGTCACATTAATTGCACGTCAGCGTTCAATTATCTTTTGACAGAGCCTTCATGTTTCGATTTTGCTTGTGATTTTAAGATATTTTTCATCATTACATGTCGGTGAGTGTGATTATTATTACAATATACTTTATTAATTAATATTATCTAAACAATTTTAGTATATAAGACTGATTTATCCTTAATAAGCTCCTTGTCTGATAATGAAGACGAACCAATTAGTAGAATGAGCATAGTTCCAGATCGCAAGGACCCATTTATTTTTTATGATGACCAAGATTTTAAGATACGGTTATAAATTTGCTGTAACATTTTGTAAATATCATTTAAATTTAAACTTCAAAACAATACCATTCAACAAATTATCCCTAAAAAGTCATTAAACTCTTGACAGTTTGCACTGTTGTCAGATTGTATTTTTATCTCAAATCACGATAACTTTACGTCAGCTAATACAACCTTATTTTTTGTTAGTGCAACGCATCAAAAATCTGACGTTATGTTACATCTGATGCGATGTCAGCTAATCACGCTGTTACATTATGTTTCCGCAACCGGCCCCTAGTCTGATAAGGCCTTTACATTTCGATTTTTTGTCAGTACCGACTGTTTTTACTGGATAAAAATTTTAACAAACCGTTTAAAATTTTACGAGTGTTCATGTGTTTACGTATGTTACTTGAAAATTATTATGAATTAATATGTAAAGTTCATGAACATTACTTCAATTGAAAGAGTATGAAGAAAAATATAATGCACATACTGAGGTTGCTAGATTTATAATTGGTATTAAAGTATTAGTAATCCAAATAGAGAGTATCATGTAATGAAAACTTTGTCATGGATTAATGTAAATAATGGTATTGATTTGAAATCTCTTCAACGTTTACATTAACGTTAATGGCATACGCGAGTTATTAAATTAATTTAACACACATTTCAATTTGATTTAACTCCCCCTAAAATCCGTTAAGTCTATCTTTGACGAGCGAGCCAAAGGGCAATAGGTCACGGGTCCAGCGAGCAAAGATCAGCAGCGCCACCACACCACAGTGCGGCCTGTGGGGAACTACTCGTAGCAAGTCGCCTCGTTCGTCTCGTCTTCGTCCGCGGCCTCGTCCTGTTCATTAAATGTAATTCTATTAGTAAACAGACTCCAATAAGTGTACCAACACAGAGTTCAGAAATTGAATACACACAGAGAATTCAATTAAAAGCTCTTTCTCTTGTTTGTGCCAAAACCAATCTATAGAAAGCGACATTACCGCCCGATCTCAATAACAGCTTTGACGAGGGCCGCCAAACACCTGCCATGTGCGATCAACACAACACTTTTTTCAAGCAATTTACTTCCATTACAGAACATTGCTAACTCTTAACACTGTAGCTCGTCGTCTTAAGAACTATCAGTAGATTTGTTCAATTGATTATATATGAAGGAATGAATATGTAAAAATAATACATCGGTGAAAAGAGAAAAAATGGCGGTTTCTATTTTATTAAAATAATTATAGGTTGCCATTTGAAAAATAAAAGTTGATAGTCGAATCTTGTAAACCTGACTTTATAAAAAATATCTACATCTACCATCAAATAGTATATGTAAAATAATAAAACTTTTGTATGAGCCATTTTTTTCTATTACTTATAATAAAAAAGTTAAAGGGGGGGGAGGCGTCTTCCCAGACTCACCCTGTATAAAATTAATATCTATTACAAAAAAAAAATATTCCTAGTATTTATACACAGGTATCCCTAAACCCCGTACACATGGCTTAAGCTCAGATTCCTGGGCCAAAAGTAACAAGATTTAATTTAATTTACCAATATGCACAAAACCGAAAGTGTACCGTTTAGTAAAAAAAATATAATTTTGCTTATAATGACAGAATGCTTTGTTCGATTTGAATGAAATTTGCTATAATAATCCATATGGATGTCATCTTTTAAGATAATATTTGTTATTATTAGTGAACCACTAGTATATGAAATTATGTGTCACGACAATGATACATTCAATGGTAAACTTTTCTATCTCTGCGTAAGTTGTGATATCTGTAACGATTTCGGCAGAATCTGGCAATCTATCCAAATGTCTATCAACTAATTTTTAATGCCAGTAACAATAGACCTTTTCAATTTAAAGAGATAGAAGATATGCGTAATGGAGATCTGCGTATAGTAAGAATAACTGAGATCCATGGCGTTTGTTTCTAAAAAAATTAGACGTAAGATGTGAGAAATATGTCAGATAATTTTAAAAAGTTTTATCAAAATAAGTTACAAAAGCCTTTATTGAAGTTAAAATGTCTAGCGATGCAAATTTTCACCAAGAATACAGGTATTTTAATGACAGCAATATTTTTGACATTTTGACGTTTCATTTGAAAGCCCAACTGGCAGTTGTTCCAGCCATTTTCTTACTATTTGCAGCGATAGAAAGAAATAGCCGTTAAATTGAAGAGGTCTATTGTTTATAGGTTGCCAATATTTTTTTTTCGCATGTTCAATATTTTTATTTAATTTATTTAATTATTAACATATCCGTTTGTTCGGCTTAATAGTAGTATTTTACTGCCATTATTATGACACGATTAAATAATATCAGCTTACTCTTAAACAACTTGAAAAGATTGACAACTCATTTTTACAGTGTATGAAATATAATTAAAATGTAAAAGTGAAATTAATGTGGCTGCATGTGCGTCCGTGCACCCACGTAGTTTACGCCCCTGATTTGTAAAGTCAAATGTCAAATTGTTTGCCCTTTTATAAAATTGATCAAACTTTGCCGGAATATTGTTCAATTAATTAATGGCAAAACTTTTGCCAGCATTCAGAAACTGCATATTTACAGACTAAATATATCTATTGTAAGGTTTGGGTACGAGTATATTGCCAAAAGCTATTTTATACTGCTTTCATTTACTGGACTAAAATTACAAAACACTTCCTTTTGACACTTTTTGTTTATGTAATGCTTTTCTCTCTATTGCAACACCTAACTCCTCCATTTAGAATCCAGTGAGCGTCCCATCTATGTCCATCCCTTGTGACACATAAGGTTTTTATGTGCGCGCATATCGCGACAACGTGTGCAAGTACAGGGAGCACGTCTTGTCCATTCAGCGTTTTTATTTATTAGCAGTTTTTACGAGGGCAGAACAGGCTGATAAAGGTGATCGCCGGCTGTTGTGTGCCATGTGTTGAGTAGGACTGGACTGAACTGATGGTGAAGGCGATGCCGTCACTGTTCACTTGACCCAGGTCTCCAGGGATAGCTAAACTCGAGGGAAAAAGAATTTGGAAAGGGGTTGAACAAAGCTTTATATATTGTTTCGATTTTGTTCAGATATTAGGTACATATAGGCAAACAAATTTATCATTATCCATGTCTGGGTGTGCCAATCTGCTGTTAGTGCCAGATGTTATAGCACGGGGTTTTAAGTCTGTAGTGGAGACAACATCAAAGGGAACGCTTGAACTATTTGAAAAAAGGAAATAATTTAGTTGCACTCTAACTGTATTTGAACCAGGACGCTTGTTTACCTATCCTATAAACTCAACTCGCACCTGACACGACATAAGCCGTAGCAACTTTCTACCAATCTAACTTTATTCAGCACAAAGTGCTGAATTTGACATAGTGATGCACGCGAGGCTAGACGAGACTAGAAATATAAAATATCGATCTCGCCTCGTTCTCGCACAGTTTTTTGGGTCTCGTCTCGTTCTCGCGCGAGAGTCTCGCTGTAAAAATAAGCGATTGCACACTACGTATTTACCTAGGTATTTACGTATCAGTTGAACTACAAAAGACAAGTTCGCACCAATCGTTCCGTTTTCCGTGTATTTACAGTCGTATAACTATAATAAAGAGACGAAACACTAAATTCTAGTCACCAAATTATTTCAATACGAACATCTGTTAATACATTCTGTCATCAGTAAAATTAATTTTCTACACTTTATCATTAACTATATGCCACTATTTAAGTAAGATTTACTCATAAAAAATCGCTACACTGGGAACCCGCTGACAACCAATCACACCACTTCACTCCGTGTTGGCTCCTATCTACGCTTAATATAAGATCCTTTACTTTTCAGGAACGACAAGAATTTTATTAACCGTAGTTTTAACTGGGATGAATTAGGGGCTGAAATGTTGGAGAAAAACTTGTTCTATTAGATGCAAAACCGATTTAGTCTTTACTTTACATTTCCTCGCTCTGCGACCGATATTATTCGACTCTAGGTAGACTGAAAAATATTTTGTCAATTCATATAATTTTCACATTCACGTGTTCTATGCATGTATTACTCCACTCCATGTACGGTGCATTTTTCATTGAATTTATGAATCAAAGCTATAAAGTTACAAATACTTTTTATTGCGAGAGTCTCGCGAAAATCTGGCGAGATTTTTCGCTTCTCGCAGTTGTTATATCGATCTCGCCTCGAATTTTAAATTGCAATCTCGCTCTCGTTATCGTAATGCATCATAATGCAACGAGACGAGACGAGAGTACTCTCGCCTCGTCGTGCATCATTCATGTGGCATCGTATGTTTTGGCTAGATTTGTTTTTCTTTTTTAAAAACCCCTCAACAGGAATAAATCCCAATTTCAGAGTAGGTTCACATCACAAACATCCACACCTTAGTGAGATTCGAACCCAGAACCCCGAGCTCATTTATGACTAAGAGGCGTAGCGAGCCGACAAGGCGAGTAAAACGTAGTCAAATTGTCAAATCTTCGTTGACTTAGCGATGTTTTACAATTTGGCTATTTGTCTAGGCGTTTTATAAAACGACAAACCGATTATTTAGCTTATATATTTCTTTAAAAAACAACAATAACTTAATCTAACGTATAAAAGTCACACTTGGAAAACCCGGGTCGAGTTTTCTGCGTTAAGTTATTGTTGTTATATTTCTATCGGGATCAGACTACGGTCCCTTTGTGAGCAAGGCACACCGTTATTTAAAAGAAAATTTAAATGTACAAATTCATATAAGCGTCATGAGTAACATTTTTGTATTAATCTCATGTCTATTCTCAGCCTGACTCGCCGAATTGGTCTAGTGTCTGTACGCTGGTCAGTACCTCAGATATCTTCTCTTTGTCAATTCAGCGATTTGTTGAACAACGTTATGATTGGTAGAATGTTACTTCGGCTTATGTCGGTATCGGGTGTAAGCTGAATTAGTATAGTATCGGTAAATAAGTAACTAGGACTATCAGCACCATAATCTGTCACATTAAGTCACTCAGCCACGCGGCTCCAAATAAAGAAAAGTAGTTATCAAATACATCACAGAAATCTTTGGTCCATTACTCAATACAAAAAAAATCTTTCTTTTGCACAATAACCCTAATTGAATCGACCAAAGTTCCGTAGATAGATATTTCTATAATTAATTCATGTTATTACATCTAAACTCCGTAATTTGTGTAACAAACTTTTATAATCCTGATAATCAGAGTGGCAACAGGGTTCATCTAATGAAACTATCACTAAATACAAGGTAAACAACTGACCAAGTTAATCTAATCGTATATTGACGTCTACATATATATCCGAACCAAGGTATCATAAGTTCAATAATGAAGTTTATAACTTTTTTGTCCACCAAGCTGTATTTAAATAAATAACAACTGCCGTTTTGTAGTATTTTATAAAAATAAATGAATAACCATGACTGAGAAGTAGGTACAATATCTTTACAGTTTATAACATCAAAACCGGCTTGTAATAAATTTTTGTTGCATTCGCTACTTGCTGTAGTTGGCTCTGCCTGTTTTTTCATGCGCAAGGATGACCTTGGGCAGTCCAAGAGTGAGTAAATTTGTATAGCGTATCATTTCTTTTACAATTTTAATTCTAAACTTGTAATTAGGTGAAAACTCAAAAATGTGGCTTAAATACATTTTGTACAAAGCTCTTCAATTGCTATTAAACAAGGTGATCAATTTAAAGTTTATGGTACAGGCCTTCGATGTACAGAAATTAATTTCAAATTAATCTACAAATGTCAGTGTGACAAACGGAATATAGTTAAATATTTGAAGATGTGGTCTGTTATTCATTTTTCATTCCAAGTTCTGAAGCAATGATTCATATGTTGTTGACGATGTTTTGAAGTAAACAGCAGCAGGAGCGAACCGTGAACTTTGAAGGCCCTGGGCTAATGTTGTTTGGTGGGGCGGGGGTGAGTTAATATAACTAATTAACCCGTGTAGCGTTATCAGTTAGTATAAAAACTACCCTTGATAAGGGAGGTAAAGGGATCGTGCTAAAAATCATATCGAGATTTTGGTAAATGACCACGTTTTAAGGTTCCTAATATCCAATTTTAACATTTTTACGATGATGTCTGTATGTATGTGTGGATCCTCCACTCTAACTCAAATACTATCATTCAGAAAATTTTGAAACCTTGTATTTCGAACTTTTTCTGTAATGGATAAAGATTATGGTGAAAATCGGATAACCGGAAATGGTCACTATAGAAGCTCAAAATGTCACTATCAAAGAACTAATCATTTCAAAATAATATTAGTAATGTTTTAAGGATAAAAAAGTAAATAGAACAATAGAAAAGAAATTCAATAGTTTCCAGCATAAGTAAATATATGTGTATGTATTTACCTTAATAAAAATCAACGATTCACAAAAATGTTTAAGCTAATCCTCATTTTTGGATTAGTGAATTCTATTCCATCCCGGTATTTAAAATTTAGTCTTCATTTTATTACAGCTCCGGTGGCTCAATGGTTAGAGCAACGCCTCATGTCATGAGTGCCCTCGGGGCTCTGGGTACGAATCCCACTAAGGAATGAGAGGTTTAAAAAAAGGTAGTTACTTGGATTAGATGAGACTATATTTTAAGAATTATACTGTCAAAATTAGAGTAATATTTGCTTATCCAAAAATAATCAAATACTTAAGTCATGAATAATTACTAAAAATATAAGGAAAAACAAACAATAACACCTAATAATTAATTTGATCATCGATGCAGGATGTTAATACAGTGAATGTTGCATGGGTTATACCGCTTGCCAGAAGCGAGGGGCCTTTTGTATCTGCGGGGCTCTGGGCTGCAGCCCGTAAAGCCCATGCCTAAATCCGCCCCCGAACAGCAGACGTTTATTTTTCTCAAATGCGTTTTGTTACCACATTGTCATGATAAACCTTTAAATAATGAGCAGAAATGCATAAAAATAAAATAAAGTATGCCAGAAATCAATTTGAATAAAAATAGATTTATACAAAAATGAAATCTATATTAAGTTCCTTTTCTCCATTCCGAAATGAAGTCCTTAAGTTCAATCGGCAAGTCCGCTTTAAAAATCTCCATTTGTGCTCTTGCTTTCCAGCACGTATCCTGGGTTGATTGATGATTGTTCACCTAGCAGCGTTGCCACTTTGTAATTCTTTTATTGAGAAACCGCGACGTGGCACGACGCCGACCCACGCTGCCGCTTGCCGACGTCGCAGAGACGTTCCTTTGTTTTAAATAAGTGTCACGAGCAAGTCACGAGTGTCATGGACGGATTTGCCACGCAGGGCACTGACGCTTTAATGAGGACTTGTCAACAAGAATCCTTCTCAAGGATAGCGAAGGACTCGAGGATGAGATGATGACATTGTGAAGAAGATGGGATCATGTGTGTATCATTAGTGAGATGTATTAAAAAATTGTTTCTTTTCACACATTTCTAAATTAATTAAACATTATTATATATGTTATTTATTAAATACTATAAGACTAAAACCTTATTTTAACATTATTGGGAAGAGCTGATTAGTTTTTAGTACGGTGTAATATCTATAGGTGAGAGCACGAGATGCGTTGACATGGCTAAGTAACTGGGGAAAAAAATGGTGCTAACGCGACCCGTTACCATTGTACAGAAAATCTTTTGCTACATGATGCACAACAGGGTATGGATCATATAAAGAGAAATATAGGCATTTTAAGTTTCCAAAATGTGCAATTTAGCGGCAGCCAGCTACACTATAATCACAGAAACAGGTGCCAAAATAAATTTGTGATTGAAAGGTGTCAATGTCAACGTTTCTTTATGGAATTTGTACAAAATACATACATAGAACTGACAAAAGATAATGATTGAAAATATATAATATTATGCGTTATATATGAATAATTTAATATTTTAAATATTTTGTGTAAAAACCGGGTCGCAACAAAACTTGACATCTAACGGCACACTGTATGAAGTAGCCTATTCTTCGTAATGCATTGGAATACGTCGTGCACTCACCTATAGATACTACACCGTGGTTTTTAGTAACAATTGGACAATCAGAAGTCATAGTTTACATGAAGCATTAAACAGTTTATCTTAAAATAATGCGTCGACATAATTCATTTTTACCTCCCGCTACCCTTGGTGAAGGAGGTATAGGGATCGTGCTAAAAATCGCATATTGAGATTTTGGTAAATGACCACGTTTCAAGGTTCCTAGAATTCAATTTTAACATTTTCAAGATGCTGTCTGTATGTATGTATGTATGTATGTATGTGTGGATCCTCGATTCTAACTCAAATACTATCATTCAGAAAGTATTGAAATCTTGCATTTCTACCTTATTATAATATGGAAAGAAGCCATTAGATATTTGAGATGAGATTTATGTTATTATAAAAATTCAAGACTATTAAATATTCTACGGGTTTGCATTAATATTTTTACATACAGTGGATTAGTACAAACCCGAAACAATAATAATGATATCAACTATAAAAATAATTACTCTCTCTTTAACAACATTATTACTAACCTGACCTATAGGGCACGAGCAGGCAAGTGACTCGAGCGACCTTGAATTGCTTCGAATCAGCTGATTTGTGTGCGCGTCACTTTGGCACGAACATTGTCACTTTCACAAGACCAATATTTTGACTTATTTTGATTTTGAACTCATAAAAATTTATTATTTAATTTCATGTGTTTTACTTCTTGAAAATTATAAAATACTAACATTTTAGCAATTCAAAATCAAAATAAGTCAAAACATTGGTCTTAGCAAAGTGACACGCGCACACAAATCAGCTGATTCCAAGCACTTCAAGGTCGCTCAAGTCACGTGTTATGGATAAATTTAGAAAATTATCTATAATTTAAATCCCGGAGCCTAAGCTCTAAACAAACACAACTCCTTAGTTACACAGTTCTTATCTCAAATGTATGTAACCGACAGATAATTGTCACTGTCAAAGAACTAATCATTTTAAATTAATAATAGTAACGTTTTAAAAAGAAAATAGTAAATAGAACCATAGTTATATGGAATGGAACTTAATAGTGTTTCCAGCAGAACTAAATATGTAAGTATGTATATATTTAAATTAATAAAAATTAAATGGCAGGGGGTATTGTGTTGGCCACATCAGAACAATAGGCGATTTTTCGCGACGGACCAAACTTGAACCACGGTTATACGTTTGGTTCATGAAAATGTCACTGTTATGACGTAAAATAGGATATCGCAAGAAATCAGTTTGGTTAAATATAATAATAATATAAATATAACGATGGATGAGTTATATGTATTATGCAGTGTGTTCAATAAAATTCCCAACTCGAAGTAGGCTATGATCAGAGAAACGTATATCTCATCATTATTTTATTCAAAAGTCAAGATGTTAAAATTGATCTTGAAATGTAATTTTAAGAAAAAGTGACAGTAAGGAAAGATAAAGCATATTGACATTCATCGTTGTCTAATTTTTTCCATTTCTAAAATAAGATTCAAGAAGAAAATCTTTGATTTCTTAATAACATTTTTGACAATATCTCATGTCAAATTAACATTTAATTAAATTTTTTAAATTGGCATACATTTCTTTGTTCATAGCCTGCTCCGAGTTAGGAATTTTTTGAACACACTGTAGATGAATCAACATTTTAGCAGTTCCCTCGTTCACTTCAAGTATTTCGAATCCATTGGATAGTGTGACTTTGTCTATAATTATAAATTATTATAAAGTTTAAACAAACTAAAGGTGCATTCACAAATGAAAATTGTGTATGGTTTTTGTTTAAGTCATTCATAAATGTAAGTTTAAATTACCTGAAAATTAGTTTTAATATGTACAGACATCTGTGTAAATGCTTCAAAAACAAGAATAAAATATCGGTAGAGCAGTATTCAACAAGACACCTGTGCGCCGTGAAACTGTCATTCGCTTGACAGTCTCCATGTTCTTCTCGCATTTGTTTAAAAGGCCGAGTCCACCAAGTGGATACTAAATAAAGATGAGTGTATACATCTATATCATTTCAGACTCGTTCTCAGTGGTGAAGTTTGTGACGTCAAATTAAATCACAAACCTAAAGTTTGAACCTTGCAATGTTTAGATTTATGATTTGGATTTAGAGACCCTAAATTCTGAAGTGTAAATGGAGTCATTACATAATATGCGGCCAAAGTCTTTAAATATAAAGTATAAACCATAAATCTAAATCTAATTTTCATTTATGAATGCACCTTAAAACCTCAAACTCCCTAGTGTTTGATGAACCAGCTCGCCAGCTCGGTACATGTTTCGACAAACAAAGTCCATGATTGACGTCATTTGTCGCGAGTACGTACTGGTTAATAAAATTCATTAACCAAGTCGTTTTGGTTCGTCGCGAAAAATCGCCTAATAATATTTGCAATTAACAGACATGTGTCAAAAAACGAAGGTAGTTTATACAAACAAAATTAAATTTGGTATTGCACCTAGATATTTACCTACTATTTATAAAATAGTATGGCACCTACTAAATATGAAATCGTTTTATCTTTATGTGCAGCCTGCAAAATCGAAAACAATCCAGAATTCAATCCACTCTTTTTTGTTGTAACAAATCTGTACCCATTGCTCTTTCATGAAAGTTTAAGCACCTCTTCAAAAACGGTCTACAAAATTCAAATAAAATAAAATGAATATATAATGCTCCTCATAAATACATACAGATAACATTAGCCTATCGTTCTAAATACGGTCTACTTTATTCTAAAGTAATAAACATGAGGAATAAAGCACATAATTTGAATATTTGTCATATTGACATATATCAAAATAATTGTTCGGTTAACCATAGCTATCTGAAAGTAGCATTAATGAGAGAATTACAAAAAAATGATATTTATCAATAATGTCTTAATTTTCTGAAACCGATAAACTATTAAACAAACCACGGATGTTATTAATCATAACAAGCCTTAGATGTCTTAAAATCCTCGCTCTACGAGCTCGACTTCTTCGGCAGTTATGATATACATAACATTCCTAGGTATGTTAATAGCTATAACAAAGGGGCCTATTCAGAACTCAAATTTTGTGTAGTCGTTATGGTCTTTACGGTTGTTATGTACTATAAAGATTGTTAAAATCAAATTTGGTATTCTCAGTACTGAAAGTGGTTAATGTCAACAATTGTTAAGCGTTTTGACAGTCTTTATCAAAACGATTGCCAAAACTGTGTATTTATGGTTGTTATCACGTTGTTATTTGACATGTGACAGGTTATTATATCAATCAAATATTATTAATATTGACCTTTCTGCCAAATATTGGTGCTTTTATATTTTAGCAGGATGCAGTTTATTGTACGTATAGATTCTGGTTCTACTTGAATAATGAGCATAAGAGCGATAAAGACTGTGGTGGAAGAAAGTTCCTTTTGACATTCTGTGGTATTCTTGAAATCTCTGTGTGATGTGATGTTTCTGTTACATATTCAGCCAAATAAATAAATAAAATCTTTCCATAAATTTTCAATCACGTTGAGATCATTTGTAGGAATTAACAATCCCGTTCTAAATAATGTTGAAGTTTCCAAATATGATGTAAATATCGTATTGTTCTTTAGTTGTTTTGGGAAATCGTTTGCGTACTAAATATAATTGGAAATTCATTATTTAAAAAAATTAAAGCGTTGACAGATAAGATTAAGGTTAGATTAGGTTAATATATGTAGAATGAAGTTAGCAATTGTCAAATAATCTGGTTCATTCACAAGTATTATTTTGTAAAGATTGTTAGTAATACCGACGTAGGTTCTGAATTGACAAATTCATAAAGATTGTTACAAATGTTTTTATGATAACAATCTTTATGTGCATAGCAACCTTTATGACTGTATATCTCTGAATAGGCCACCAGTCGTTTTGGTTCGTCGCGAAAAATCGCCTAATAATATTTGCAATTAACAGCCATGTGTCAAAAAACGAGGGTAGTTTATACAAACGGAATTAAATTTGGTATTGCACCTATATATTTACCTACTATTTATAAAATAGTATGGCACCTACTAAATATGAAATCGTTTTATCTTTATGTGCATCCTGCAAAATCGAAAACAATCCAGAATTCAATCCACTCTTTTTTGTTGTAACAAATCTGTACCCATTGCTCTTTCATGAAAGTTTAAGCACCTCTTCGAAAAACTATAGCCCGCCATTTAGCACATAATTTTTTCACGGGCTATTCCCGGTTGCTGAAACGAAACAGTGTAAACAGTCCCTCAGGCAGAGCCAAAGCGAGTGTGTGGATGCTAGCCTTGCTCTAGTTGCGGCATTCGCATAATGGCAAGGAGCAACGTTATTTATTATTTCCGATTTTTTACCAGGGTAGTTTGTGTTTGAAAAAGGTCGGAAGGGTTCGCGGCGCGACGCTCTGGAGAATGGAGAGCGTCCTGGAGAAGTCCGGGTTTTCAGAAGATGGGATTGTGAAGGTACGCCCGGAAATTTAGGATGGAGGAGTTAAGCTTTTTGGCCCGCTTGATCTTTTGCTGATTTTATTTAATATTTGAAAAGGATTCTTTTCTTTACTGATTTATTACAAACAAACCAAGACATGAACTTCAAATACAATCGTATATGTATTGGGTAATAATATACAAAGCAAAAATAAAAAGCTTTTTAAAAAAATAAATAAAAAGAAGTACCTAAGTGCGTACCTACACGTATGTTTTCTGAAAGAGAGCGACATTAACTATTTTTGCGCCAAAAAAGCGGCGCGAAAGTTATATTTCCCATGAAAACATTTAAACGTTTTATTTGTAATTTTATTAAAAATTAATACTTATAATTGTGTTTTGAGCATTGGATATGTAAATCCCAAAATGTTTAAAGGAACCTAATCGTAATTATGTGATTCGCAAGATATTGCAAATGAACAAAAACGCACGTACCAAAACTTATCGTTATTTATTGGTTTTCGTTTAGTTGCTAAATTTCTGTCACAGAAACGAAAGAAGTACACCACTAAACTTGTAGAAAATCAGATCTAATTATTAAATTTAAAATTATTTTTTACCTTCCATCATACCTTTAAAAAAGGAACGTATTGTTTTTGGTCAAAAAATTTGATGGTGAGTTTTTTAATGAATAAACACGTTTTATAGTCCCTAGAATACAATTTTACTACTTTTGCGATGTCTGTATATGTGTGTGTATGTATGTGTGTGTGTGTGTGCGTGCGCGCGTGCGTGTGTCTGTGTGTGTGTGCGTGCGTGCGTGCGTGCGTGCGTGCCTGCGTGCGTGCGTCCGTGTGTGTGTGTGTGTGACGATTTTTTCTCCGTCGTTAAGTCTAACACTACAATTCTAAAAATTATAATTCTTTCGTAATCCTCTTTGTTATATCCATATTTATATGTATGTGTGCATTTGTGTCTGTATGTGTGTGTGTATGTGTGTGTGTGTGTGTGTGTGTATGTGTGTGTGTGTGTGTGTGTGTGTGTGTGTGTGTGTGTGTGTAACAAAATTTTCGTTTACGATAACTCTAATACTACAATTCCAAAAATTATAATTCTTTCGTAATCCTCTTTGTTATATCCATATTTATATGTATGTGTGTATTTGTGTCTGTGTGTGTGTGTGTGTGTGTGTGTGTGTGTGTGTGTGTGTGTGTGTGTGTGTGTAACAAAATTTTCGTCTACGATAACTCTAATACTACAATTCCAAAAATTATAATTCTTTCGTATTCCTCTTCGTTGCATCTATATGAACAGCTTATTAGATTTTGGTTATAATTGGTCAACCGGAAATACCCTCATTTTAAGATTTTAACGGTTTTTCTTGAAAAACCCCGCTGTTAAATATCATTTTTTCACATTTAATATTATTATAAATATTAAAGAACATTTTATTCTCTATACGATTTGATTACATTTTATACTTCACATTCAATGGATATTGTGTTAAAAAATTATAAAGAAATTAAATTTCATAAAGCAGCCAGCAATGCAATAACATTGGAAACAGCTAAAAAATATATTTAAAAAAATTCTGATAGACAGATGGCAATGTTAAGTGCGATTGACATAGTATGTATGTGTTACAATTTTACTGCAAATATAGAATCAATTCTAAGAAACTTTCTGTTTGGAATTTGTACAAAATATATAGAACTGAGGGAAAGTAATGTACTGGAAATATAGAACCTTTCGCAAGAAACTCTCTGTATGGAATTTATATAAAATACACAGAACTGACGGAAGGTATTTCAATATGGCTCTTCGTCACCGTCAGTGATGTGTCATTTTCCTGACTCTTATACTATTATAACTATTATTGTACCTATTTAATAGATTATGAAACATATTTTGGATATACGATCATATAGTCATTGCCGGATAAAAGCAAATTTGTACACCCAAAAATGGGTATTAAATTCCGGCTCTTAGCTGAAGCCGTGCCAATTAGAAAAAAAAACAGTTCATTACTACACTTTATTGAGATGAAAATTGTTTCCTTAGTTTTGATTTTAATAAAGACATCAAGGTTTGAATGGAAATATGAAATTAACCAGAAAGCATTGTCAGATTATTATTTATAATTTAACAGTTTTAATTCCCCTAGTAATTAATTTGACAGCTTCGACAGTTTTTAAGTCTCCCAGAAATTATTTTAATAACTAACTAATAAATAAAATGTTCTATCAGCCGCTACTGCAAAGTAGCACTACTACTACTACTAGTACTACTGTGCTACCCCGTTCAAAATTTATTACTAGTGTATAAGTGCCCCTGGAATTAATTGAAAAATAGAATAATAAGAAAAATCTGGATTGATTACAAACAATAGTAATTCTCTTATAGTTCAGTAATTCGATATTTTCGTAATGGAAAGCCCATTGAAAGTTTTCCTGCATTAATGTAAAGGAATTGAAATATTTTTTTTATTTTGAGTGAACAAGTTCATTAGCAATTGTGCGGTAGGGTGAAATAAAAAAAAAATCTGGCCGCAAATGAAGCCAAAGCAGCAAAAGCAAGAGACAAGAGCTACAGCAACAACATGGAGTAAATGATGAAGAAGCGTGTCGTCTTTATTATTCATGATATTCGGCAAGTTACCGTAAGATTACAGCTACTTGAAACAAACTTCAACTAGTTATGTTTAATGAAGGTACGCAGCGGCAGTAGCAGCAACTCCAAATCCAGCCGAAGAATTCACGCTACGCTAATTCCACTGCAAAGCCGAAACAGTTACCCGGATTTACAAAGTCTAATTAGAAAAAAGACCAGCAATGGAGCTTTGGTCATTGTCAGCATGCGCCCATCTTAAATTAGGATTAGACTGACGGTATCAATTCGGCAATCGGCACACTAATCCAAAAGGAAAAAAAAATGTAAAAGATTATTCCCAATACACAATAAAGAATAAGATTTAATTCTTCCTTTTGAAATTCTCTATAAATTTACTGCCTAACTTGAAACGCATTTTTTACACCTACGTGTTCTTTTATTCCTATTTTATAAAGAACAAGACGAGAATTCTACTTCACTTGTATAATTTTCTTATTGAATAAAACATGTGAAAACATTTTATTATCTTAAAACAAAAATAGTTATTTATGTATCAAGGTACTGAAGTTCTATTTTTTATAACGAATGTGTAATTTAGATGCAGAGGCCCTAGAGCCGAAGAAAAAATACCATATGAGTAATAGAAAGGAACTTCATTGTAGATATTAATATTTAATTTCAATAAAAATTGAAAATGTGTGACAATGAACACTTATTTTGATATCTGTCACTTGCTGTTAAACAAACAAACTTTCAGTTTTGCGAACCTCCGGACATTGAAATTAGTGTAATGAACACTTCTTCATCGGAATTATTTAATTCGTTTTTCTTGCACATATTTTTTGACATTGATATTCCTGTTAAGAATTAATGAATCACTAAAGTAATTCTATACTGTAGTACAAGAATAGAAAACGATATTGAGCAAGGGATAAAAAACTGTTGAGGATTAGTGAATAGAAGAAATTGGATGCTGTTTTAAGAATAAAGAGCCATAAAAATATTCTGGGTCTGTGACACATATTATGTAAAATGATTCTAAAGAATTTTCTAGAAAACAAAGAAATAAGAAATGTTTAAATTTAAACTAGATCCTAAAGACGACAACGCCACTAGAATAATAAAGTTCTTAGAATTAATTTAAAGAATGTAAATAATTATACATGATATAAAAAAAGATATGTAAGTGCTAATACTTAACGGTAAAACACATTAATTTCAAATTTAAAAAAAAAACTACATATGTAGGTACTAAGGTATTTTAACTCATTGTCGAAGGGTCGGAAGTATTTAGCATATAATTGAACAAAATCATTACTATTTCGAATTTGTTGTATTGAATAACTTTAGATGACCTTGAATGTAAATGCTTAAATGAATTATTCAGTAATAATAGGTGCTCTCTTTTTAGGGGGAAAATGAATTGATCTTACCTCGTACTGAACTGAACTGAACTACTCCTATAATCTGTTGTTTGTGTGATTTGTTTTTGACACATTAAATTATTTTACTTTGAGTCTTAAATATGGGTGTATTTCTTATGGTAACGAAACATGATATAACATTTCTGTTTCTGAATCCAACTAATTTCTTCTATATCAGTCATAATATCAAAGGCTTACAAACAAGACAAAATATATAGCAGTCCATCATATTGACGTGACATTGACATTCGGGATCAGTTCAGGATCTATTTGATCCACTAACAAAGGTGGTGTTTCGCGGGGGCAGGGACGAAGAAAATGGGTAGTACAAGATCATTTATCCCATATTAAAAAAAAAACGATTTAGGGTAAATACGTGTTACTCGGAGTTGATATTCTTTGTAAAAAGAAAGCGGCTAATATAATAAGAGAGTGGGAATAAATTGAAAATAATTTGACGGATTTTTCGAAAGCTTGTTGCCAGGCAATAGTCACGAAAGCCCGTGGGCAACAGGTTTGAGAAAGAAATTGGAGAATTATTTTCTAATTTATCGAACTCTCGAATTGTATTTAATTAGATTATTTTTTGATCCAAAAAGTTCTTTCGAACAACGGAATTAGACTTTTATACTTTTTGTAATGCCATCTACTCTCATAATTTACTAGCTTCATTTATTTAAATGGCCCAGTTGTCAAGTATGTTTTGACAACTTAAACACAACTTGGACAAGGCAAAATAAATATAAATAATTCGGAATTATATTTATAGTTACTAATTATGGTACTTCTAGAAGTGGTTCCTATATTTTTTTAGTTTATTTCATGATCAAAAACGGCACTCGCTCATTTTACATATGTCAACAAAAATAAAAACTACAGAGATTATTCCCGGGAATAATCACTAGCAGCCGTATGCATAAGTGCAAGCTTAAAATGGTTTTAGCAGCATTTTACGTAGTGGCCAGTAACATCAGATAAAATGCTATTAGCGGGATGGTATGCATAGTTGTACTTTTACTGGTCACTACTAAATAGCCAACTTGCATTATATTTAACCTGGCAACATTGTAAAATTTGGTTATTTTTTAAGTTGACAGCTGTCAGTTCTATATGTTTTGAGGTAGAATATCATTTCTTGTATTATTATAGCGTCCTTGTTATTAGATTTTAGTTTCTAGTTGATTAGATCAGTTATATTAGATTATATAAATTTAAAAATAGTGGTTATAAGTGGATATACAGTTATCAAGTGCTGTCATCACATATATCAGGGAGTATGTTTATAAACGGATTGTTACATTTTAATTTGAATAGTCAGGCACTTTATATATAGAACTAAACACAATGTAAAATGGAAGAGGGCTTGTTGAATAGGTATACACGAGGAGTTGGAAGAAATAGAAGCAATACAAGAATTTATTGGAATCAATGACGAATTCTACCCTTGTCGTAAGATTTACTAAAATTTGATAATGGTGAAAAAAGTGGCAGATAATAGTTACCAATCCCATATTCAAGTTACCTATTAACACCCTTATTGAATTCGGTCACATGCAGAACGGCGTTACAATCGAGCGCAGGAATGTTGTGGGAAGATTGTTTGGAATAATGAAAAATAAATGTTGATGTTTTATTTAATGGACTACAACTTCATATAGAAACGGCAATAATTGCAGTGGCTGTTTTGCGTAACATTTGTGTTAATGAAAGAATCGAAGAGATTGATGAAGAATTCGCAGATGATGAAGATAAAGATGATGGCAATATTCCTAAGAGGCATCCTTCGAAGGCAATATATTGAAAAATATTTTAATTAAAAACAAATATAATGCAAAAAACTAAAGTGTTAACAAATTACTTATAGTTACATGTAGAACAAAGCTAAAGACAAACAAAATGCGAACTAAAATATGAATGAATTATTCCTTTACATGTACAAACTTATTGATAAATACTAAATAAATTTAAACTAAAAAAATATTGACACTATTTAAAATTCTTCCCGTTTTTCCCTTAAAGCTGCAATTCTTGCTTCTTGGTATTGTTTCTCATAATTTATTTTTAATTGATGCATCTCTTCGGCATACATTAACACTACTACAACTACTTTTTTTATAACTACTAAAACCGTTGTTTATAGGTTTACCTTAAAAGTATCATAAACATGCGTCAGTTGGTTATTAACACTTAGTTGCCAACTAACAATTTAAATCCTACTAAATGTCACTATACATAAGGTTTTGCTTAGTGACATTTTAAATTGTTTTTAAAATGATCTTAGTGACCACTAACAAATTTATGCATACGAGAATAGAGCTTTATTCTCATACGTAATATAACAAGTGATATGATTATCATCGATGATATTCTCGAGTGAAACCGAGTTGCAGATTTCACGAGTCCGAAGGACGAGTGAAATGTGCTGCTTCGGTTTCACGAGCAATATCTTTGATTATTAATCATATCACGAGCTTATATTTAATGAGAGAATATAATGAATTTTTGTGACACATTGTGTGTGCTGCTAACCTAACTTTTAATATATTGTATTACAACATGGTTAATTTGACAATTGCCTTATTATTTTCATCGTTGTTGATATCAACCCAACGATTATTACACATTTTTATACTCAAAATTAACTGTCAATGTCAAATAAAGAAAACAAATTCCTTAGTAACGAATATAAATAAGGTGATAATTTCTTTGTTTTTTATCATCGCTGTGATAGACATGTAACTATGGAGATTCTGAATGTTGATTGGCGGAAAACATGTCACGTGACTCATGAATTATATTCTCAGTATAATAATGACAGGACTGGTTAAAACGCAGACACGCGACATATAATGAAGCATTTAATTGGTTTTAAGAAACATCAAAAAATAATCATTATAATTCAACGTATCTTTGAATCCAGTTAGCAAATTTGAAAATAAAACTGTTGTATTTGTGAGAGTAAAAACTCGCATGATTCTGATTGAAAAGGGAAACATTGAAGAGTGAAAGTCGCTGATCACTGCCTTGAAAGCATCGGAAGCGTAGCCTATTCATTTCCATGTCTGGAATAGATCAGTAGAGTAAACACAGCGTCCTAGCGATGGAACTTTAAAAAAGAAACTTTGCCTCCAATGACAACTAAAGCCAAGCCCTTTTCTCTGCTCTGAATATTCAATGTCCACCAACTCCTTAATCGGGAAACTTTTTTGGGTCGAAAACTTATGAATATGGTTGTAAAAAATCGCCGGATATAAAACAGCGAAAGCATCACAAAACAAATTTTTAGTTTCATATAAAAACATGCGATCCTATGACAGTTTTATGAAAGAAAATAAAAATTTCCTTATTTCTTTTAAAAGTGAACTCTCAGTCTTATGTTTACATATGCAAAACACTTTTACTTTATGTTTAAAAAGTAAGCAGAATAACAACTTTCCTGACTCGGAAATATCAGCTTTTCTTGCAACACAAAAGTGAAAACCCTAATTTTAACTTTAGACGTCTTTTCGATAACATGCTTTTGAAACTCGGCAATAAATTATTTCCCAACGGAACTTTCATTAAAAAACATTTTCAGTATTTTCTTATTGACAGTTTAAATTTTGCTCGGCAATCTAAATTAACGTATTTATTGTAATATTTTTCTATCTTATAATAATAATTCTATATACTTGTATGTATTAAAATTAAAAACTCAAAATGCCTTCTTTATGCTGATGATATGAAAATTTACAAAATTGTTAACAATGTCAATGATTGCCTTGAATTACAATGTGACATTAATAATATTATGGCTTGGTCATTTGAATCTGAACTGCCGTTTAATGTAAAAAAATGTGAGGTCATGTCGTTTTCAACGAAACAAAATAATTATATTTTATGTGAGTATAGAATGAACCATATCAATTTGGGTAGAGTTAGCACTAAAAGGGATTTGGGAGTATTATTTGATCCTAAGTTTGATTTTTCATTACACGTTAACAACTTAGTCACTTGTAGTTACAGAAATCTTGGATTTATTGTGAGAAATTCACGAGATTTTCATAGCATTACCACTCTTAAATCCCTTTTCAATTGTTTTGTTCGTGCCAAATTAGAATATTGTTTCCTGATTTGGAATCCATTGTATCAAAATTCGATAAGAGCTATTTAAATTATTCAGCGAAAATTTGCAAGATATTGTTGGTATAAGGGTCATTTTGGTTCTCAAAATGATTTTCACTACAACACTGCATTGATAAGTCTTAATATGCTATCTCTTGAGAATCGACGCACTGTGCAATCTCTATTGTTTATTTACAAATTAATTAATAATGATATAATGAATTCCAATCTCCTTGCATTGTTAAATTTTCATGTACCCAGAACAAATCATCCTCGCCAAAAAATATTGTTTTCCATTACAACAGCTAGGACAAATTACGAATTAAAAAGTCCGTTAAGGCGTTCATGTTCTGCATTTAATGTTTTATACACTAATTGTGATGATATTGACTTTTTTTCTGATTGTTTATTATTATTTAAGAAGAAATTGATGACATATTTCTCATTGTATTAATTTATAACCTGCTTATAGTAATTTTTCTTTGCACAATTTATTGTACTGATAATATGTAAATGTATTATTTTGTAGTACCCCTTAATTGGGAACTTTGTTCCTGTCGGGTACTTACTTATAAATAAATAAATAAATAGGGTGATCGTCGAAAATCCGGTACCAAGAATATTTCGTTTATTTTGAAATGTTAATAAACAAAGTTAAACTAGACAAAGAGGTTCATAAGATCGTAGTAAGGATCTTATATCACTTATAATTTTAGCGGAAAAAGCGCAAAATTTAAAATTATCATAGAGAATAGGTATTTTTATATTTTTTGTGCAACCGGACGCGAAATAAGCATTTCGCAGCCGCAATACAGGCCGCGAAATTAAACTTGGCGACCGTTGTTATGGTAACGGCCGTGAAATTAGGTAAACAACCACTTTGACACTTGAGAATTGAATGGTTTTGTTTATCAAATGTTAATCCCAAAGCCACCTTGAAAGCTAACTTTCTATTTACATTGAAACTGTTTAAAATTAATAAAATTTGTAATTACATATTTTTTACGGTTGCACAAAAAATATTGTGTACACCTTGTCCGCGAAATCCTTTAGCGCCCTCGAGATTGTCTTTCCTCGGCCGCAAGTGGCCTCGTCGACAATTTTTCTCTCGGTACGCTAAAGAGTGATTTCGCGGCCTTGATATACAAATAACTATTTTAAAATGTAAAAATATATTAAAACATGATCCAAAACTTCTCAAATTTGGTATTTAAAACACGTGTGTAATTTGAAACATTAGATTTTGACTATACCTATGTGAAAACCGGAAGTGGTACTTAATTTGGAGCTCTTAACAGATTTTCGACGAAAAACATAATAAAATATAGCCCAAAATTTGGTATTACAGACATTTCTATTTATTGGAACAACAAATTGGGTGGTCTATTCAGAACTCAATATTTGTGTAGTCGTTATGGTTTTTATGGTTGGTATGTACTATAAAGATTGTTAAAATCGAATATGGCATTCTCAGTACTGAAAGTGGTTACTTTGAACAATTGTTAAGCGTTTTAACAGTCTTTATCATAAGAAACTATGTATTTACGGTTGTTTTCACAGAGTATAATTGACTGCTATGTATTTTTCCTTTCTTGTAAGTATTTGATATTAAAATGACAAAAATAGAAGAAAATAATTAATTTGAAACGTTATGTCTTGTTTCTTTACCATAAGAAATACACCCATATTTAAATACTTAAAGGTAAAAGAATTTAATATGTCAAAATCAAATCACATATACAACAGACTATAACCACAAGCAAATTCAGCATTATTATATTATAAATATAAATTCTACATATGTTTTTATTTTCTCCTTCTTATTTTAAAGAAAATATACTGTTCTTTTTAGGAGTAGTTCAGTTCAGTTCAGTACGAGGTAAGATCAGTTCATTTTCCCCCTAAAAAGAAAGCGCCTAAGTATGATTTTGTAAAGATAATAGCGACGTAGGTTCTGAATTGACTAATTCATATTGTTACAAATGTCTTTATGATAACAATCTTTATATGCATAGCAACCTTTATGACTGTATATCTCTGAATAGGCCACTAGATTTTGTTTACGAATGATCAACCGGAAGTGATACTTTACTTAAAGTTCATTGCTATTTCAAACATGGAATTGACGGGAGGTCATGTGTTGGCCACATCAAATTTTTACCTTCCGTCACCTTTAGGTAAGGAAGGTATTGTCTTTGGTCAAAAAATTCGATGATGAGTTTTTAATCAATAAGCACGTTTTAGGGTCCCTAGAATACGAATTTACTATTTTTCCGATGATGTCTGTATGTGTGTGTGTGTGGATGTGTGTGTGTGTGGATGTGTGTGTGTGTGTGTGTGTGTGTGTGTGTAACAAAATTTTCGTCTGCGATAACTCTAACACTACAGTTTCAAAAATTATATTTTTTTCGTATACTTCTTCGTTACATCCATATGAAGATCTGATTAGATTTTGGTTACAATTGGTCAACCGAAAGTACCATCATTTGAAGATTTTAACAGTTTTTCTTGAAAAAACTATGTTAAATATAATTTTTTCACATTTAATGTTATTATAAATAGTAAAGAATATTTTATTCTCTATACGATTTGACTGCATTTTATACTTAATATTAAATGGATATAGAGTTAAAAAAATTATAAAGAAATTAAATTTCATAAAGTAGCTATAGCTATGAAAACAGCTACTATATTAAGAAAATTCTGATTGAAAGATGTCAGTGTCAAGTGAAATTAACATAGTGTGTTTGTCTTCTAATTTTACTGAAATATAGGATCTTTTGCTTTCTGTATGGAATTTGTATAAAATAAATACAACTGCTTTAAGATAATGTACATGAAATAATAATAATAATAAATCTTTTATTTCCGCAGATACATTACACTGTATATAGAAAACGTCACAAAATAATAATTTAAGACATACATTTTCTGTATGAAATTTGCATAAAATACATGCAGCTGCCGGAAGGTAATGTACAAGAAATAGAATATTTAGCAAGAAACTTTCCGTATGAAATTTGTACAAAATACATAGAACTGACGGAAGGTAATGTGCTGGCCACATCAGATTTTTTTATATAGATTTATCCATATTTTAAACGGTGCAGTATTTATTATTTAAACTTTTTATTGTGAATTGGACAAACACAGCGGATACCGGTGCAATTTCGATAATAAAAATCTTGTGTGATTATTAAATAAGCTACCGTGGAAGTCCCCTATATAGATTTGCCGCGCGAGTGCTCGGCTCGTAAAGAATGGTGGTAATCTACGCCGGTGTTACGCCATGAGGAATCAGCATAAAGAATGCGACAGAAGGAAACGGATCTCGATTTTGGCAGAACCGAAGTAACGGATGTTGCTATTGCCGCAGCCTCGAGATATTCAATGGCTGGCTATAAAACAGAACGGCACTGTTCCCTCACCAGCGCCCATCATCCAGAACCAATGGCACGAAAGGAAAACCAATAAAATCAACAAACCTACTTTTACCATAAATTAAAACAAACAGTGATCTCGATGCATACACTACCAGTAAACACTCTTCAGTTATTTTACTCACAAATCTAAAGCTTCAAACGCAATGCAGCAAAACAAGAAACTTCGTAGGGAAATGAGAAAAACTCTTACTTGCCTTTTAATCAATTTTATAAGTTAATTCATCAAAGAAAAATAAATGTAGGGATTTCTCGGGTCACCAATTTACTGTCACATAATGCTTATTAAAATTGACAATATGAATTGAAATACAACGACTATACGGTTTGTGGTATATATTTTTATTTATATGGAATTGGCTTTAAAAATTTTTTATCAATATAAAGTATTAATTATTATATACTCGTAAATGTACTATTCGTACAGAATAAGATATAAATAATATTATTTATGTGAAATAAATTGTGAAAAATTGTCAGCCATCGGGATTCGAACCCGAGACCCCTATCTTGCCGGGACAGTGCTCTTACCAACTAAGAGCACTGTCCCGGCAAGATAGGGGTCTCGGGTTCGAATCCCGATGGCTGACAATTTTTCACAATTTATTTCAAATATACAAACTATTAACTCATTGTTAATATTAATATTATTTATGGTACAAGTGTGTTAAATTTTATCCAACGCCTCTTCAAATAGTATAATACAATATTTAAAAGATTTGACATTTTGAAATGACATTTGGTAAAAAAAAAGGTGCCGAGGAGGCCAAGGCCCTGTTTCATAAAAATTACTAGTCGACAAATTACAAGTTACAAGTGACAAGTGTACAAGTGACAAGTTCTAGTAATTTCTGTTTAAAGAATAATTTTGGACTACTTGTTATTTCCTTGTACAAAGTAAAGGAAATATTGTATAATGTACCGGTATTTCGGTTTTCAGATTTCAGCGGAAATATCCATTTTAACCATCCCTGAATTCATTCTGACTAATTTCGTCGTGACGTCTGTACTTAAGTATACATGTGTACGTACGTATCTCGCATAATTCAAAAACGTACGTATCTCGCATAATTCAAAAACGGTAAGCCGTAGAAAGTTGAAATTTAGTATTTAGAACTGCTATAACATCTAGTTGTGCACCTCCCTTTTTGGTCATTACATAATTTCCAGAAATGGTACTTTATATGAAGCCTACAATAGATTTTAATAAAAAAGTATTTTAAAATATAATCCAAAACTTTTCAAATTTGATATATAAGACTATTACATCAATTGAAATAACATAGTAGATTATGATTAAAACAGGCTAACCGGAAGTGATATATTACCTGAAGTTGTTAACAGTTTTTCTTAAATAAAATTGATTTTAGAAATAAATGCTTTAAATAAGAGTTTTAGAGAATTAAATTCTGCGTCTAACACATCAAGTATTATTAAATTAGCTTTTTCTATAAGCTAGATATGTAAATTTAAAACTTATATACTTTTTGGTTTTTGTAATGAAGCTTGGTATGGATAAAAAAAATAAGAAATAAACAAAAAATAGATTTAATGTCAAATCACGTCAAATACGTGCAATTTTATAATTGGGTCTATATATCATATTGGTCTTGCGTACAAGGAAGTCGTGTGGTGTCCACATCTGATTTTTCATTTTGTAATGCTACGAGTTTTATAATATTTATATATTCTGATTTTCCGCTACTGGTTTTTGTATAGTTGCAACTATTTAAAAATTGAGATCAGATAATTCAATCCACAGTTTTATAATTTGCCGCACCATGATCTATTACGTCAGAGGATGTTTTAATTCACGTGATTTATTTGAAAATACATTTTCAATAATTTATAACTCTTTATTTAGGGATTCTTTCGATTTTGTTTTCATAAATAATGTTTAAATAAATAAAAGTACTCATATATAATATAGTTTTGCAAATACCGTTTGAAAAATTATTCTCCTTAATTGTTTTCATTTTGGGGCTCCTACAATTTATTATATATGTATCTTGTATTCCAGAATTAACTTAATTTGTTGTAGTGGCCCTGATAATTTCTCTTTTGTTAAACATATATTTTTGTTTATTGTTTAAACATCGTTGCTTATATCATTTGGCTGATTGGTCCTAAAGGCATCGATCAATCTCACTCTAATTCATAACATTTATGTTATTTATCCTAAATCTGTAATAAACCTCAGTGTAACTACAATAACGCCGAAATAGAATTTAATGAATACATCCTGATATTTTAAACACGAATGAAACGAAAACAAAAGCCATGTAACAGTCGTAAAACATTCCCCTCAATCTCTTGTTGATCTTAAAATCCAATTATTTTGAACGCTTCCACAGTTCACATTTTAACTTGTTACATATTTCCGCAAAAACATTCAACATTGACTTCCGACTAGTCGCGAAGATTTGTTCTGCTTTTTGCCATCGTAAAAAGAGGTACTTGTATCGAGAAATGTTCCAACGTTGTTTACGATAATATTATAAGGAAAATAAGGTATTCTTGAAAAATATTACAGGAAATAACGAAAATATACTTTTTCAAATTAAATATATATTTAAAACTAATAGCATCATGTAAAGAATAGGTCTGAGCTTAGCTTTGATCTTCAACTGTTTCCGAGAAAGAGGCTATTTTATATTAGAATCGAAGAAAAACTGACATAGATAGTGATCAACAATCTTTTGTTTATGCCAATATATAATAATAACTTTTATCCACAAGTGTCAAATATAATACCCATAATTCAACCGATTTTTATCAATTAATGACCTTTGTTACTGTTGCTAATGAAATAATATTGACAGTTCAATGGACTAATATTATTCAATCGTTATGTCAAATTCAAATCCTACCTTCCAAAGAGTACAAGCAAAATTACTTTTAATAAATAATTCTTTCCACATAAAGAAGCCAAAATTACACGAGTTTTGTCATTTTTCATACTTTTATGTTCTTCTTAAGAATGAATTATAGCTAAATACTCGGTTTTAAGATTTTCTGTTAAATGTCAAATTATTTCATAATTTTGTTACAACAACAACGATAACTAGATTTGTCTATGTAAACAAAAACATTTTTGCATCTGTCAGTGAAAAAATTCTAATTATTTGTCAATACAAATATGTCACTGATATGTTATTATTTGACAATTGTGGATAAAGTATAGTATTCTATTCGCATGTAATGGTTATTACTCATTCGAATGATTTACATCACTCGCATTCGCTCGTGATGCAAACTTCATTCTCATGAGTAATACCATACATTACATGCTCATTGAATAATATACTATTATTTAGCATAAGCTACGCGTATATAAAAATATAGTTTTTTTACGTCGATTATGCAATTAATCTTATTTTTTAGGCATTAATTTTTTGTAGTAGACAGATATTTGAGTTTTGAGAAAGACCAAATTAATAATCAGTACTATAATATAATCGAAATATCTTTTTACCTCCCGCTACCCTTGGTAAGGGAGGTATAGGGATCGTGCTAAAAATCGCATATCGAGATTTTGGTAAATGACCACGTTTTATGGTCCCTAAAATCTAATTTTAACATTTTCACGATGATGCCAGTGTGTATGTGTGTATGTGTGTGTGGATCCTTTAATCTAACTCAAATACTATCATTCAGAAAATTTCAAACCTTGTATTTCGAACTTTTTCTGTAATGGAATGAGCCCATTAGATTTTGGTGAAGCTCAAAATAGTTTTTCTTCGAAAAATACCTTTAAATGTTATTTTTTCGAGATTAATGTTATTATAAAAATTAAAGATTATTAAATTTTCTATAGATTTCCATTAATACTTTTTCTATATATTTTATAGATAAATAAATAAACAAGATTATTAAATTTTCTATAGATTTGCATTAATACTTTTTCTATATATTTTATGGATAAATTTATAAAATTATCTATCATTTAAATCCCAGAGCTAACGCTTTAAATAAACAAATGTATGTAACTGACAAATAAATGTCACTGTCAGAGAACTAATCATTTAAAAATAATATTAGTAACGTTTTAATAAGAAAAAAGTAAATAGAACATTAGAAAAGGAATTCAATACAGCTTCCAGCATAAATAAATATGTAGGTATACATTTAGATTAATAAAAATTAACGATTCACAAAAATGTTTAAGCTAATCCTCATTTTTGGATTAGTGAATTCTATTCTATCCCGGTATTTAAAATTTAATCTTCATTTTATTATAGCTCCAGTGGCTCAATGGTTAGAGCAACGCCTCATGTCATGAGGGCCCTCGGGGCTCTGAGTTCGAATCCCACTAAGGCATGGATGTGTATGAAGGCGAACCCACTCTGTAATTGGGATTTAATCCTGTTGAGGGGTTTAAAAAAGGTAGTTACTTGGATTAGATTAGACTATATTTTAAGAAATAAACTGTCAAAATTAGAGTAAAATTCGCTAATCCAAAAATAAGGATTAACTTAATCTTTTTTGTGACTCGGGCTGTAAATGGCGGGAGGTATTGTGTTGGCCCGACCAGATTTTTTAGTTTCGATTTGAAAATTGAATATTTTGATGGTAATTACCAAGCAATATTTATCGTATTATTCTATTACCAGATATCCACCTTACCGTGAAATTTTCACATTCTTCCTATAATAAGTAGTAAAAGAATTATGTATAATTAAATTTAATGCCAGGATTCCGATAACATTCCTATCTATAACAAAAAATGACAGTGATCTGAAAAGCGTAACTGAAGAGGAATGAATGTTCGAACGATTTCTATTAAATCTAATAAAATTTCCAGATAATCTCCTCCGGACAGAAGAATCATAATTTAACATTAATGTTTTAATTGTCTGAAGTTGCAGCGACAGACGGCCGACTTGAAAAATCCATGGAGCGAAATAATAACGTCCGCTTTCTCAGGGTTTCTCAACCCTTCTGCTTTTCGGAGCACTTTAAGAAAAGACTGTGTTTTTGAAGCAATATAAGTGTACTTGTAAAAATCTAAAAAAACATTAAGATTTCAAAAAAAACAATTGCATTTTTAAAGAACGAATGTCATAATTGTCATTTTATTCTGTAAGAAGGAAGCTTGGGTTACGACGCAGAGCGGAGTGGCCCAACTCTTCGCACAAAATAATCGGCAATTATTATGAAATGAGTTCTTTATACTATCTTTCTCTATTTTGCGTCTTTTATGCAATTTTTAAATATAAAATCATAGTTTCAAAATTAAGGGAATTTGGTGTCAGTTGGTAATACTAATGTAAAGTTGAAAAATTCAAACTCTAATCTTAGTAGATATTATAATATCAACTATCTACGATAATTTCTATTTCTTTCTTCCTTCAATTTCAAAATGATTTAAAATAGCTATTTGTGTATTAACAGCGCAAAGTGAGACATTTCGAGACAACAACCTCTCAATCGACAATGTCCATTTGCGATCTAAACACAGAGAAGATTTTTCTACAGTCGCCACAATGGGGTCCTCCACCATAACAAAAATTTATTTGTGGAGTACGATGATCGACTGGTAGCAGAATGGAAAATGATCGGACACGCAGTCTAATGTAAATAATTTATTTCCTGGCCTACGTTTCGACTGTTACTACAGTCTTCCTCCGGGCTAGAAATGGTCAATGATTATAAACGGTACCGTGGGGATCCCCCATATGACCCAATGGAGATAAATTGAAATTTATTAAATATTGTATTTATATAATATATCAAGTCAAATAATTTTAAGCTGGAAATCAGAGAAAACTCAAACAACTTTTAAAAAAATTTAAAACGTTCTGAATTTTTAAAAAAGTGCGCCAATCTTTTGCAGGTGGCAGCACAACTATTTTATACTTAATTTAATTTATCGTTATTTTCCATTCTTCTTGAGCTATTTCTTTAATCTAATCTAAGCATTTTATTATTTCGTTTTTGTAAATGAATGCCCTATTTTATTTTCACAGCAGTGCGGCATTTTCTTTGGTTATATAATATACCTACAGAGTAGTTATGTCAGATTCTCAACATTGTATAGTTAGAAATTTGAACAGCGAGCGTTTTTCTATTTTGTCACGCATGAGCGGCAAAGTAACATTTTCATTTTGCGTTGACAAAAGAGAGTGCAAATAGCTAATAATAAAATCCTTAACAACCGTTTGTATTCGTTTATTTATTTGAATTTTTTTGTCATTCATAATCATCAACCTTAAAAAAAATTGTACTAATTTCTTATAGCACTCGAATAAGCTATTAACGAACTGTTTTATATAAATAAATAAATATATCATCACGGCTTATTACCCATTGCTGGGTGTGCCAATCTGTTTTGTGCACAGATTTCGGTAATGATGACATATTTGTACCGTGCGGGCGTTTACCAGGTGTCACCTTACGGGCACTCATTGCTGACGTGGAGAGTGCAACACAAGTCAATTTTGCGCCAATTAAAATTCGAAATATTTGGCGTCGGTCGGGATCGAACTTGGTTCCCCAGAATGGCGACCAGACACTCAGGGACGCGGCCACGAACTCTTTTGGGTGCTGTAATAGCTTTGTTACAGACGCAAAATAGAAAAACAAGTTTATTAAATCAATTTTGATTATTGCGTACCTTAATTTTTTGAGAATCAATGGTTTAGGTATTATTTATAAACGATTCTATGACGAATCCCTTATCAGATTTGGAAATGAATTCAAGATGATTATATTAGTATTGAGCGAAATGAATACACGTAATTTTATATCGTTATAAGTCTAACTCGTGGTTTACTTTTAAAAATAAGCACATACTAAAGGACTGACGTCATATAATATAAGTCAGTGAGATGTTTAAAAGTTTTTATTTAAAAAGTAATTTGGAAAGTGCACTTAATGCTAACATTCGTCATTCAATCATTTGCAAAAGAAATAAATCGATAATTAAGTATCAGACACCACTGACATGAAATTACTACAAAACAGACCTAATCAATAATGAACAACCACTATGAATACACACTGTAAAGTGAAAATAAAAATATCCCTTACTTTTTTGACTCCATTATCTACAACAGTCTCGAATCCGTAACCTAGGATAGTCCCATTTATTTAACAATTTCATTTCTGTAATAATTAAAACATTATTAAAATGCGTTGTGCAACTTAGCTTGGGAAACCCTGTTCTCGATGATAAATCTTGCTGTGTTGCTAAAAGGTCGCGGTAGTAAAAGGGTTACGGAAGCAGAAGTGGAGATATTTACTGTGCAAGATACCCCGCCCCGCACAATGAAAGAATTATGACCCCGGTTAATGGAGTTTGCGGTCAAATAACCTTTTGATCATACACAATGCCACCAAATAAAGTTTTTCAAAATGAAAAACTTGCAGGGGATTTTAAACCGTAGAACAGTCTTTGTTAAATCTATACTACGTACCTTTGTTTACTTTTATTCACTTAAGCCAATAATATTAAATTTGTGTAAGATTTCAATTCTGAAATTATAATTTATAATCAGAGAATATGTACAGTGCGGGTTTCCAGTTTTGAGCTGAGGGGTAAGGGAAAGAAATACTTATTTCGCAATATTCCATAGATGGCGTCAAAAAATAGTTATTATGATCCGAGGGTAAACAAGACAGGAACTGATAGGAACGACCAATTATGCGGATCAACTGCCAATAGAAAGTCTGCGTTGTTTTAAAACTTATTAGACAATTGTTATATTGTGCAATTAACAATCAAATAACTTTTTCATACCTCCACCCATTTTGACTAGTATCAGAACTCAAAATCGTCCAGAAATGCGCTGTTGCTGACCTAGACCGGCAAAAGGAGTTTGCATTACTGTTCTAGTGATATGTCAATTTAAGATTATTTTCAACACAAGAATTAGCAAAATGCTTACAAATTTTAGGGTTAAATCTTTAATTGTTGTAACTTAAGTAACTAAATTTTGTCACTGTCATTACTGACATCTCGTATAGATTAATTATAAGTTCCGACTTTATAAAAAGAAATAAAATAATTACGCATTTTAAGCTCAAATGTAAGTAATTATAATTAAACTTGTAATGCAAAACCGACAAAAATATATGTTCATCTTTTGGGTTAGGTAACATAGAATAAAGTGTATAGAGAAATATATACAAAGAATTTATGGAGAAGTCGGTACAAAAAGTCTTGTGTATCACACGCCCAGAAACTGTTTTGCGAGATCTCGTATTTGCAGGCCGAGCTTTCAGCTCGGCCTATCAAAATAACTCGGTCTCGCAAATGTTCAGTTTCTGGCCTAGTGATACAAATAACTATTTATAAACATTTCTAAATTATAGTTCAGGAATAATATTTTCGCACTCCCGAGACTAAAGAGCGATTCTAATCACTCATTTCAGGGACTAAAGTTCAAATTCAGTCCCAGAGGGATTAAATATGAAAAAATCCTGGGGGACTAAAGGTTTCCATCATATAGTTACTATGATTTATTTATTCGTATCTGCACCCACCTTCGGCTTGGGAAATAAACTTCACCCACATGATTGAATATCCACTTTAGTCCCTGAGTATATAATATACTATTAAATTTCTTTTTAGAAATAATTATCATTTTTTCCCACTGCGGTTTGTTGAGTCTAGCTGTCAGAATTTGACTTGACTTTGACAGTTATGTGTTGACAAATAAGTATTTAAGTTATTACACGCTTACGTGCAAGGTTGATAGTTTGTTATAAATGCCTTACCCTGTACTCTGCACTCTCTCGAGACATCTGCTCATGAAGGTAGCACTGTGTTTTTGAGATAGTTTATCACGTCGTGAAGACGTTTGTTGTCGGAACATGTAGTGTTTTGATTTTGGAGGTTGCCTCCTTGCCAGCTCACTGTGTAAGAATGTAATTTGTTTAATCTTTAATTTAATTATTCAGTAATGTTAATTTTAATAAATACTGAATAATAACTATAATCCGTGTCTATAAATCTAAGTGTTCATCGGCATCCCTCATCAGTGAACAAGTGAGTAGATGTGTGAAGTTAAAGTAAGGGAAGTGTAGGTGGTCCTTCCTTTTCACCAAGTCGTGGAAGCCAAACATCCAAGCGTCCATCAGTCAGTTAAAGCTGACATCGTTGGAAAACAAATAAGTGCACCCCCTCAAGTTACAATATGTTATATTAGGGCCGTATATATTTGGGAATTTCAGGTTCAATCTTGAACTGATCTCTAACCAACCTGGGTTACTTCCAAATAAATTATACAATTCTAAAATTTGACGGAAAATTTTAATTCACGTCATTTATTCCCGTCATTGGTACTATAATTGAGTCTTTTTAACTTGTTTTTATTTTATCAGTTTCAAGAAATAAATAAAGCACACAACTGTTTAGAAAGAGAGAATAGACGGGTTGGTTCTACTAACCTAGCAAATCTTCTGGATGCGTTAGGTCAGTTCAGGATCAGTTCTGGGTCACTTAAATTATGCCAATTAAATAGAACTAACCTACCAAGTTACTCGAAAAATCCCAAATAAATTCGACCTAGGTAAGCGAGTAAATTAACTGTATTTCGTGCAGATTTAAACTTAGCCCATTATTCTTGTTCCGGACCGTGCATTAGAGTAGTTATTTTTTTATTATTGCCCCCCTTCCCCCGAATGGTATTAAGTAATTAAATATTACCTACGTCTGTAACTTTTAGGAATCTGGTTTTTATATTGACTATTTCAATCATAAATTTATAAGCCAATCCAAATTCAGGATTCTACTTAGTTACCAAGTTTCATTTCGACAAAACACCGTCACAAAAATTTTATCGCACCCTTTAAGCCAATAAGATGTATTTTTACAAGCGAGTTTTGATAAGCGAAATTTTTTTGACGTTTTAGAAACATATTGTTTACCTGTCCAAGTGTTTATATTTTCAGTGTTATCAGTTTTTATTAGAAACGAGTCGATTCGGTCAGGAATCTATTTAAAACGTTAAAACAGCAAACTTAAATATAACACCTCAAAACACAATAACAATTAGAATATTGTTGTCAAGAAGAAAAATATATAAATGATTACCTGATTTTTATTTTGGAAATAGTCATCCGAATACCATTCGTGGTTAAATTTTATCCAGGAAAAAATTTCCGATTGCTTTACTCGAGCCTGTTGCCAATTTATCTCGTGACAGTGATCAAAAATTACTCGTTTCACAACTCGTGATTTTTTGTCAATGTCACTCAATAAATTGCTAGGCAACCAGCTCTCGTAACAATCAGAAAACTTTTCTGGCAAAAATTTACCACTTATGATATTATATATGAAAAAATCTCAATACAATATGTGTGTTATTCACTATTTTAATAAAAATTAAATATCTTAATTTAATTGCATTTGAAGCACTGAATCCTTCCGGAAGAATTCACTCTTCCCTATTAATATTCTTTTTAATTCCGTGGCATAAATAATTTAACTATAAAATACCCTACTATTTATGTTTCCTTTATAAATCAGCGATGAAGCATCCACACCGAAGCATTCCAAACAAGCAAAATAAAGAGTTGGTTCGTTTGAAATTAGCACATAATTTCAAAAAACAACGACATCAAACGGAAATTAAAACGGGTGTAATTATGTCAATACAAAAATATTTAAACCTCAAAGAAACATTCTCATAAAAAACACAAATTCCTAACGATTTTCCTTCCTCTCTTTTGAAGTTTTTTACATAACGATCGAGAACGCCGAAAACACATTAAGAAATCGTAAGAAAATACATATTTTACTACTGTGGCAAATAATACAGTGCGAAAAAGTTGTTATAAAAGATTGAAAGAAGAGAAGAAGACACAATTGAGTTAAAGCTCTATATTTTCACCATTTTCTAGAAAACGGTATTTTGACATTCAAATAAAATTAATGGCCGGTCGCACCAACGTAACTTAAACATTAAACTAAGCTTATATTAACAATATTGCATCGAAATGAATTATCAAATTATAATACAGTGTGTTCAGTAAAATTCCCAACTCGGAGTAGGCTATGAACAGAGAGACGTATGTCTGATCATTATTCATTTCAAAAGTCAAGATGTCAAAATTGATCTTGAAATGTAATTTTAAGGAGAAAAGACGATAAAGAAAGATACAGTATATTGACATTCAGCGTTTTCTAATTATACTTAAGTGCCTAAGTAAACCAATAACTATATTATATAAATTCAAAAATATAGGTTGTCATTGTATAATTATTACTTGGGAGAACTACTGGTTTAATATCAGATATCAGAATTAACATACTTCTATTATCAATCGTGGAAATAAATTATATAATAAAAAATCTGATGTGGCCAGCACATTACCTTCCGTCAGTTATATAAGGTATTTACGAAAATTCTATACCGGTGAACTGTAACCGGTAAACAGCTTTTTATTACGTTATAACTACCGGAATCGATATTTGAAGAACGCAAGTGGTAAACAGGGTAGATCCATAACCTATGAAAAAATTTAGTACAGGTTAGAAATTTGACGTAGTTAACAAACTGAGCAGAGTCCTACTTTGAACACATTTTCACTTTTAACGCGCGCGCTTCGCTTTGAATCAGTACCTTTTTTTGAGATTAGATTCTTCATGAATCCGGTTGATGGATCTTGTAGATATTGTACAATTTTTGAACACGGTAACTTTTTGCCACTCGTGTTTCCGAACATAGTCGGTAGATGCGGTATCTACGGGTAGAATTTTCGTAAATGCCTATGTATTTTCTATAAAATCCATACAGAAAGTTCCTTGCAAAAGATTCCAAATTTTTTGTATGTACATTACCTTTCGACATTTGTATGTATTTTATACGAATTCCATACAGAAAGTTTCGAGCAAAAAGATCCTATATTTCAAGTAAAATTATAACACAAATATACTACGAATATGTCAATTGCACTTGACACTGACATCTTTCAATCAATATTTTCTTAATATAGTAGCTATTTCTAGCATAGATGGCTAATTTATGAAATTTAATTTTTAATTTATAATTTTATAACTTTATATTCTTTTTATATGAAGTATAAAATGCAGTCAAATCGTATAGAGAATACAATGTTCTTTAATATTTATAATAACATTAAATGTGAAAAAATGATATTTAACATCGTTTTTTCAAGAAAAACTGGGTACTTCCGATTGACCAATTATAACCAGAATCTAATCAGCTCTTCATATGGATGCAACGAAGAGAAATGCGAAAGAACTATAATTTTTGGAATTGTAGTATTAGAGTTATCGTAGACGAAAATTTTGTTACATACATACACACACACACACACACACACACACACACACACACACACACACACACACACACACACACACACACACACACACACACACACACACACACACACATATATATATATATATATATATATATATATATATATATATATATATATACAGAGTGTCCCATTTAAGGTACGAATGCATTGGGATCTCGAGAACCGTAAGAGCTACGAGGTTGGTTAAATTAGACAAAAGTTGCCCCATTAGGAGACCATTTTAATGGTATTTTGTTATTTGCGAAAAAATGCATAGGTCACTAGATATAGGCGAAAATGTAAATTTTGCAGTTTTTTATTTTTGCAAATAACTTCGAAGTGTGAAATCATACTGGATTTTGGTTTGCACTTCTTTAGGGCACTTTTTTATGTTCTTTCGACTGGCGATGCTCTATTTTTTATCAATGTTGGTTTCCGAGAATTGATGTCAAAGTTTTAATTTTTATATGGACGCCATATTGGAAAGTTACGCCATTGAAAAGAGATTTTTTTTAACTTTACAATGATATAAAATAGTAATAATTTATTTTTATAATTAACAGGGAAATTAACAAAAAATGTTATTAATACTAAAATTTAATTGAGAAAAGTAAATCGAAGGCTGCTATTTAAGAAAATAACTACTTAATAAACAAATAATGTTAAAAATACAAAAATAATTTACAAAAACTTCACAATAAATTTTCTATTAACCCGCCATTTCGTTCTACACACTTCTGCGCCTTCGTTCTGTTCCTTTTATAACTTTTCTCAGAATTTGATTTAGGATTCTTACTGCGGCATTTTTTAAGTCATTTTCATTCTGATATTCCCGAATAAAAAGTTTATTTTTTAAGTATCTGTATTTAAGTAGCCTTCGATTTACTTTTTTCAATTAAATTTTAGTATTAATATCATATTTTTTGTTAATTTCTCTGTTAATTATAAAAATAAATTATTACCATTTTATATCATTGTAAAGCTAAAAAAATTCTCTTTTCAATGGCGTAACTTTCCAATATGGCGTCCATATAAAAATTAAAACTTTGACATCAATTCTCGGAAACCAACATTGATAAAAAAAATTGAGCATCGCCAGTCGAAAGAACATAAAAAAGTGCCCTAAAGAAGTGCAAACCAAAATCCAGTATGATTTCACACTTCGAAGTTATTTGCAAAATTAAAAAACTGCAAAATTTACATTTTCGCCTATATCTAGTGACCTATGCATTTTTTCGCAAATAACAAAATACCATTAAAATGGTCTCCTAATGGGGCAACTTTTGTCTAATTTAACCAACCTCGTAGCTCTTACGGTTCCTGAGATCCCAATGCATTCGTACCTTAAATGGGACACTCTGTATATATATATATATATATATATATATATATATATATATATATATATATATCATCGTAAAAATAGTAAAATCGTATTCTAGGGACCTTAAAACGTGCTTACTCATTAAAAACTCACAACCGAATTTTTTGACCAAAGTCAATACCTTCCTTACCTAAAGGTGACGGCATGTAAAAACGATAGAATGAGCATGCGTAAATGAATTCGGAAATAAGAATTTTAAAAATTAGAATAGCTTAAAACAATGTTTTAAAGTTTGAAAATCGACAGTTTTACAACAAGACATTAAAATATAAACACACACTTGTTGGCCCTCAAAAAAAATTTAAAATGTATGTCCCGCACTGTAATAATAATAGTAAGATGAACCAAGGAGTACTTTTAGGCTTTAAAGCAGAATTGTTATGCGTGTGTAAGGATGAAGGAATTATGTAAAATTCTTTCTTTCGCAAATTTTATTGTGGAGGATCTTCTGGCTATGAAAGAGCTAATATTGCCGAGCTTGTGAATGTCGTAACTCCCCTAAATCGAGTACGGCTAGGAACGTAATTCAACCCAGATTGCATTTTTTATTTGTTAACTTGAAACTCACTGCCATCAAGAAAGAGAGCGCGTTTTAATAAGAAATTAGTTTCTTTTGCTGCTATCTTTCATGATTTCATTTTGGATAAGACATCGACTTGAGCCTAAACTCATAATATTTTGGCCGATTTACATTTGTAACAAACATGTTATAAAACGTCTACAAATTTCTTTAGACTAGTTTAAAATATTGACTTTATGCTTACAAAAACAATATGTTATTCAAGTATTCCGCCATTTAATATTGAGTTACATCGCCTTTATTAGTAATACGAAATTTATAGGAATTGTATCCTCCTCTTGGTGCTGATTTCTCAGCATGAACCATAGTCTTGTCAGGGAGAAAAAGCCGAAATAATTCAAATTCGTCTGAATTGTAAATTTTATTGTTACCTAAACCAAGATCTTTTATTATCTATTGCAACTCAGTTCGGATTCGTTCCAAAGATGTTTCGTCACTAGAAAGTTTTTCAACCGTTATTTATAAAGAATGTGTTCCAAATAATTGTTGAAACCTTTGGACCAGCCTCTGCTGGCCACAAATTGATTGTTTTTCTCTAAATCGGTGTATAACTATGCGTAAAAATATTGAGATTATTTAAAAGCATGTTGCCTATGTCTCTGTTGCAAAAACCAAGAGTACACGACATGCTCCACTTTTTTTACATTTTTTGTCAAAAAAATAGATGCTAGGTCCACCGGCCTCCTACAAGTCACGGCCTCTCGGGAATTTCCCGATTTCCCGGTCGCCATATCTGTCCCTGCCTGTGAGACAGCGATAGTGATACTTTACTACTTTCATCTTACTTGAATAATCGTAATTTACACGTTTTTTACAATGGATTCACTTCACAGCCGTTTATTGCTACATCGGGAGTTCCTCAAGGATCTAATCTTGGCCCTTTGTTATTTAACCTATTTATAGACGACATAGTAGGCCGAATTAAAAACTCAAAATGCCTTCTTTATGCTGATATGAAAATTTACAAAATTGTTAACACTGTCAATGATTGCCTTGAATTACAATGTGATATTAATAATATTATGGCTTGGTCATTTGAATCTGAACTGCCGTTTAATGTAATGAAATGTGAGGTCATGTCGTTTTCAACGAAACAAAATAATTATATTTTATATGAGTATAGAATGAACCATATCAATTTGTGTAGAGTTAGCACTAAAAAGGATTTGGGAGTATTATTTGATCCTAAGTTTGATTTTTCATTACACGTTAACAACTTAGTCACTTGTAGTTACAGAAATCTTGGATTTATTGTGAGAAATTCACGAGATTTTCATATCATTACCACTCTTAAATCCCTTTTCAATTGTTTTGTTCGTGCCAAATTAGAATATTGTTTCCTGATTTGGAAGCGAAAATTTGCAAGATATTGTTGGTATAAGGGTCATTTTCGTTCTCAAAATGATTTTCACTACAACACTGCATTGATAAGTCTTAATATGCTATCTCTTGAGGATCGACGCACTGTGCAATCTCTATTGTTTATTTACAAATTAATTAATAATGTTATAATGGATTCCAATCTACTTGCATTGTTAAATTTTCATGTACCCAGAACAAATCATCCTCGCCAAAAAATATTGTTTTCCATAACAACATCTAGGACCAATTACGAATTAAAAAGTCCGTTAAGACGTTCATGTTCTGCATTTAATGTTTTATACACTAATTGTGATGATAATGACTTTTTTTGATTGTTTATTATTATTTAAGAAGAAATTGATGACATATTTCTCACTGTATTAATTTATGCTTATAGTAATTTTTCTTTGCACAATTTATTGTACTGATAATATGTAAATGCATTATTTTGTAGTACCTCTTAATTGGGAACTTTGTTCCTGTTGGGTACTTACTTAAATAAATAAGACTGTCTATTTTTATATTCATTTGCTGCAAATCGGCAGGACTTGTCCAAAATGCTTTTCGACCGTCTTTATAAATATGAATATATTCTAAAGTATTCAACCGCAGCTCGCTTGAGAAAACAAAATATTAATATAAGTGAGTGGTGGTTAAGCAATTAAATTCACGTTAACAGGGAGTTAACCTCTCGAATGTTGTGAGCAAAACCATGGTTTGCTTGATTCTGTTCGTTTGAAGAAATATAAACGTCAGTTGTGCTTGGCGTCGCCTTCTGGGACGTAGCGGTGATTAATTACGCCAGACATTAAAATACAAGCAGAAGAGGTACAATATTATTTTCCACTCAAAGTACTTAGGATCCGGAACGGAACTTATTTCAACACTAAAAGCACTTTAAACATGAATCATGGGCACACTTGCTACGTGTGACATAATTCACAAACACGCGAAAGTTAAGGACAGTTCCACTGCGCACGCCATTTTGTCTTCGCAGGAGGACACGTTCTGCAAACGATACGTCGTTTGTCCTCTGTTTTTCTTATATATGTTACGTTCAGAGCCAACTCGCAGATTACTACACGTACCTATTGAACTAGATTCTCTCCAAAGAACTGATCTTACAACTTCATTGCAACTGACCACAAGATTTATACGTTAATGTGCAAAATAAACACTCTTCATTATGTATTTGTACAGATGAAGATGTTTTTCTCTTATAGCTATAAACCGTTCTAGTGAAAAGTATTCATATTTAACTACTTCTTTTAAGAAATATACACAAAACTTACAACCTACAAAAACGGTGAAATATTTGTATAAAATTCTTTCGACTTCTTTAAATATAGAGTTAAAAATGATGGGTGACAATAGTTCGACCAGCATTTAAAGCAGCGTTTTTTAAACTATGGGTCGCGACCCAAATTTCGGTCGCGAAGATGTTTGAGTGGGTCGCGTAAACTATTCACAATTTTATTATTTTGATTACTATACCAATCATATTTTTCAAAATGTATAATATAAAGTTTCACTAAAATGTTACTTATGTTAGCAATACAAAACAGAATTGTTACTCTTAATAACCCTACCGAGGCATTGTGTTCATTTTGATTAAAAAAAGAAAAACCAATTCTGGGAAATAAGTAACTGAAAATATTATTACCTTTTTCTACTACTTATCTACATGTGCGCATCTAGTTTTTCTGCTCTTGTATAATTACTAAAACTAAATTTTAAGAACCGCCGCGATTTGAAGAACATTAATTTATGTAAACTACTAGTATTTTTACCTCCCGCTACCCTTGGTAAGGGAGGTTTAGGGATCGTGCTAAAAATCGCATATCGAGATTTTGGTAAATGACCACGTTTTAAAGTCCCTAGAATCCAATTTTAACATTTTCACGATGATGTCTGTGTGTATGTGTATGTGTATGTGTATGTGTGTGTGTGTGTGTGTGTGTGTGTGTGTGTGAGAGAGAGAGAGAGAGAGAGAGAGAGAGAGAGAGTGTGTGTCAAGTACAAATATTTTACTGAGGCGTCATGTATTAAGTTTTTTCTGATACCTTTGATTACAATTGAAATTAACTATAAATTTAATAATGAATGGCCTTACTATGGTCAAAACTGTAAGTTTTAAATCTGTAAATCGCAACGAAAGCTGCCACTCTTATGTATAATTTTATATTAATCAACAATAATGGATGTGTTTTTGTCAGTTTCTTTACAGATTTAGACTTACAGATTTGACCATAATACGACTATAAATATGATGTGAATATGGTTTTGTTACAGTTAATATTACATGTTGTAAGGATGGTTAGTCTTCTCAATTCTACTCTTACATTTTTTAAATAATATAATGTATTATATGTTACCCTCATCCTCTGAAATTGCAAACTTTTAATGTTACTTTATATTAAGGGATGTATGTTAAAAAATATACCATGTGAATATAGTTTTGTTACAGTCAATATTACGGGTTGTAAGGGTGGTTAATTTTTTCAATTGTACTCTTGCATTTATTAAATAATATAATGTGTTATAAGTTACCCTCATCCCTTGAAATTCGAAACTTTATACTCTATAATAAGAGATGTAGGTATGCTAAATATACTTTACGAATTTGGTTTAGTTACAGTGCATATTACCCGCTCTACGGGTGATTAATCCGGTCTATTTTACCCTTGGTAGATTATAGTAAATATAATGTCTTATAAGTTACCCTCATCCCATGAAATTTGAATGTTTCGACGTTGCTCTATATTAAGAGATATATGCAGAACCCCCGTAAATATAACTTTATTACATTTGATATTACGTATATAATATTATAGTAAATACATCTGTTAAGTTGTTTCGGATTATAGCACCAGGGTTATCCAAAGTATTTTACTTAACGAATCGGCTGCTAATTTCAGTATCATTTTAGTAGAGCGCTTTTCTTGTTTCAAAGGTGACACAAAAAAATCATTAGATGTCCGAAAGCCAAGAAAATACTGTCAGTTTTGCAGTTTTGGTGCGTGCGTTTCTGTGCATTTGTAATGTCTTCTGAACCAAATAATTGCGATGAGATTCCTTCAGACATTCTCGGATTAACATAGGTATCCAAATGTACAAAACACAACTATAAATATTAATAATCAATTAGATTTGAAATAAAACGTTTAAATGTAATACAACTTTCGCACCGCATTTTTGGCACAAAAATAGTACTTTCGTTCCGGTTTCAGAAAAAACATATTCAGAAGTAATATCACAAGACTTTCTTCATTTTATCGATAAATTTTTATTTTGCACGAATTTTTTTGCTTAGCAACAAACACGAAAACAAACTACATGGTTTTACCTAATGTCAGTTTGCTTGAGTGATTTTGCTTAAAAGCAAAAAGAATGAGTGCTTAAAAATAAAAGTTTATCTGAGAAAATCAGAGAGGTCATGTGGTATTTGGTGAGATAAATTCCAAAGACAACGCAAAATGAAACAATTTAATTATTATTATTTTATTTTTAAACTTGAAATATTAACTGTCACACTGACAGTTATAAACAATAAGAACTGTTTATTTACTTGGTAGCGGAAATTTATCGGGGTAACGGAGTTTTATCATATATAATATCATAAGTGGTAAATTTTTGCCGGAAAATTTTTCAGATTGTTACGCGAGCTGGTTGCCTAGCAATTTATTGAGCGGCATTAACAAAAAAATCACGAGTTGTCAAACGAGTGATTTTTGATCAATGTCAAGAGATAAATTGGCAACAGCCTCGAGTAAATCAATCGGAAAATTTTTCCAGGATAAAATTTAACCACAAATGGTATTCCGATGACTATTTCCAAAATAAAAGTCCGGTAATCATTTATATATATATATATATATATATATATATATATATATATATATATATATATATATATATATATACTTCTTGACAAAAATCTTCTAATTTTTATGGTGTTTTGAGGTGTTATACGTAAGATAGCTTTTTCAATGTTTTAAATAGATTCCTGTCTGAATCGCCTCGTGTCTAATAAAAACTGATAACACTGAAAATATAGGTACACACTTTGGCAGGTATGTAAACAATATGTTTGTAAAACGTCAAAAAAAATTCGCTTATCAAAACTCACTTACTTGTAAAATTATGATATCTTATTAGCTTAAAGGGTGCGAAAAAATTTGTGACGATGTTTTGTCGGATTAAACTTGGTAACTAGGTAGAATCCTGAATTTGGATTGGCTTATAAATTTATAAGTGAAATAGTCAGTATAATACTGTTCCCATTGGTTGAATTTTCAATTGTTTTGCATCATGATTGGTTAAAATCTAGTCGTCGGAATTTATCAGTTCAAAATCTATTTAAACAAGTCTATAGAAATTTGTAGAAATTTCTCCCTATTTGCGTAAGTTTTATAATTTGTTTGTTCAATATGTAAACCGGTCCTTCAATAATTATGATCCTACGCTCGTTTGCCATATATGGCCTACCTTTCGTATATTCCTGTTTAAATCCAGAAATATCACCTATGTGAAATTCCGTTCGTGGCGTGCAACCGCAGCTGACAGCAGTGTCCGGCATCCTCGGGAGTCCTGGCCAGGATTAGAGCGGCTTAGCCCGCCCGACCGCACTATAATTCCCGCAGCTTTCAAGGAGAAGTACAGCAGGAACACACGTGCGGCGCGGAGTACAGCGCCACCCAGCTCCTACCTTCATTAGCAATTATTGTTGTAAGCCTTCATTAAGTGGCGGTTCAATTCGGGAGCGCGGTGTGGTGTGATTGTTGGGAATTGGACGGAGATTAGCCAACAAATAATTTATAATATGTGTGTCATTTTAAAATAGGTTACCGCAGGTTAATGACCACGTCCTTATGTAACCTCTAAAATAAAATAAATTTGGCTAAGTTATTCCTGTTCAAAATTTAACTAAAGTATGCAGTAGCCTTCAAAAATATGTGTGCACTCTTAGATTCGTAAAACTGGACCCTTTTTACCTTCCGTTACCCTTGGTAATGGAGGTAGGGATCATGCTAAAAATCGCATATCGAGGTTTTGGTAAATGACCACGTTTTAAGGTCCCATGACTCCAATTATAACATTTTCACGATGATGTCTCTGTGTATGTGTATGTGTATGTGTATGTGTGTGTGTGTGTGTGTGTGTGCGCACGTGTGCGTGTGCGTGTGCGTGGGCGTGTGCGTGTGCGTGTGCGTGTGCGTGTGCGTGTGCGTGTGCGTGTGCGTGTGCGTGTGCGTGTGCGTGTGCGTGTGCGTGTGCGTGTGCGTGTGCGTGTGCGTGTGCGTGTGCGTGTGCGTGTGCGTGTACGTGTGTGCGTGTGTGCGTGTGTGCGTGTGTGTGTGTGTGTGTGTGGATTCTCCACTCTAACTCAAATACTATCATTCAGAAAAATTTTCTATTATGGAAAGAGCCCATTAGATTTTGATATAAATCGGATAACCGCAATCTTGAAGCTCCTCGAAAAATACCTTTAAATGTTATTTTATTATAAAAATTAAATATTATTACAGATTTGTATTAATACCTTTTATACATATTTTATGGATAAATATATAAAATTATCTATAATTTAAATCCCGGGCACTACTCTTTAAACAAACAAAAGTCCTTGGTTACGCAGTTATTCAAATGAAACGTATATAACTGACACATAAAGATCGCTGTTAAAGAACTAATCATTTCAAATTAATAATAGTAACATTTTAAAAAGAGAAAGTAAATGGAACAATAGAAAAGGAAATCAATAAAGTTTCCAGCATAAGTAAATGTGTAGGTATATATTTAGATTAATAAAAATTAACGGTTCACAAAAAAGTTTAACCTAATCCTCATTTTTTGATGAGTGAATTATATTCTATCCCGGTATTTAAAATTTAATCTTCATTTTCTCATAGTTCCGGTGGCTCAATGGTTAGAGCACCGCCTCATGTCATGAGTGCCCTCGGGGCTCTGGGTTAGAATCGCACGAAGGCATGGATGTGTGTGAATGTGAACCCACTCTGTATTTGGGATTTAATCTTGTTGAGGGGTTTGAAAAAAAGGTAGTTAGGTACTTGGATTAGATTAGACTATATTTTAAGAAATAAACTGTCAAAATTAGAGTAAAATTCGCTAATCCAAAAAAAATAATCATTTTTGGGACTCGGGCTGTAAATGGCGGGAGGTATTGTGTTGGCCACATCAGATTTTTAGTCTAGTGATCGTTCCTAGTAATCACGGAAATATCTTGCATCTTCTCCATGCATCATTGCATATGGCTCTCTTTATTTTGTTATTTTTGGTTAATCTTTTTTAGTTAAAGAGAATTATAAATTTGCCCCATTGTACTCAAAATATTACTGAAAGTTATAAAATGCTGTCTACCTTTGCTTTTTTGAATACTTCAAACTTTCGGTATATAATAAAGGGAGAAATCATGAAAAAGTTAATACTCAGCTATTTGTAGAATTTGAAAATATTTACAGTATTTATTCAAATAATGTTTTATAAAATCTAATATAAAGAACGCCTAAAGTTTGTCAAGCCGTTATCAAAAATAGGGTAGGTTTTTTTCAAAGAATCGAAAATCTGGATATATGGTTAATAAATTTGTTAAAATTCGGGTTATTATTCGTTTCCAAATTATATACAATATACATAAACTAAAAACTTAATATATTGGAATGAATTGAAAATGATGATCATGACTTTTTAACTTTTATTGTCTACATACCTTGTACCTGTAACTTCTTTTTATATTTTAAAATAAATTTTCATTCTTTATCCTCGACTTCTTACATGGGATAATGCCAAACAAATCGTAATCCAGTTGATCCCGAAGATTCGAAAACACATTTTGTTCGTGTTTAGCTGAAGCCATGTAAACAAGTAAAGAAGCAATATTGACAGCTAGGAACTGGCTGCCACTGTTAGCTTAAATCTCTGTAATATAAGTTGACAGCTGACGTTTAGCCAAACAATACTAAAAATATGTACAATTGAAAACAACATTTCAATTCAAATCAATATTATGTTAAATTAATATTATTCGTTTATTTTTTGTTACATTTGGATGAACTGATAATTTCTTTAACATATGTAAACGTACCAGTTAATGACGTCACAAATCTAGCTAACAACAAATTATTAAAAAATTATTATTAATAAGAAAAATATTGTATAAACTTTCATTTAAAATACTCTTTGAAAAATGTGAAATAGGCTCATTATGTATCGCACATCAGAGTTACTGTATAAAAAATCTGATGTGGCCAGCACATAACCGCTCGCCAGATATTTTACCTGGTTGTACGCATAAAACGAAAATATTTTTAAATACAAATACATGTATTCATGTCTCACTACAAAATAATTATCACATATACGAGTATATGCAAAATCTATGGGATATTTTAATATAAATTACGTACAATACATATATTTTCTTTATATTCAATATCCTAAAATTTTCGATTTCTACTTTTCTTTTTCTTCATGTTCGTAATTTTTTCGTAAATTCCTTTTATATTCTTTTTTACGTATATTCTTTTGCGTTGATGACTTTTTTTTATTTTCATTATTTTCATAATGATGTACAATTATTTTTGACAATGGCGTACAAATATTTTTGACATGACATTTATGTGTCAATTAGAAACATTTGAATTTCTTGAATTTAAGTGGTTTGATCTGAGAATTATAACATCAAATTATTTTATATGCATTTCTTTATCTCTAAATTTATAGAAGATATAATAAGGAATTTATATTTATTGAATAAAGAATTTAACGTTCTTTAATATAAGTATTTACATAAATTTTCGATAAATAATATTTTTATATTTTGCGTTTATAATGAAGTCATTACGATACGCAATTGCGTATTGTAATGACCTTCATTTCGATACGCAATTTTTTGTTTTAGACGGTTGGTACTAGATGACGTTTCTTCAACCCATTTTTACCTAATTTATTTTTAGTTAATTGACAATTAATTTTAATAATATAATGTCGTTATTATTATTATTTTTTATTTAGGGATGATTATTTACATGAAAATGTACAAATATAATCACAAATTGAGTAAGTAAATGTTAATATAATGTTCGAATTAGTCCACATAGATGGACCTAGTAGTACTAAAAATTTGTAGATTGAACCTTTGAACGATAGAAAATTATTTTTAATTAATTTTAAAGCGTTTTAATTCAAATATAAGAAAAAATAAAAATTTCCTGTACACTGAGGCTGAAAGGGTTAAATTGTCAAACGTCAAAGCTGGAAGATAAGAAATTTCAATATAACCTCAAAATTTCTTTTAATTAATCACTTTATTTAATGAATATAATAATAATAATAATAATAATACATATTTTCGTCTTACTTTGCATTTCAAAATAAGCAATCAAAACATTCTCTGTTACGCCTTTGACATTATTTTCTTTACACCATGTGTCAAAATTTGCAAATTCTTTCTCATAAATCTCGCGCGATTTTTTAGGAAGTAGATTATTTCCTGTAGTCTGAGCTATATTACGTAGCTCAGGCGGAGTGCAACTGATTTCATCTTCCATGATTACACTAAATTCACTTAAATTTGTTCGTAAATATTGAAATGACATGAACTTTAAAATAATAATTGAATGTGGTCAATTCAATGTTACCAACTACAACATTTCACTTACAAATTTCCCTAAATCAACTCGGTTTAATATTAACAGTTTTTTAAAAATATTTTAGTTTGTAGAAGGTGCAAAATATAAAAAATAGTATAAAGAACTCATTTTATAAGACTTTTTTTCGCACTTGTCAATTAGAAAACTCGCTGACGCTCGTTTTCTAAATTTTGACGCGTGCGAAAAAAACATGTCTTATAAAACACGTTCTTTAATATACTATTAGATGATTCTTTTCTTGTAACTACTACTTCCGGTTGTCCAATTGTTACCAAAACTTAATCAACTCTTCCCATTATTGTTAGATTGAGGAATCCGTAGTTAAAAATGTCTTAAGTTTTATAGTATTTGAGAAATCGTGGATCCAACACACACAAACACACGCGCACACACGCACACACACGCACACACACACACACACACACGCACGCACACACACACACACACACACACACACATACGGACATAATCGGATTCTAGAGACCTTAAAACGTGCTTATTCACTAAAATCTGGATATGCGATTTTTAGTATGAATTCAATACCTCTCTTAGCGAGAGGTAAAAAGTTGGCTATGTTTTGGAGTATATATCATATCACCTGTCCATCATGTTGAGCAAATCAGTGCAAATGGAGTCGTTATGGTTGAGCGAGGCGTCCATGCGAGAAATCGAGTGCAATAATGTGTGTAAATGCAACGAGATTTCCCACAGAGTCATTCATATTCCTGAAACTGCGACTTTGATGTTGCATTATAATCACTCCTGTGGAATGCAAAACTACGGCTGGATAGTAGATACTGTATTAATTAGAGAGGGGATAGATAGTACATTTACTGATACAAATGGAAATTTCATTACATTTAGTTATTAAGAAATCTTTGAAAGAAAAAAATGTAATTTTCTTAGTACATCTCGGATATAGTTGAAGGTCAGATCTATGTTGATTAAGCTTTTCTACTCTTTCTACCTTCCGTCACCTTTAGGTAAGGAAGGTATTGTCTTTGGTAAAAAAAATCGGTGGTGAGTTTTTGATGGATACGCACGTTTTAGGGTCCCTAGAATACGATTTTACTATTTTTACGATGATGTCTGTATGTGTGTGTGTGTGTGTGTGTGTGTGTGTGTGTGTGTGTGTGTGTGTGTGTGTGTGTGTGTGTGTGTGTGTGTGTGTGTGTGTGTGTGTGTGTGACAAAATTTTCTAATGCGATAACTCTAATACTACAATTCCATAAATTATAATTCTTCGTTACATCCATGTGAAGAGCTGATTAGATTTTGGTTATAATTGGTCAACCGGAAGTACCCTCATTTGAAGATTTTAAGAGTTTTTCTTGAAAAAACGATGTTAAATATTATTTTTTCACATTTAATGTTATTATAAATATTAAAGAATTATTTATTCTCTATACGATTTGAATGCATTTTATACTTCATATTAAATGGACATAGAGCTTTGCTATAACTCTGGAAACAGCTGCTACATTAGGAAAATTCTGATTGAAAGGTGTCAGTGTCAAGTGCAGTTGACAGTATGTTAAATATTATTGTTATTGTTATAATTTGACTGGAAATATAGGATCTTTTGTCAGAAACTTTCTGTATGGAATTTGTATAAAATACATACAACTGCCTTGAGGTAATGTACAAGAAATATAATCTTTTGCAAGGAACTTTCTGTATGACATTTATACGAAATACATAGAACTGACGGAAGGTAATGTGCTGGCCACATCAGATTTTTTATCATTAATGTATATAGTTGGTACCAGTGCCGGTTCCAGGCGGTAAGCAGACGATGCGTTGCATCGGGGCGCGAAAGTGAGGAAATAAATTATAATTTAATATTAACAAATATTAAAGACATATATAGACTTAATATGTTAACATACTTTTATATAAAAATTCGCGAGTACTTCTCTCTATTAGTGCCACTTTATGTCGTAAGTAAACGGTGCCTTTGTTCAAAATTATATTTCAGTGCTCTCCACAATGTATAATTTACAAATTAGCACACACTTTAAAATCTAAACTTTGATACCTTTGATTCTTCAAGAAATGCTGATGAAAGACCTTCTCTTAGTCACTTGTATAAACAAAATCGTTTGTTGTGATCAACAATTTTAAAGTATCAATTTGGCAAGATATTTTTTTTACATTCTTTCTTCTATATTTGAATAGTACCTAAATAGGTAAGGGAAATTCAATATCGGCAATCGGCAGAAAAGAAAAATTATCTCATAAGATTTCAGAATTGTAAATCATAAGCATTTGATTCTTCCCAAAATAATAGTATGTAAATATTTGATTCATTGTCGGATTCATTGTTGTAATCAATATTGTTGAGCTATAATGAAAATATTCATTGTTGTAATCAACACCTTCGCAGGTCAATATATCAAAAGTAGAAAAATATCTTTTTGGTAGGATAATTAATGTTCGTTTAAAATTAGTGTTTATATAAAATAAAATAAAATATATAATCACGGCATATTACCCATTGCTGGTTGTGCCAATCTGCTTTGTACGCAGATATCGGTAATGATGATGACATATTTGTACCGTGCGGGCGTTTACCAGGCGTCACCTCACGGGCACTCATTGCTGGCGTGGAAAGTGCACCACAGGGGTCAATTTTGTGCCATTTCAAATTCGAAATATTTGGCGTCGGTCGGGATCGAACCCGGTTCCCCAGATTCGCGACCAGACACTCTGGCACGCGGCCACGAGACCCCATAAAATTAGTGTTTAGTGTTAGCTAAAGTTTAATTTACAAACGCCAAACTTCAACTTTACTAATTTTTCGAAAAATGAAATATTTGCGCAGGCGCCTTATTTGAAATTCGATATCAACCAAATAAAATAATAAATAAAATCATGAATGAAATCTTCTTCTTACGTAAATTCAACTACAAATTACATTCTCCATGTCCAATATTTGACATAATATTGTGTATCTATAAAACAAGTCTGTCTAGTCTAAGTAATTTTTTATATACCTATTTTGCTTTGTTGTTAGTATGTACGAGTATATTTTTTAATACCTATCTGATGTACACAATTCTGCATTAATTAAAAAAATATATAGGGTGCAAGGAACCTATTTCCAAGTATCTAAATACCTACATTAAAATTATCTAAAATACATAAAGTATCTTATTTTAGAAGTAACATACATTTTTAAGATAAAAGAGACTGATAGTTTTTAAAAGTATTTAAAATAAATAAATCTTAGATATCATCGAGTATCTTTTTTCGTAAGATACTCCTAGAATGAAAAATCTCGTATCTTTAACGGGGACTATGTAGAAAAATAGGATGTATACTTACACTGTCCTATAAGATTTTTGATAATTTTCTTTTTAGATTTTGTTAATATTTAAGTAGGTAATGTTTGAATAGGGAAAACATATACTTACTAATGCCCCTTATTAATTATGTAGCAAAAGAAAATTTGTATTATATAAATGCTTTTAATATATCTGTAAAATATAATGTAAGTCTACTAAAGACTCTTGCGAATTGACTTTTTCTTTTAGATCCTTTTCCAATTTCTCCATTTTAGCTAATGCATATGTTTCAAGATATGAAATATTTAATCGCCATCCAGACATATAAATATGCGTAATAAAACGAAGCACATATTTATCATTCCAATAAACTGTGTGAAACTAACGTGAAAATCTTAATGGGCAAGGAAGTAAAGCTTTATAAGTCTTTTCATGTGAAGGGGAAACGATGTTTATAAATTTTATTTGGAAAAGTTAAAACCTTCCGGTTCTGCAGAATATATTACAAGTTCAATGCGTGCACTTAGATGTTTTACTTTCTGAACTTTATAAGTTGATGGAGCCAAGTAATGTTTAAGATTTTATTCCTTGTAAAAAGAAGACTTTATTATCTCCACATGGACTAGTAGGAATTATGATCTGTGTAGCTTTCACGACACCAAATTTAAACTTTTTAATTAAATATTAGATATACTCATTTTTCACGACGGGGCGATCGCTACGGAGGGTTTCAAATTCTTAGTTACTCTGATGAGTATTTCAGGTGTTATTTTTTCTAAAATTCTTAAAATATTCATGTGCAATTCCATTAAATTTTGAGGTCGATTTTTAAATACATTATTTTTTAAGTAAGAGAAAAGAAAGAAGTCGGGACTTGTCAGGGTAGAATTTAATGGAATAAATAAATTTTATACGGAAACAATTTCAAATTTTCTTTCTTATGTGTGGTACCAACAAATAAATTTAGCTCTTAACTGATTCGAATGAATGTAGATGGAGTCTCTTCCATAATTTGTCTTACATTATCAAGTACTTCGGCTGTTCTTTTTCATGGTCTTCCGCTACTGTTTTTTCTTTCAACACTTCCGTGTTGCCGAAATAATTCTACAGTTTTCTTTGGCAAATATTAAAATTATGATCTGCTGCTTCAATGGGAAAATTTCCCTGAAATTCATTATTACAGGCAGCAAAAGAATATTGTCATTCGCCATTTTTTAATTTATTACCATTTCTGAAATAAGATTCCAAAATAAAGGCTTTGATTTCGTTAGATAACATTTTTAGCAATATCTCGTGTCAAATTGACATTTAATTAAATACTTTTCAATTTAGACATGCGTTTCTTTATTCATAGCGCATTCCGAGTTAGGATTTTTTTGAACACACTGTACTATCATGTTATAAAACAAACAATAAAAATCTGGTGTGGCCAACACATTACCTCCCACCATATACAGCCCGAGTCACCAAAAAGATAAAGTTTGTTGGATTAGCGAATTTTACTCTAATTTTGATAGCTTATTTCTTAAAATATAGCCTATACCTGTTTTTAAACCCCTCAACAGGATTAAATCCCAATTACAGACTGGGTTCACTCTCATACACATCCATGCCTTAGTGGGATTCGAACCCAGAGCCCCGAGGGCACTCATGACATGAGGCGTTGCTCTAACCATTGAGCCACCGGAACTATAATAAAATGAAGATTAAATGTTAAATACAGGGATAGAATAGAATTCACTAATCCAAAAATTAGGATTAACTTAAATATTTTAGTGAATCGTTAATTTTTATTAGTCTAAATACATACCTACATATTTACTGATGCTGTAAACTATATTGAATTCCTTTTCTATTGTTCTATTTACTTTTTCCTTTTTAAGACGTTATTAATATTATTTTGAAATGATTAGTTCTTTGATAGTGACATTTATCTGACAGTTACATACATTTGAATAACTGCGTTTTGTTTGTTTGAAGCGTAGGCTCTGGGATTTAAATTATAGACAATTTATAAATTTATCCACAAAATATATAGAAAATGTATTAATGCAAATCTAGGATCCACACATACATACACACATATACACATACATCATCGTGAAAATTGGATTCTAGGGACCTTAAAACGTGCTCATTTACCAAAATCTCGACATGCGATTTTTAGCATGAACCCTATACCTCCCTTACCAAGGGTAGCGGGAGGTAAAAATTAGTAACATTTGTAATTAATATTAAGAAAAAAATAGACTTTCAACAAATTGAGTTATAAACCCTGAAAGATATCTATTGATTCGAAGTGTTGACATTAGTCTCTTTTGCATTACGCCACAAATAATAAGACGTAATAAAAATCTGGCACTCAATACCGTATCAGAATTTTAATAAATATATCTTGCAGATTTTACCAACTGAAATCACAAAGTAATAACTTTGCATTTGAGTAATACTCAACATGCCATTATTGCCATTAATAGAACAAAGAAAAATACAAAATCGATGTGTGCGTGGATGTATGTATTGGTTGTCTGTGTATATTTTACGACGTTCGAAATCATCAACTGTGGAAAATCTGAAGTGGACGGCATTTGGAATAAAGAAAGAAATATCAGGGTGGTGGAGAGCGTTATACGACAAGAAATCCCACTATGAATGACTGATCTTATAGCGCATTTCAGAAGAATGTAAAAGGTTACAAAGGAATCTGCTATGGCTGGGGGATATGGTCGGGCCAGAGCTAGACGGCCGCTTTATACGTGTGCAATGGCGATGGTGATGCAGACAAGCACCAGGCATTAACAACGACTTCGTTCTTCGTTCCCTACTCTTCCAAAATGACAAACACAATTTTTATTTTTAATGAAAATAAATCAATTCGTAAACAATCGTCATCAAATTTCTGGGAGCAGTCATATGGAAATGAAGTGAATTTATACAAATTTTTATTGAAAGTTCGAGGGTAAGTCTTAATGCATATTGAATCTTACTAACGAGTATTTTATCTTTAGGTTTTTACCTTTCGGTGTAAGGAATCAATGTTACCTACTATTCGTGGTCAATTTAGATTTCAGGTTTTCTCTTCCAGATCTCTTTCACATTGTTCTGTTAGCCATTTCCTGTTTTCATTCTGCCATTCTACTCCTGTAATTTCCAAAGCTGATTTTTCGTCTTGCTCAGGTTGTTATTGGTCTATCCCTTTCCTTTCTTCACAAATCCTATGTACTTTTCTGAATTCATATTCTATTGATTTTGTCTTCCTAAATACTTGTTTTGCCCTCTATTTTCCTTAAAAAGTGCATTTCTGTATTCCTTGGTACACTCTATTCTCTATTGTCTTCAATCCATTGTCTAGGGTTCATTCCCGTAGAATAAAACTGACTATACAACTTATCGGAAAATAGACCAATCAGACAGTTCAATTTGTTTTAGTTACGCTGTATAATATCGGTTATTTGCGTTGCTAAATTATGTTTCGCGAAACACAACTAGTGGTGTTTCGGTCGCAAACAAATGAATTCATATGTAATCATATCATCCATGGATATAAATGGACAAGTAATATTTATGACATTTCGTAAAAATATATTTGGTTGATTCGTTGTATATGCAACTCGAGCTTCGAAATCATCTGAATATACAGTTTGCGGACTCGATGTCCAAATACGTTGTCGTTGTGTTTCCTAAGCAACACATCTCGTCTTCTCAACTGTATATTCAATTATTTTCGAACCTCTTGTTAAATACTCATAATATTCCTTCTTAAAATACAATTTTTTTATATATACACTGTTGCGTTTAAAATCCTATTCATGTTGATTTGTGAACAAAGCAGATTGGAACACCCAAAAATGGGTAATACGCCGGGATAATATGTTTTTTTTTAAATTTTTATGCTAATATACTCTTTTTGTTATTTCATGTTCTAATAATAATAAAGTTTTTGAAAAACCTGCAAGAGAGTGATATTAGTAGTTGTTCCTGTGAGACAGAATAATGAATAACAGAAAATGTACGAGGTCTTTTAGAAAAGTATCCGACCTTTAGCCGAGAAAAAAACTGTCATACTTGGGGTGTTGGAAACCGAATCACCTTTAAAGTATTCTCCTTGGGATTCCACACACTTCTCCCAGCGGTGCCGCCATTTTTTGAAGCATTCCGAGAAAGCCTCTTTCGGAATGTAGTTTAGCTCGGCTGTCGACGCAGCCATAATGTCCTCTGTTGTCTGAAATCGCGTTCCTTTCAATGGACTCTTGAGTTTGGGAAACAGCCAGAGATCGCAGAGGCCATATCAGGAGAGCAAGGAGCCTGTTGAACCACAAGAGTCTTGTTATTCGCCAAAAAAGTCTGAATCAAGTGCGAGGAATGTGCTGGAGCATTGTCGTGATGGAGGCGCCAATTTCCAGTTGATTACAACTCCGGTCTCTTGCGGCGCACAGCATCACGTAGGCGACGGAGGATATCCCTGTAGTACTCTTTGGTGATTGTTTGACCCTATGGTGTACCATACCGCGGGAGTCAAAGAAAGCAGTCAGCATCACTTTGACGTTGCTGTGCACTTGGCGGTTCTTCTTTGGTCTTCTTGGCCATCGTCACCGAAAGCCGTCTGAATCTTCCGAATGGTTTCCAACAGGCTGTCGCCTAGTTTCAGGCAAAATTTGATGTAATAGCGCTGCTCCAGTCGTTCCGTCATTTTCCGACGAGAGCACTACATACTACCTCATTAAATGCTCCTTGCCAGCAACAGACGCTATCGACAAGGTCTGCTCATGCAAGCGCGCTTGATTCAAATCCATCAGGTGTTCGCAATAAAATAAGGTCGGATACTTTTCTAAAAGACCTCGTAAAGAGAATATACAGGCTGATTCATCGGTCTGTCCTCTCTTTATAATTCTTTTATTTTAAGTCAGATATAAAAATTCTTCAAATATAATTTATATGATATAGTATTATCTGTATACAAATGCATATAGTACGTAGATAGACAATAATATATCATATAAATTATATTTGACGAGTTTTTCTATCTGACTTAAAATAAAAGAGTTATAAAGAGAGGACAGACCGATGAATCACCCTATATAGTATTAAAATAACATACAGCTTCACTCTATTTTTATTGTTAAATATAACTCTACCAAATATTTTGGTATTCCACAGTATTAAATTAGTGAAAATACCCACAAAATATAAAATAGTGATGATAGTGAGACCATTGTCAAATTAATGTTAAAAATTCATAAAAACAATTAACGACAAACTAAATTCCTCAATAGGATAACGACGCACATGATGTCGATTTTAATTTAAGAATTTGTTTATAAAAAGTTTGCGAAACTATATTTTACTTTTATTATTTACTTATTTTTTGCTAAAATTAATATACAATCACAATTTTTGAATCGGGCGTTTCCTTCTTGTAAATTGCATTATAAAAAATAATAATATTACGTGGAAGATATAAAAAGAAATGTAGAAAACGTTTCTTTGGAGTCCATTTTGTAAGGGTTTAAAAGCTCGCTGCGGCATCATAGAGTGCGATGCGTGGACTTCCAAGGACGTAAGGATGCGAATGCGGATGAGAGAATATTTTATTGGACAGTAATAGGGTATTGACGTTACTTTTATTTCTTTCTCTGATGGAGAACTGATGTACATGCAAAGGATTTTACTTCAGAACCACAACACACCACTGTGCTTCCTCTTTTTAAATACACATCACAGAGCCTTGCGAGTGCAATACAAACTCACAATAATCTAAGATAGATTCAAAAGAGAATTTAAATTCGTAGATATGCGTTTATAATAGTTTTATTTTATTTTAAAAACTAAATTGCTTACCCGACGATATGTCGAATAAACGTCAAAATATTTCCTCAAACAAGTCGGCACAAATATGGGAAACTGATATGTCTATTCATTTATCACGGGCACACACGTGACCCTTAGTCTATAGCCAATCATGATTTGGTGTGAGATTGTCATTTTGCGTTGGCGGCAATTTGAAAGTAGCTGTCAGTGGTTCGTTGACCGCTGAGCACCCGACTAAGCAAACGACTAGCTAGTCACCCGGCTAAAGTATATATATATATATATATATATATATATATATATAGGGTGAGTCTGGGACGACGCTCCCCCCCCTTTAACTTTTTTTATTATAAGTAATAAAAAAATGGCTCATATAAAAGTTTTATTATTTTATATATACTATTTGATGGCAGAAGTGGATATTTTTTATCAACTTTTATTTTGCAAATGGCAACCTATAATTATTTTAATAAAATGGAAACCGCGATTTTTTTCTCTTTTCAACGATGTATTATTATTTATTAATATATTTGAAAAATTTCGAGAAAATTGAGATAATTCAGAAATATTAGAAATAATTTTTAAACAAATATTATAGGTGGCTATGTGAAAATAAAAAAAAAAGTTAATTTAATGAGTTGCAGATAGCTTCATTGCATTTTGTATGCATAAGCGTACAACCTGAAATATTTATGGACACGTTTTAACTGAAAAAATAAGAATAATTCATTTGAAAATTATGTTTCTTTCTAAATAATGCTTTTTTTATTTTCTTCACTTATGTTTTTGCAAAATATAAAAACATAGACTTAACTTATAAACCAAGGAATAATAATTTGATCTAAACGTCAACATTAGCACAGAGGGCAGTGTAGTAGATAATTAGATATCTGTAATTCTACGACATATGTCATTATTATATATAATGTGTTAGAAAGTAATGCCACTATTTACGTATATCTGACACACCACATAAATTAAACAGACGTAGGTCAAATAATCTTTCTCATTTTAATACAAAATGTTGCTAAGCTACTGCTATAAAGTGTATTCTTCCTTCGAATAAATGACCTTGAATAGTCATCTTTCGTGAATAATAGTGTACTACAGAATATCTAAGTCAACAGTCTAAGTGTACACTTCACTCCATTAAAAGTAGTTAGAAAATACTTTTACTGAATAACTGGTAAATTCACCAAAGTAACTGGAAGTACTTAAGTTACTTTTTTTAGGTAACTGTAACTGTAACTAGTTACATTTTAAAAGTAACTTGCCCAGCTCTGTTAACTAGGCTAAGCAAATTTTAAGAGAGCTGTCAAAAATATTAATAAAATTAAAGGTTATAACTTATTGATTTATTTCAATATTATAGATTTAAAAAGAGGTGATTGTGAATAAAATAGTACACATAACCTCGGTGGAAGTTTCATCACAGCCTCGCGCTTTTTCCTTTATTACTTGGTTGTAGTGAAATATCTCCCACCTCAGATGTAACATACAAATACAATAGTCTAATAATGTATTATTTCATATCGAGGCATAAAAAATTATAGTAATATTTATTTGATTTGACGAATATGTAAACATTATGTACATTTTATTTTTTGATGTAACAAATCAAATGAAGAGTGCCATGTATCATTATTTATTTATCTCCCGGAACTAATTCAAAATACACAATGAACTCGTAGATTAAAAATTTATTTACATTTTACATGTGATTGGAAATACAAAAAATGTTAATACGATTTCATTTAAGCTATTATTGCAATTTGTGGTTTCATTTGTATACAAATACACATCTGTATTTTTTAAAGTTATTATTCAAATGCCAAACGTAATCAAATATACCAGAAAAAAATTGTAAATTAGCATTATCCAGATTCACATCACATTTAAAATATTAAAAACGAATTAAACATAAACACGAAACACGAGCAAATATTCAGTAAATAATGAAAGCAATTCATAACATCAAAATATAGGTAATCGAAAAAAATATTGACATTAGTTATCAGTTCATATTGTTTTGCTGGTTTTACATTCATTCAGCAATTTGCAAAACAAAACTGTGGTTAATTTGTTTCTGTCACAATAAATTCATAAAAAAACGTTTGCAGCTGCTGCATATAAACTAGATGAAGCTCATGTTTCCAAATAAACATTTTCAAATTTATTTAGCGTAATGCGCGTAGCGTAATGATCGAAAAATAATTAAATTTCCGCTATAATTTTGTTAACATTTTCATCATCATCACCGCCAGCCTCCAGGCAACATTATTGCTACGACTATAGTTTCAAATAAATGTACTGGATAGACTTATGGAATATGTTATTATACAGAGTGTATCTGAATTGAATATAGGTTGTCAGTATCAAATTAACTTGTCATCATAATTTACTGATTTATAAATACGTTAAGAAAGTAATAAGAGCAGAAACAAAAAAAATATTCAAATCACAAATTACAGTATTACAGCATATTTTCAAGAACTACCCCATTAACAATTAACTAATATTTAATTGATTCACCAAAATATTTGTATACAGCAGATTATTTTCTTCTATTGCACCATGTAGTAAATTATTTTCATTTTCTTCATTTCTAGCAGTTTCTGTTCTTGTCTTTTTGGTATGACCCATCACTTTTAAATTTTGTAAATATTCTCGAAACTGTAGAAAAATGTGTCTAAGGACGTTCAGGATATAAATTTCTTAAACTATAACCAGAATTGTACCATCTTCATTTGGCATTGACAACTTTGACAACCTATGTTGCATTTTATCTGGAACGATGCAGTAACTAGTAACTATAGTAATAAATTAATGACGGTAGAACATCTTATTACTTTACTGATTTCTTATATTTTTGCATTAATAACTTAAAAACTATACGAATTACGACTTTGATCAAACGTCACAAAATGGCGAACATTTTTCACAAATAATTTCATTACATTATCATTGGTATATAAATACAAAATATATAACAATTTTTATTTCATTTTCATTTATTTATATTCAAAATTCATATGCAACATGTAATTTCTAAAAATTGGTATGGTACATATCATCGTCAGTATCAAGAAATGAGATATCTTGAGCTAAATTAATAACCATTTCATGAAAATTCTGTAAAAATATTCACACTATCAAAAAGTATTTACATGCCAGTTTAAATAATTTGTAAACAGTCAAATTGTTTTGAGATAAATAAACTGGGTCAATTACTTTACCAATAACTATATTTAAACTAGATTGAAATAATTTCTAATTATTATCTAGTCTCGGTGAAAAATCTGTTATTATTAACAGATTAACCAATGTTAATAAGCCGTAGAAAAATTATAAAATAAAAAGAGATAAGACCAACCTCGCCTACCATCAGTCCAATTTGGCCAACAGAGGCAACGCAGATCTCAGCATCTCAGGAAAACAGCTGCAACTGCTACCAGGAACATTTACTGGAACAAAATTTCAGTTATTTCTCTACTTAGTCCACTGAAAATTATCACACATTAGAAATTCATGTTACGAAAGTTAGTTTGACACTAAAAGAAACAAATATACACTATTTTAACTACCCCAACAAAAGTTTTTCACGAGAATTGCACGTACGACGAGTAGAACATATTTTCATTTGTAGGTTTACTTATACACTGACAAGACAGCAATATTAAACAACAATCACCGGTCTTAATACTAGCTAGAACTTGTCTGTTATAGTCGATCTGTAGTTTCACTGGTCGACAAGAAATTTAAATAAAAATAATGAACTATTTATTTTAAACTAATATAGATTAACAAATAAATTATTGTTAGTAAAAAAATTAAAAATCGTGTCAACCAGTGGCACTAAAATGTAAACTTTAAATGTCTGACTTGTGATCAATCATGTAGTTACAGGTGTCCGTCTGTAAATAAACCAGCAAATATCTCGCTTATTATTACTTTTAGCGATTTCAACTATATAACATAAATTATAATACGTTAACTCCTCTATAAAATTTCGGAAGTAGATCAATATCATTACTTCCGGTTTTCGAGTAATTGATGACAACTTTTAATTTTTAAACATCTATATATTTTTCAAATTTTAAAAGTACATGAAATCCATCTGTATAAAAACAATCATATATTGTATTATTAAAAGTAGAATGGCGAATGATTAAATTATTCCATATTTGTTAAAATATGAGGTTTTGCATTTCATTTATTTTATATAAACCTTTCAAATATAAAGAAAATTAATTAATTAAATATTTAAATTGATATACATTTACTTTAATACGTTTTTTCAATAAAAACTGATAAAATCTTCAAATCAGGGTACTTCCGGTCGACCAATTATAACCAAAATCTAATCAGCTCTTCATATGGATGTAACGAAGAGAAATACGAAAGAATTATATGTCTAGTAGTATTGATGTCACACACACACACACACACACACACACACACACACACACACACACACACACACACACACACACACACACACACACACACACATACACACACATACACATACATACACACATGCACACACACACACACATGCACACACACACACACATACACATACACACACACACACACACACACACACACACACACACACACACAACACACACATACATACACACACACATACAGACATCATCGCAAAAATGGAACCTCTATATATTTTTCTAATTTGAAATCCAAATTTGCTATCCATCTGTATAAAAACAATCATTTGTTGTATTATTAAAAAATAGAATGGCGAATGATTAAAGTATTCCATATTTGTTAAAATTAGGAGTCTTTGCATTTCATTTATTTTATTAGACCTTTCAAATAGAAAGAAAATTAATTAATTAAATATTTAAATTGATATACATTTACTTCAATACGATATTTAATTATTATATCTGTTATTTCATGTCATTAGAATATGTCTTATTCAAAAAATTGTACTGCAATGCCCCCTACATTTAAGAAAAATGTAATATTTTAGTCATACGCCATTCTATTTTTTAATAATACAACATATGATTGTTTTTATACAGTTGGATAGCAAATTCCATGTACTTTTCAAATTTGAAACAATATATAGGTGTTCTATTTGAAAATAATAAGTTGCTATCAATTACTCCAAAACCGGAAATAATATTGATATACTTCCGCAATCTTATAGAGGAGTTAATATACTATAATTTATGTTATATAGTTGAAATTGCTATCTAAAGTATTGAAGCAGCCTGTATGTATGTATGTTAAGTGTTAAATAAATTCAAATAAGAGTTATTAAAAAAATCTTTTAGAACTCATAAAACTGTAAGAATAATACAACATTTTTAGTTTATGTTCTGTATGTTAATTAATAACCGACGTTTATATATGCACATACTGTTGCATTTTTCAGGGAAAATACATAAATAAATAATAACAAAACATTAGCAATAAATAACCATGGTAACAAAATTACAATATATATTTAATATAGGAAACCATGCCCGACTAAGTTCTAATCCATCACAATGATTGAGATTGTTATTCTTGGTTTTATAAATCTCTATGGTTTGTCTAATTAATCTGTTGTTGAGGCGTGCAGGTCTTGCAATAATTTAAATGAATACCAGCGATCGATCAGATTAAACCAGCTTGGAATATCGTCTGTTGCAGAGCATGCCCTGAAAGAAGTCCACCAAATCAAATTCGAAGAAACAAAAATTATTTCAAAAAACAGAGTGCCTTTAGAAATGACCTGTTAGAATATTAGCGGTAACATAGACTACGTTTATCTCGACAATTCAAGCGGCTTCAAGTATATTATGACTTGAAAAATCCTATTGGTTTATCTCAGCGGATTGAAATTAGGATTGAGCTTTTTTCAATCTTCCTTAAATTCGTATTGACTAAAAAAAGGTAGTTAAATACTAGATTACGCAGACAGATAGGGAGAGGTAAATGTTCTAATTTCATGCTGGATGTGTTACCTCAAAATCTAAAAATTGTCATCTTATTTGACTTTTCTAACAAAAAAATATTTGTTTCTTCATCCCTTCAAATATTTCGCTTTTGGACAATTTTATTAAGTTTTATGTCGCGACTTTTATAAAATGAGGTAAAATGCAAATAACCAAATCATTTGAATTTATTAACACTCCAACATATTGCGGATGTGCGCATGCGTAGTTACATTATTTGAAGCTTCACTGTTTATTTCTACAGAAGTCAAACCGCTTCATAAGTCCAAGCCTGTTATTTTATAGGCTTGACTTGACATTTTCAAGCGGCTTGAAATATTAATCTCGAACGTTTATTTCGAAAATTGAAAAGGGATTTCCTAAATTCAAACGGCTTCAAACGTTGAGATAAACGTAGTCATATACACGTATATGCCACAGGTATAGCCTTATTTTCAATGTTGAAGACATAAACTTGTCATTAATATCTTGTGTGAGGATTACACTTTTCTTTCTCCCCTTGGGCTTGTTGCTGATGGAAGCGAGATTAGGCGCCAAGTTGCGCGACTCTAACGAAAAATCGCGCTGAATAATGAAACCTGCTGTAACTTGGACACTCCAACAATTTATATAGATTAAGTTCATTTTTTACCCGCGAAATTAATATTGACGTCTCGGGAGATTATTCGTCTTAAGGTCGTTAGCGGATTCGACAAAATGAAGCCGAATTATGTTCCTTGTTTTCCGACAGAGATGAATTCTACAGGGTATGAACAATATCAAGTAATTATTACTGGTACTATAGGAATTTGCAGGCTAAATCAATTTCATAAATTACTGAAATATAAAATTACAAAAATCATTGTTCATTGTTTTAATGTAATATATTTTAATAGATTTACTTTGTTGGTTTTGTAAAAATTCCATACAGACAGTTTCTTGCAAAAGAGTTTATATTTCCAGTACACTACCTTCCCTCAGTTCTACGTATTTTATGCAAATTCCATGCAGAAAATTTCTTAGAATTGATTCCATATTTGCATTAAAATTATAACAGAAACGTACTATGTCAATCGCACTACATGACATTGACATCTAGATGTCAGCTGTCTTTCTGAACTTTTTACCACTCGCTAAGAGAGGTATTGGATTCATGCTAAAAATCGCATATCCAGATTTTAGTGAATGAGCACGTTTTAAGGTTCCTAGAATCCGATTATAACATTTTTACGATGGTGTCCGTATGTACGTGTGTGTGTGTGTGTGTGTGTGTGTGTGTGTGTGTGTGTGTGTGTGTGTGTGTGTGTGTTTGTGTGTGTGTGTGGATGTGTGTGTTGTGTGTGTGTGTGTGTGTGTGTGTGTGTGTGTGTGTGTGTGTGTGTGTGTGGATGTGTAGATGTGTGTGTGTGTATGTGTGTGTGGATGTGTGGATGTTGAATTCACTATTTCTCAAATACTATAAGACTTAAGACATTTTTAACTACGGATTCCGCAATGTCACAATAATGGGAAGAGTTGATTGTTTTGGTAACAATTGGACAACCGGAAGTAGTAGTTACAAGAAAAAAAGCATCTAACTATTATTTATCGAAAAGTTATGTAAATGTAAATTAAAGAAGAAAAATTTGATGTAAAAAATCAAACTACTACAAATGTTTGTAATTGACACATAAATGTCACTTTCAAAAATATTTGTATGCCACTGTAAAAAATATTTGTACATTATTATGAAGATTATGAAAATAAAAAAAAGTCAACAACGCAAAAGATTATACTTAAAAAAGAATATAAAAGGAATTTTCGAAAAAATGACGACTATAAAGAAAAAGAAAAGGAAAGTAGAAAAAGAAAATTTCAGGATATTGAATATAAAGAAAATGTATGTATTGTATATAATTTATATTAAAATATCCCATAGATTTTGTAAATATATGTGAGAATTATTTAGTATTGAGACATGAATATATGTATTTGTAATTAAAAATATTATTCGTTTTATGCGTACAACCAGGTAAAATATCTGGCGAGAGGTTATGTGCTGGGCACATCAGATTTTTTTATTTATATTAGCTGTTTCCAGTGTTATTGCATAGCTGGCTGCTTCATGAAACTTAATTTCTTTTTAATGTTTTAACTCAATATCCATTGAATATGAAGTATAAAATGAGAGAATAAAATATTCTTTAATATTTATAATAACATTAAATGTGTAAAAATGATATTTATCAGCGTATTTTCAATAAAAACTGATAAAATATTCAAATGAGGGTACTTTTGGTCGACCAATTATAACCACAATCTAATCAGCTCTTCATATGGATTTAACGAAGAGGAATATGAAAGAATTATAATTTTTAGAATTGTAGAGTTATCGACGGAGAAAAAATCGTCACACACACACACACATACACACAGACATCATCGCAAAAATAGTAAAATCGTATTCTAGGGACTCTAAAACGTGCTTATTCATTAAAAACTCACCATCGAATTATTTGACCGAAAACAATACCTTCCTTACCTAAAGGTATGACGGAAATGATAAAACAAATAATATAAATTATATGACAAAACGATATGAAATTCAGATATTGGTCATGTTGTATTGGTCAGATTATTACTGTTTGATGAGAATGTCATCAAAACTAATCATTATTAATGAAGAAATATGAAAATATTTGACATTTAGAACATCACATATTGGTTAATCATTTTATATTAATTCCCTAGCTAATATCAAATTTCTAGAGTCATTGCAAATAAACCATATTATTGCAAATGTATATTTATTTATAATTAACTATCTGAATCCCAAATTCAACCTAGATACCAGCTAATAGAACATTAATATTCACTATATAGTATTTATTAAAGTCATTAATGATTTAGGCGGCCATGCAGCAGAAACAGAAGACAAAGTACATGCTATTACTGTAGAGATTAATAATTCGCATAATGTGTTGATATAATAAACAATAACATCTCATATAATATGGAGTACGATGTGTAATCTACCGCAGATCACAGAATTAATATAGTTGTTCGCTTAGCTGCTTAACATCTTTTGACACGTGATATTTTCCTCTCAAAATTTTGTACATTATGTATGTTACAACTTCATAATCTAAAATTATTATGGCAAATTAGAAAATAGTAAAATTTATTGTTATTGCCATTGTCGCTAATATTTTAGTCAAAAACAAAGACTTTCACGACCAAAAACATTTCTTCTAAAATGTAATTATGGTTTTTAATTATACACTTGATGCATGAATAAATGTTTTGTTACCTATTTTCCATTTCTTCCTGCACAAATATAAATAATAAATTAATTAACCCTTCCATTTGCTAAAATTTGACATTAACGGACTGAATAACAAGTGAACCCATATCGTTCACGAACTACTTAAAATAACGACAATACGATTTCAATATAACAATGGTTTTACAGAATACGCTTTTTGAAAATTATCGTTGTTTAACAACTTTTTCATCATAACGATACGTTATGGTATAACGACATTCTTACAGAATAAGCCAGTAAGTATATATATATATATATATATATATATATATATATATATATATATATATATATATATATATATTCCTTTTCCGGCAATGGACTGTGTCATATTTTGAGTCAGAGCTCAACGTTTCGCCCGCAGTCGTATGGGGCATATTCAGGAGCAAGGGGGATAGTATTGTCTTAAACAAGGTTACCTGACGTGTCAACCACGCTAGAGGCCGAGTTTAAACAACAAGAAGGGGAGACTTAGTTTACAAGGTTACCCGACGTGTAAACCACGCTAGAGGCCAAATAAACTGTGACGAAAGGAAGGCCGAGAAGACACTTATATACTAATCTAAAGATACGGTAGATGAGCAAAGCTAATGAGGACCAATGGGAATCGAGTTCGTAATGGTAGATTGGGCGTGTCGTGTTCCGAGAATCACCGGTTTCCACATGTGGCTCAAGAAATAGCCTTCACCCCGATTGATGTTATTAGGATGTTTCCATATTTCTAAAGTTTCCCTGTATTTACGTTTGTAAACCTCAGGGACAGGAGCTAAAATGCGGGAATTTTCAAATGATGTTATGTCCTGTGTTGTGTTGGTGTTCTGCGACTGCAGATGTTAATACCATACCATTACGCAGACAGCGTTTGTGTTCTGACAATCCAGTGTGAACACTTCTTCCTGTTTCATCTATGTATACTGTGCCGCAAGAACAAGGAATACTATAAACACCGGGTGACGACAAGGGTTCGCGTTTATCTTTAGTTTGGGGGAGTATTTCTGAGATTTTTTGTGGAGGTTTAAAAAAGATCTTAATATTGTTTTTATTAAGAATTCTACCTATTTTATACGAGAATCCTTTAATGTAAGGGATAGATGCAAATGTTTCGAACGAGGTATCCACGGGTTTTTTGGGTAAAGGGTTTAATTGTCTATGAATTACATTATTGATTAATTTTACGTCATAGTTGTTCTAGATTAAACTACGTCTGATGTGATGACCGCAGATGTTAATACCATACCATTACGCAGACAACGTTTGTGTTCTGACAATCTAGTGTGAACACTCACCTCACCTGTTTCACCTATGTATAATGTGCCGCAAGAACAAGAAATACTTGAGGCACATGTGGAAACCGGTGATTCTCGGAACACGACAAGCCCAATCTACCATTACGAACTCGATTCCCATTAGTCCTCATTAGCTTTGCTCATCTACCGTATCTTTAGATTAGTCACGGATCACCTCAACTACAGATAGGACAGTTAATGTATTTTTCAAAATACAAAATTGTGACATCTACAGATTGCTTCCATGAACAAACGCACACTGTGATGGCTTGGTCGGCTTGGTAGTTTGTGACATAGGAGACATATGTCATGTATAGATAAATTGAAATTTTGAATTTTTAAAATAAGACAATAAGAAAATTGAATATAATTACATACATTTATTTTAAATAATCACAATACAATAACTATAAATTCATTTCTAAATAAATTTAAAATTACTTGTCAGATAGACATACACTTCTATTTTAATTTTTGTTTATATGTAAGATAAAAGGATATTGGAAATGGTACGACATTTCATCATTAAATATAAAAGTAAACGTCTATTTGCTTCTTTGCACTGCACTTTATATCAAACAGCACAACGAATGTTCATCAGCTTATTGAATTTCAATTCCGTATTACGTCCAAAAATAAACACAGTTAATACACTTTAAAACTGGAGAAATCACAAAATAAATCACTACTGGCACTATAACTAAATCTATAAACTATTACAAATTGGATTACCAAATAATTAAAGATGTTAAAGCGTACATTTAATGACATGTGTGATGACTTATCTGACTTTACAATTCAAAATATTGCAAAATGTTTTGAAATCAAAGGTGACTTAATCCATTTTCTTAAAATTTAAGGACTGTCGCGCCTCTACAGTTTGCTTCCTGGAACTATGACAGTGTTTTGGCACATTCATTTAGCTGTCCGGTGCCTGAGATTAGTATATAACTGTCTTCTCGGCCTTCCTTTCTTCACTTGGTTTATTTGGCCTATAGCGTGGTTTACACGTCGGGTAACCTTGTAAACTGAGTCTCCCCCTCTTGTTACTTAAACTGTGCCTCTAGCGTGGTTGATACGTCGGATAACCTTGTTTAAGACAGTACCATTCCCCTTGCTCCTGAAGATTCCCCATACGACTGCGGGCGAAACGTTGACCTCTGACTCAAAATATGACACAGTCCATTCCCGGAAAACGAATATTTCTCATGACTCAGACTGTGGAAGCCTACGCAATTATTTATTTATTTATATATATATATATATATATATATATATATATATATATATATATATATATATATATATATATATATATATATATATCTTCTTTGATTATTCTAAATATCCTTTCAATTTATAACTTTATTTGCTATCTCCATCTTGCGACGTAGAATGCGTAGTAAGTAATCTCACTAGCAATCTATTTCAGTTATGAGACTTGGTGGTAAATCGCAGAATCAGAGAAGATCCCTTTGCTGATATGTATATAAACGCGATTAAACCGCGACACGGTTATTTGCACTGGATGAGCACTCAGATTGCTTTACTTCGCCTCAACTTTGCTTAAAGATCACGTTTTTAGATTTATTCAACAGAGGATTAGCGACAATCTGCAGTTTATGGAGACCAAGTTTTTAAGTTTGATTGTGACGAAGAAAAGTTTTTAAAGGGTATTCGAAGTATATTTTCATTGATTTTATTGGCAATGTAATCATAATATTATATGACGCCAATATTCGTCAAAATTGACAATAGTTGTTACTGAGTTTTATTGCGAATATTCCAGTTCTATTTTAACCCTTAACCCAGTATAGGTACCGAGTGTCTTAGGCCAACCGACACACGGGGGAGTAACATGGAAAACCAGTTAATTGTGAATAGTGGCTCCCCAGTTCAAGATATTAAGTGGAAATTTTGTATGCTTATCCGGGGATACTAATTCTATGGACTATATTTCAAATCAGTCAATTTTCATGTGTAATATTAAGAAAAATTGTAAAATTTCCAGGATTGTTCTTCATATCTCGAAAAAAATAGTTTCCACGCAACGGTTCAAATAGCATAATGGTAGCGTGTGCGCTTGGTAATAAACAAAATTCGGAGAGATGGGATCGAAACCAGGCGACAGCAATACTTATTTCTACATTTTTACTTTTTAAAATATTTTTTTTAATTCATTAATATTTAATAAAATGCATACGTTATACGCAACACAACTTATTTATTTTATAAAATATAAATCGCACTAAATACAACAGTAAGAATTAAAAAATCTGATATGGCCAGCACATTATCTTCCGTCAGTTCTATGTATTTTGTACAAATTCCACACAGAACGATTTGTTGCAAATAATTCCATATTTCCAGTACATTTACCTTCAGTCAGTTCTATGTATTTTGTTTCTTGTAAGATTCTATATATTTCCAGTACAATTATAACTCAAACATATTATGACATTGTACTTTGACACTGACATTTGTCATTAGAATTTTCTTAATGTAATAGATGTTTCCATGTTTATAGCACAGCTGGCTGCTCTGTGAAATTTATTTTCTTTATAATTTTTTAACTCTATTCGCAATCGAAATTAACGATAGAGGCGCTGATTTTCGAAACAAGATGGCCGCCATACGATGGGTTTGAGATATGACAGTTTACACTATTCACTGAGTTTCGTTGACTGTGTATACAAACCAAATTTAAAAACTTATTTATATTAAAGCGATAAATTTAAATATTTAATTATTAATTACTACACTATTCACTTAGCTGTCACTTATTTAATATGGCGCTTGTACGATTCCTTTCCGTAGTACCGATTTGCGCCACTACAGGGAAAATTTTATCTACGATTGCAAATATCTATTGAATATGAAGTGTAAAATGTAATCAAATCGTATAGAGAATTAAATATTCTTAAATATTTATAATAACATTAAATGTGGAAAAGTGATATTTAGCAGCATTTTTTCAAGAAAAACTGTTAAAAATCTTCAAATTAGGGTACTTCCGGTCGACCAATTAAAACCAAAATCTAAGCAGCTATTCATATGGATCTAAAGAAAAGGAACACGCAAAAATCATAATTTTTGGAAAGGTGGTATTGGAGTTATGCGATCCGAAAAAATCGTCACACACACATACATACATCCATCCATACATACAGACATCATCGTAAAAATAGTAAAATCGTATTCAAGGGACCCTAAAATGTGCTTACTCATTAAAAACTCATCGAATTTTTTGATCAAAGACAAAAATTATAACAAATATTCGAAATGAGCGCCATTTTATACTAAATCCGAGACGATCATAACATTGTTGTCTCACTTTGTTCAGCTGTCCACTTGAAATAAGGCTGCAATCATTTCTCATTGCCGCTTTAAGATCTTTGATTTTTGATTTTAAATGACTTCAAAGAAACAATCTAAGGGGAAGGGAAGATCTTGCAGGCCATTTAATTGATCCCTTTAAACAAATTTAAAAATATTTATTGTAATCAGTGTGATTCAAATTTTACAAAATATAATTTATGATTGAAATAATGTTTCTATTTTATTAAATATGAATAAAAGATTAAATACATATTAATAATAAAAATTATATTGAAAAGTAAAAATTAAAAAAATATATTTGCTCTCGACTTGTTCCGAATCTGACTCTACGAATTTTGTTTATTAGCAAGCGCACACGCTACCATTATGCTATTTGAACTGCTGCTTAGGAACTATTTTTTCCGGGATATGAACAACAATTCTGGAAATTCGATAATTTTTCTTAATTTCTTCTAGTATTGCACATGTAAATTGACTAATTTGAAATATAATCCATAGAATTATTATCCCCGGATAAGCATACAAAATTTCAACTTAATGTTGCACTGGGGAGATACTATTCACAATTAACTGATTTTCCATGTTAATCCCCCCATATATATATATATATATATATATATATATATATATATATATATATATATATATATATATATATATATATATATATATATATATATATACATAAGTGAAAGTCGTGATCATACCTACTTAATATACAGGCTGCAAATGAAATAAGTGCATTAAATTTAACCAGTAATGTAACTCGACGAGAGCAACAATATTTCTTAATAACTTTTTCTCGAAATCGCATATTTTTAGCATTTTTACCACCCCGTAAATTGACGAGTCGTTCCACGTATTTTTCTAATAATTGAATGCAGTAGCAATAGATATGAAAAATTTTGTTTTAGCAATTGACAGTTTTGTCAGTTGTTGCAATTATATTTTGACATTAGTAATAAACTTGTTTATCAGGTAAAATTCTGTCAAAATGCTTACGTTTACAAATAGCGAGTACACAGATATTGTAATTACTTACCTATGGTTTATTTATTTATTCGTATCTTTACTACATTTTAATTTGTGGTTGATATAAAGACAGTATTATAAAGTTGCCAACGCATTTAGACGGAGCGTTTCCAAATCATACTGTTCCTAATATTCGCACATTTGTTAATCTTGTACATCTTTATCACAATACGAAGTGTCACATATGACAATTTTAAATAAAGCAACAGTTGTATCCATATCATGAGCAAAAAGATCAATGTCTTCAGCAGACTTCGATTTTGGGAATGGCTCATAATGTTCATTAATGAGACTGAATTTACTTGGGAAGGTGTATTTATCATGCACAATACACATTTCAACAGACGAAAATGCTGTAAAAATTTTCATTAAAACATGTTTGAGCGGGAACAATAAATGGACGACTAATTATTGGTACTCATGTACCTCGTTTAAATGGACAAAAGTTTGTACTTACATTTTTTGAATAACGTATTTAAACTATTATGATTTGTCGACGATAAATAATCATCTCATAACCCAATAACTATGCTTTTGCTCTTCCTCATTCCTTTTAATACACAACTTTATAATTTTGTTATCCAAAATTGAAATTTCTTCATATTCAAATTTGTACTATTACGAATTAATTAATAATAAATGTTATTTCCGTTGATTCGTTTATTAATTACTGTGACTGCAAGTGTAACCGATAACCAACAATTTTTGAGCTGTTTGTATCCCACTTGAATACGACACCTGCCATTTGTTCTCCATGGGCGCGCGCCGAAATATGCAGCAAATCTTTAAAGAATTTTAACTCAAAATCTAAAAGACAGTTACATTACTGGTGAAATTTAATGCACTTATTCATTTACACCCTGTATATATATATATATATATATATATATATATATATATATATATATATATATACTATTATTCACGAAAGATGACTATTCAAGGTCATTTGTTCGAAGAAAGAATACACATCACTTTATAACAGTACCTTGGCAACATTTTGTATTAGAAAGAGAAATATTATTTGACCTATGTCTATTTAATTTATGTGGTGGGACAGATATACGTAAATAGTGGTATTACTTACTAACACATTATAAATAATAAGGACGTATGTCGTAGAATTACAGATACCTAATTATCTACTACAATGCCCTCTGTGCTAAAATTTACCCAGTGGCGTTGCCGTTTAAATCAAATTATTATTACTTGGTTTATAGTTAAGACTACGTTTTTGAATTTTGCAAAAATATAAGTGATGAACATAAATCTTTCAGAAAGCAATTATTTAGAACGAAACATAATTTTTAAATAACATACTCTTATTTTTTCAGTAAAAATGTGTCCATAAATATTTCATGCTACACGCCTATGCTTACGAAATGCAGTGAAGTTATCTGCGAGTAATATTATATCAGACGGCTCACAAATGACCTTGAATAGTCATCTTTCGTGAATAATAGTTGTATATATATGTTAGGTTCACAGGTTCGAATTTTATTTGTAATGTATGAGCAATTTAACATAGCCGGAGTTCTACCAAAACTTTTTTTTCGTTTGTCTCTCATCATTAATTATAATCTCCTTCATGTTAATTAGAAAACCTATGTTCATTTTTCTTACAGAGTATGGCGTGCCTTTTTGTCTTTAGTCTAAATTAAATTACACATTTCAAACGAGCTAAAAAATCATAAGCTCGTTGTTTTTGTGTGCCAACCACACTCGGTGTGTTTGCATGCGTTAGACAAAAACACCCAGCATGACATTTGCATGAGGGTGTGTGTACGAGAGAGATAGATAGTGGGTGCGTCCCGTGGATTTAAACAACGCATTTGTTATAATGGATTGGCGTGCCAGAAGCTTTCATGCGACGGTGCCATGTTTATTATCAAAATGTAACGCACCCATGCGCGTGATAGTTAATAAGCGTATGCTTGGATGGGGTACCGTCATGGTTGTTTATTCACTTATAGTTTGTTATTTTCCAAATATATTTTATAGCTTCATTAACCAAATGATAAATGACTGAATAATATTCCTGAAATATAAAAAAACAACAATTTTTTAAATTGTTTATTGAGGAGGTCATTTCGAGTAAAAATGTCATTTAAACATACGACAGATTATTTTTTATTAATTAACAATTTATCCTTATACTTTATATACAGGGTGGTGGCGGTTAGGGGTGAACATAGGGATTTAACATGGGATTTTAGTTTTTTGCAATTCCCTGCTCTCCTGTTCATTTTACGGCAAAAACAGTAGAGTACAAAATTGTTCAGAATTAGAAATTGCATATAAAAATGTATTTACATTTATTATTATGTTTTTGGTTTCTTTACAATTTTAAAAAGAATTTTCAAAATTTCTGTTATTTTGTAGCAATAGCCATGGAATTTATTTTTTTTTCTGGTTGTCAAAAATTATTTATAAACGTCAACCATGCGTTAATCTAACTTAAAAATTAAATAAAAACAAACAACTTTTTATTTTAATACGCATTTTTTATTAGGTATACCATTTAAGAATAAACCAATTCCAAATGTATCAACTACGTAGAATTTTAATTTATCATAGCCAATACCATTTCTTCATTCACTTCGTTGTGACGTCTTCTATTATTATTATTATCATCATTATTATTATTATTAATATTATTATTATTTCCTTCATTACCTTCGTTCACAGCTACATTAGCGTGTTCTCAAATTTTTTAACAAGTTTACAAATTGTTGCTATAATAGGAAATGATGTATTTTCTTACTTTATGGAAAACAAATCACGTATTCTTCTAAAACTATTTCCACCATAATAATTTTTTATAACGAAAACTCGTTCCTTATTCGAATAAACATTCATTATTAAATTAACTTTTTATTAGAGAAAATTTCGAAAATTTGACAGAAATTGAATGACATTATTATGTTTAAACATTTGAGTTATAAGTCATGTCTATTGCTACAAATTAACAGAAATTTTGAATTTTCTTTTTAAAGTTGTGAAGAAACCAAAAATATAATAATAAATGTAAATAAATTTTTGTATGCAATTTTTAATTCTGAACAATTTTGTTCTCTACAGTTTTTGTCGTAAAATGAACAGGAGAGCAGGAAATTGCAAAAAACTAAAATCCCATGTTAAATCCCTATGTTCACCCCTAACCGCCACCACCCTGTATATATCATTTTATTACAACCTCTATACAAACGGTATATCTATACGCCGATTTTTCTTATTTGACCCTCACGTCATAGTTTTTTGATGTTCGTATGAATCAAATGGTATTGGTAGTGATGGAAACGTGATTACCAGCAGATCTCAAACAGTTTTGTGTACAAGGAAATTACGTCATATAATACGTCATAGACTAGCCATGGATACACTTATAAAATACGAATGCACACTCTATATCTCCCAGTTGATCCCCAAGTCGTCAATTTTTTATGCAAAAATTACAAAACTTTTATCTTGCATCTTTGTCCTACACACATGGCATATATGCAACTTTTATTCGTTATCTCATTGTCGTCGGTTTTTCAGAGGGGTATAAGCTATCTCCGTCTAACCAACGGCATACAATGAAATAAGAACTGTATTGTAACCGTGGTAACAACCGTCATTTTCGAATTATTTGAATATTCATGTCATTCTGTCATTCATGTGATTAAGGTGATTTTGGCGTCAATAATAATTTGTGCTTCGTTGTGTGTTGGTCATTTTTAATTCTTGGGATTATACATATTGTGCATTTTGCTATTGCAAAGACGGTGTTCTTAAGATTTACAATTATTGCAACATTTTGCTTTTGAACAATAAAAAGAGGTATATGTTATCCATAAAACTTATATCGTATTTATTTAATTGGTTTATTATTTACAAATAACTATTTTAATTTTGAATTTTGGTGAATAACGAAATTGACAATATAGGTCGTACTGTCAGTTTTTACCAGATTTGATATTACATCATAATTATTCAATTGTGAAATATGTAAGTGCGTCACTTCGAATTTTGGTGAATAATAATATTCTCACAGTAGGTATATTAGCGAACAACAAAATTATTGCAAATAAAATATTGAAAATGTCAAATATGACAAAGTTCTGTCATTCTCTATCTTATATCAAACTAGAAAATTAAATCCCCATAATAAAACCATGGTAACAATATGACGTCATCAATTCCCTCCCACCCCTGGCGATTTGCACCATATGTTTACTATTGATGATGTGGGGATCAAGTCATGGAAACAGACTTTATTGACCTTTCCATTTTCCAAAATAATATAACTTGTTCCAACTTTTTACAAACCATTTTAACCGACTTTCTAACGGTCTACAGAGCTGAAATTTGGTACGGAGTTGGAATAATTTTTTTTTTAATTTCTACATGTTTACACTTGTGACAAGTAAAAGGTGGCAGCTTCTTCTTTGATCTTTCAATATCAGACCACGTTTATAATTATTCATATTCGGAGCGTAATTTGTCGTTTAAAATTCATGTGTTCGTACTCCAAAATTGTTCAAAATTTAACCTAAACTTGTAAATTTTATTCTGAATTATTTCATTCTTAAACTAAAATACTACTCCATTTTACGATTATTCCTAAGATTGTATATACTTAAGAACGAAAATCATTGTAAGAAAGGGTAAATATCGCCAATAAATTATAAAACATTGACATTGACAAATATGTACATCTAAAATGTCAAACTTACATTTGAGATATTTCACACATTTTTAGTCCAAAATGAAATTCATACTTCATCACACTTAACGTAAACAGAGTGAGCCATTAATTAATTTTGTCTCAATTTGGGTTGCGAACTAGCATGTAAAAATATTAAGTACCACTGCTGTCGAATATCACATTCAAATTTCGTGTAACTATCTTTCTCTTAATGCGTTAGTAAGATAAAAATGAAACTATTAAACATAAGTATCGATGATAGAATGTGTAAAACCATAACTAAGACAGAGACAAATATACAATTACTTGTTATTTTGTGGTTCAGAAATTAATGACGTGCGGGTCAAGTGAGAAAAATCGGTGTATATACATATACTGACACTCCTAAACCTACAAAGTAAAAGCAGCATATCTATAAATCAATGGTTGTTAGGCATATATCTCTTCTCCCTACAATTCACAACAGTAACTTTCAAAATTAACCAAAAACCACTTGCAACCCCTAAAGTCCAATCATCCCTTGCCAAGTGATTTATATCTTTCGGCACCCCTACCTGAATTTGGCTTCTCGCAACTCATTAAGTGCTATTCGCTTATTTCGTTTTTATTTCGTTCAGAGTGTAATTAAATACAGACATTTTTCAAGTGAGATCCCAGAAAAGTTTGCAGATAATGCAAGAATAAAAGTAAATAAGGTGGTATCTTATTTTATCTTTTAATTAGGTTGACGTCTGTATGTTTTGTTTCAGGGTTTATGGTCTACAATACTTGAATATAAAGCAGAATTGAATAAGATGCTTTCTTAGTTTATTGTCTTAAGGTGATGATATATTTTTGGGAAAGATTACTAGATAATATGTTGTTCCTTTGCACCATCTAACAATTTAATGTTATTTTTTTTTAATTTTGTATGAAACATTCCACAAAATGGTATGTGTATATGTATAGCTAATTTGTCACACGTCATGTACAGTCCAAAATTAATGAAAATTGCTTAACAAATATAGGTCCGCAAATCAACAATTTCAGATATACATGCTGTCTCAAAACTCGCGCCCCGGAGCGAATGAGGAAACACGAGACTGCACTCGGATGTGTAGTTTCTAAGAAAAAATCTAGCTTAAAAGATATTCGAGAAAAGACGTCTTAAAATTGACCAATCATCGACCTACACCTAACGTGTGTTTGCCGTAATTTTACGTTACTAGGGTTTTATACAAATCAAATCTTCTTTAAAATGTGTGGCCGACTGTAGTTTTCGAAAAATGTGAGTGTCAAATTAAATTCGACAAGGTGAATAAAAAAGGCAAATTCTTACCATGTATTCAGCCGCTGATTACTTAGAAATGACTATAATTTTCGGAGAATGTGGACATAACGCCAGAGAGGCAGCACGAGTCTATTCGGCACGTTTTCCGGATAGAAATCTCGTGAATCATAAAGTGATATTTAGAGCCATTTCAAGGACGCATGAGACCGGTCAAGTTATGCCAGATCAAATGACAATAATATTTTCGTTTAATACATTTTACACAGCTGCTACAACACGTTGCACTGTACGATAAATGATGATCTCGGATGATACCTTCGCTAACCTAAATTTGTTGACAGTGAAAAGTCAACTCTAAAGTGTCAAAATTACAGTAAGTCAAACAAATTTTGTAACTCACTAGTAGTATTTTTAAAACCTAGCAACCAGATTTATTTTGTGATAATAGGCATTTACGAAAATTCTACCGGTGAGCTGTTACCGGTATATATCGGTAAACAGCTGTTTACCAGATTACAGCTACCGGAATCGATGTTTTAAAAACGCAAGTGGTAAACATGGTAGATTTCTAACCTATGAAAAATATTTGAAAGATTGAAACAGATTTTAAATTTCACGTAGTTAACAAACAGCATAGTGCTACTTCCGATTCCAATATTGAAGACATTTTTACTTTTAACGCGCGCGCTTCGCTTGGCATTACTACCTTTTTTGAGGTTAGATTCTTCATTTACCGTATTTACCGGCTGAATTACTCGATCCACAAATTATGGATCCGGTAGATAGATCTGGTAGACATGGTACAATTTTCGAACACGGTAACTATTAACCACTCATGTTTTCGAACGCAATCGGTTGATGCGGTATCTACCGGTAGAATTTTCGTAAATGCCTAATATCATCACACCTCAAGATATCCTTCCGGGATTGGTGGATTAAAAAGTCTTGTAACTCCGTTATGCAAGCAGCCGTACATTATTTTCTTCTATTTGTTGGCAACCTATTGTCGTCGGCAAGTGTCAGTTTCGTCTGGGGCGCGAGTTGTGAGACACTATATAAACTATTTTCAAAACATAAGGAAAAAATAAATCAAGAAGTTTTGACGATGGTCCCTAGATTTGGATTTAATTTTCGTGTTTAGCATTTTAGTCTTGTGGTTAACAAGTTTGTTTTTTGCTAAAGTTTATAAATTCAAACGGAGGTTCGAATCCCACCAGCAAAATATTGTTTTACATTTTTATTATTTATGTATTGGTTGGAATTACGCATATAATGTAATTGGTTGGTTATATTGTATGTCGTTTGTTGTAAAATGAATTGTTTTATTTTTGTTAAAAGTTAGTAATGTTTATATATGTCGAGTAGCTAGCATGCTCAACCAGCGCGCTGGTGTGTGCCATTGTTGACCGTTCGTGCCGCGTTCCCGTAACTTTGGTGTATGCCATTGTTGTCCGTTTATTGTTGACAGTTTCTTTTTTTGAACGTATCCTGCAAATATCACTGGTTCATTTGTATTAGCCGATTGTATGCTAGCGATTGCTACTTTCATTTTTTTGTTAGTATTATCGTTTTTAATATATTTTAATAAAATATTAAAATTCATTACATATGATTTTATTGTCAAAAACAGAACTCTGTCTCCACTAAGCTACCCGAGCCCTTTTTGGCGTTCAAGCCACTATTTTCAGCGACGTTGTAAGAGAGTCCTTTACTGGATTTACCACCTCTCCTGTGCTGTGTTATCGACCAATCGATTGGCGCCCGAGCAGCAGCCCTATTTTATTTTAATAATTATAACTTTTTTTGCTGTTTCAGCATTGAAATATTAGAAAATAAAATAATATATTTTTGATGGTTGGCAATTGTAGCTGCCTAAATGAGTATTCATTATGATAAAAAAAATCAGAAATAATCTAAAAAATTCTCAAGATTCAACATTTCCGCGAGGAATAAAAAATGTAAAAGTGCGAACAATGCGTTGGCGAGTCAGCACCGTCGGAATGACTGCTTTATTACTCCTCGTTATCACGTAGAAAAACACTGATAAATTAGGTTAGGAAACGCTAACGGTAAAGACCAGTAGCAACCGAAATCTGAAAGCGAATATTTAATTGCGGGTATAACATCTTAAGCTCGAGTATGAGGTATCTCGGTTATTACCATAATAATAAGGCATCATTGAGATCAGACATTCATCGTAAGGATACATCGTATCCTCGTTGCCTTCTTGCATAAATTAGAAATCAAAATTAGTTTTAAATAAATAAATAAAAATATCATCACGGCAGATTTTGGTATTGACGATGATATATTTATACCGTGCGGGTGTTTACTAGACGTCATCTCACGGGCACTTAATGCTGGCATGGAGACTGCACCACAGGGGGTCAATTTTGTGCCAATTAAAATTTGAAATATTTGGCGTCAATCGGGATCGAATCCGGTTTCCCAAATTTGCTACCAGATACTCAGGCACGCAGCCACGAGACCCCAATTAGTTTTAACAATAGTATATTGAAAGATAAATTTTACACTGACCTTTACTTTGAACAGTTGAATTTGAATTCTTTTAGAAAAGTGACAATTTGAATATAGTGGGTTGATGCATAAGTTCGTAGCGTATTTGGTTTCTAGAAGTTGCCAAGTTAATTGTAAATCCGTACTTAGAAATATACCAATCAAGGCCAGCCGAGAAAAATCGAGAGGAGCCGGATTTGAAATCGCGATCTCTAAGTCAAGAGACTAGCCCGCCACTTAATTTTTACCTTTCGTCACCTTTAGACAAGGAAGGTATTGTCTTTGGTCAAAAACTTCGGTGGTGAGTTTTTGATGAATATGCACGTTTTATGGTCCAAAATTCCAAAAATTATAATTCTATCGTATTCCTCTTCGCTACATCCATGTGAAGAGCTGATTATTTTTTTCACATTTAATGCTATAAATATTAAAGAATATATTATTCTCTATACGATTTGAATGCATTTTATACTTTATATTAAATGGCTATAGAGTTAAAAAATTACAAAGAAATTAAATATCATATATTAGCCAGCTATGCTATAAAGTACCATTTATAAAAAAAATTAACGTAGCGGTAGAATTAATGGCAGTGGTAGTGGCCTGGGTAAAAGATTGAATGCGTTATAGCAAATATATTCGTTCACATCCAAAATTTAAGAAAATTAGTAGTAGCGCAGTGGCAATGGCAGCGGTAGGAACTTCTACGTTGCCACTACGCTACCGCTTATTTTTTTGACAGTTTTGACGTTTATTGACATCTGATTTCTGATTTCATCAGATAAAATGAGCAATAGAAAAAGGATCATTTTGTTGTGTGCCTCAGATGTTGCGCTATATAAACAAACATACTTATTAATAAATTTTGCACAATTAAAAGTGAACACGTAACTTACCATTTTCGCCTATTTCAAAGGCAATTTGTGCCCACACATTTTCTTTTTCTGAAATAATTTTAAACTCCCTTAATCTCTTCACTTATCTCATACAATGGAGTGCTTGTGGATAACTGTAATTAATAAGTCATCATCTATGTCAGTTGCTTTTTGTGCAAAAGTAAAAAGACAGCTATAACTGTCAACCTTGCATCCTACTAATTTATAATAAAAAATTCCTAGAAACTATAATATCAATAATTTTTCATTGTGAACCGATATAATTTTTACTATAAATTTCTTACGCTACCGATGTCACTAATTCTTACACTACCGCTAATTTTTTTTTATTCTGAATGGACCTTAACTCTGGAAACAGCTGCTACATTAAGAAAATTCTGATTGAAAGGTGTCAGTGTCAAGTGCAGTTGACAGTATGTTTGTGTTATAATTTTACTGGAAATATAGGATCATTTACTGGTAACTTTCTGTATGGAATTTGTATAAAATACATACAACTGCCTTAAGGTAATGAACAAGAAATAGAATATTTTCCAAGGAACTTTTTGTATGACATTTGTACAAAATACATAGAACTGACGTAAGGTAATGTGCTGGCAACTTCAGATGTTTTAATATATGTTCCATTAAAACAATGCAAGCAAAATTAGTTTTAGCTGTAATCCCAGTGTCTCCTGAGGAGTAAATGAAACTGAAATTTGCTTCCTGAAATTTCATTTTTCATTTCGGAATATTCATTGATCCAGGGTTCCGCACACAATTTTAATTTGCATTGGCTAAATACGATGGAAAAATTCCGTGAAAAGTCTATTAAGGGTGGCGACAGCGACAGCGACACTGGATGTATTAGGCCGAGCCCATCTTTTTTAATTAGTGTCTATGCTATGAATTATTAATGAAAAGAACTCACGTTTCTCAGATAGCGCATGCTTTGTTCACTGATTGTAATTAACGTAATGGTCAAAACGTGAATCTTTTCGCTTTTTTCATACACTTGGGAAAACCTAGATTATGTTTCATTTGCCATTACACCTATTACCATATTTGCTCAAAAAACACACAGACAACATGCATCTTATAATATGGAGAAATTTTGTAGTGTAAAGCTGCGTTCAGAGCTACTGAATTATAAATTACAAATAGTAATCGGTTGGAGCGTCTTAAAACTACTAGTTTTAAATCTGAAATAGCGTTTAGAATTGGCACTTAGTGAAAGTGGCACCTATTGAAAAATTGATGAAATAATCTATATAAATAAAAAAAATATATGGGGACAGTAGCGCAAGTGGAAGGGAATCCTCGACAGTGGTGTTGAATTATTTTGGCAAACGGACAGTCGGTGATACTGAGGAAGTTAGGCAGAGAGTTACATAAATAGATAGATAGTGTGGTGAAAGGTGTGACTTCTGTCCGAGCAGTTGAATATACAGACGCTGTTGAGTCAGTTGAGCATATAGACGCTATGGAGGTCGGTAGGCGCACAATTTAACGTGATATAAGTATATAGTGACATAAATATAGTGATATAAATATCGCGTAAACAGTCTACAATAATAGTAATATCGTGGAAATAAATAGTAGTGTTAATTGTTAAATAAAAAATAGGACAGTTTACCGATCGAAGACAATGTTTGGGAACTGAGCGAAATTTAAAAGAAAAATAAGATTTGAAAATTATTTTGACATTAAAAAAATTATTTGTCATTTTTGAAGTAAGCTTTGATTTTTGTTTTTATTTATTTACCGTCTCGCCTCCTGCACGATAAGTGAAGCACATCACTTACCGACGTGATTCACATCGCTTACCATTCAGTAATTTGTAAATAAGACCTACTGTCTTGGAAATACTATCGGTAAACTTAGAAAATAACCCGATCGTGCAAAAATAAATAAAAACAAAAATCAAAGCTTACTTCAAAAATGACAAATAAATTTTTTTAATATGTCAAAATAATAATTTTCATATCTTATTTTTCTTTTAAATATTGTGCGTCGATCGTGGAAAATAGTATAAGCATCATGAACGTTAAGGAATTACCGATCTCAGACAAAATTGGGACCTTCGCTTCGCTCATTCCCCAAACATTGTCTTTGATCGGTAAACTGTTCTTACCGTTCTTAATACTTTCTGTACTATTTTCCATTGGTGTAAAGTTTCCCCTTAAACTTACATTTAATTCAATTTTTAATACTTTGGAGTGAATGTCAAATAATAAATTAATATTAAATTATAATAATATGCTCGGACTGTTATTTTTTGTTGCCTAGCAACTACACTAAAATACCGGAACAATGCACTTTTCGGTTCGAAAACACACCGCAAACGTGTCAGTTTTCGTCCGATCGAAAAAAAAATATTACATGCATTTTTAATCCGGCGAATTTTGTATATAAATTCATGTTGATATTTCATTTTACATTTTAAATGAGAAGTTCTTATGAAGAAAGAAGAGCTCAGTGTTTATTTTTGTCTTTGAGCATATAAATATCTTATTTAAGTAATTCTTTAATTAATAACAGAATACTAAATTATGCAAATTGTGTACCTGGTACTTTTGTTTACCTTCATTTTCTTTGCAGAAGGAAAGTTGTTCCGGTTTTGTTTCTTAAAGAACATTTGAATGCAAGTTATGCCGACGAATTTATTTAGCCTTTCTGTAAACTGTGAGCTATTTTGTAGGGCTTCACATTATTTACATTACAAAGTATTAAGAAGTGTACACTGAGTATTTTTCACAACTACAAATTTTTACATTTCATTTTGTAAGATTCATCGTAAATATTTTTACTGGTTGCAAAATGTAAATATCGCGTGGCTTTTAAAAAAGAATATTGATTTTCTAAACTGGATCAATTTTCAGAAAACCTAGAAATTGGCAATCTCGCTAAGAGAGGTATTGAATTCATGCTAAAAATCGCATATCCAGATTTTAGTGAATAAGGTCCCTAGAATCCGATTATAACATTTTCACGATGAAGTCCGTGTGTGTGTTTGTGTGTGTGTGTTTGTGTGTGTATGTGTGTGTGTGTGTGTGTGTGTGTGTGTGTGTGTGTGTGTGTGCGCGCGCGTGTGCGTGTGCGTGTGTGTGTCTGAATGTGTGTGAATGTGTATGAATGTGTGTGTGGATGTTGAATCCACGATTTCTCAAATACTATAAGACTTAAGACATTTTCAAGTACGGATTCTTCAATCTAACAATAATGGGAAGAGTTGATAAAGTTTTGGTAACAATTTGACAACTGGAATTAGTAGTTACAAGAAAAAAATCATCTAAATATTATTTATCGAAAATTTATGTACATACTTATATGATGAAACGTTAAATTCTTCATTCGATAAATATAAATTCATTATTATATTTTCTATAGATTTAGAGATAAATAAATGCATATAAAATAATTTGATGTAATAAATCTCAGATCAAACTACTTCTAGGCAGGAAATTCAAATGTTTGTAATTGACACATAAATGTCGCTGTCAAAAATATTTGTACATCATTATGAAAATATAAAAAGTCAACAACGCAAAAAAATATACGTAAAAAAGAATATAAAAGGAATTTGCGAAAAAATGACGAATATAAAGAAAAAGAAAAGGAAGGTAGAAAAAAATTCAGGATATTGAATATAAAGAAAATGATGTATTTTACATAATTTATATTAAAATACCCGATAGATTTTGCAAATATATGTGAAAATTATTTTTTCTCCAAATCTATTAAAAGTGGGCTTTTTAATATTTGCTTTTAGCTTTAAAAATGTCATTTTGTGACGCTAGTGTTAAAAGTGACAGATCATTGTTACTTTTGACACTAGTGTTAAAAGTGAATGTCAAAAAAATATTAGATATACAAATTTAAATTAAAAAATTAAAAAATAGTGTTTGTAGAAAAAATAGTGTATGATATACGTGTTAAAAGTGATTTTATTTTGTTCGAAGGTTTGGATCACTCCGTCGCGTCGTGTTCCAAACTTCCTTCTCACAAAATAAAATGTCACTTTTAACACTTATATCATAAATAACTATTGTAGTGAGACATGAATATATGTATTTGTATTTAAAAATATTTTTTATTTTATGCGTACAACCAGGTAAAATATCTGGCGAGAGGTTATGTGCTGACCACATCAGATTTTTTTCTTGTTCACAAGTCGCAATGATTTCTAAGTCAGATTTACAAGGTGCCATTATTAGTATTCTCGCGATAATTAGACAAAACTTAAAGCAAATTTATGACAATGTCACAACTTACTACTAACTCAAAATGTCTGACAATTTCATTTGTTTCAATAATAGTGTACTACTTCGTTTTAGATGATTATAAAATTATCTACGTGTAATAGTAAATTTGACGCTATTCACTTGTTTTTCTATACAAATGTTTGAAATTTGGTAGGAATACTTTCAAATCGATATCTAAATGTACTACGAAGTTTTGAAGTTTCAAACAGAATTAGATTTTTAAAAGCCATCAGGTATTATTAATTTTTATTAATAATCAATTTTACTTTATATCGCAGTATAATAATAGTATTGGCAAGAGCTATATTGTGCTGACCGCATCAGACTTTTATATTTATGTACCACCAACTCCATAAATCTAATCAAATTTTCCAACAAACTATATCCTACTATCCATATCCTATGAATCAAAGTTCATTCCCACTTTGTCTTTCTTGCGTTATCTTGCATCATCCGTCCTATTCTACTGGTAATCAGATCTGGGTACAGCGTTTGCCTACTAATATTTGCACAATGACCGTCCGGCGTCCAATTAAAGACTGTTTGATTAGCACTTCATGCTGAACACGGCTGTCGTGGGAGCAGAACGCACAACACAAACGCTGTGCTGTATGAATTTGTGACATTTCCGTGCGAGAATTGACGTGGTTGACGCGATATGAATGAGGTTTCCATCCATGGAAATCTAATGGAGAGGACAGCACAAAAAATGATTTGTTGGTTTTGTTTTTATAATGGATGAAATTGATGGAAAACCACCGTTTGCAATTGTTGGTGTATTTTAGAAAATTATTTGGTTAACAGCGAGCAGAATTTCAAATATTTACATTAGTCGCCAGTCATAAATTTGATTGCCAATTGGAATTTATTGCTAAGTATCCTTCGGTTCTGCATCTAACTCCTGCCGTCATTGTGTCGTATTATCATTATCATAGATAAATAGAAGACGTCAGAGTTTTTTAAGAAACAGTCAACTATTACCTCTTTTATTTTGGGAACTAAAAGGAATAGGACCTATACAGGATGTTTGTCAACTTCGGGTAAAAATATGAAGGGCATATAATAGTGAACAAAATGAGTAAAAAAACATTAAAAATAAATAAAAAAAAATCTGATGTGGCCAGCACATTACCTTCCGTCAGTTCTATGTATTTGGTACAAATTTCATACGGAAAGTTCCTTGCTAAATATTCTATTTCTTGTACATTACCTTCCGGCAGCTGCATGTATTTTATGCAAATTTCATACAGAAAATTTATGTCTTAAATTATTATTTTGTGACGTTTTCTATATACAGTGTAATGTATCTGCGGAAATAAAAGATTTATTATTATTATTTCTTGTACATTACCTTAAAGCAGTTGTATGTATTTTATACAAATTCCATACAGCAAAAGATCCTATATTTCAGTAAAATTATAAGACAAACACACTATGTTAATTTCACTTGACACTGACATCTTTCAATCAGAATTTTCTTGATATAGTAGCTGTTTTCATAGCTATAGCTACTTTATGAAATTTAATTTCTTTATAATTTTTTAACTCTATATCCATTTAATATTAAGTATAAAATGCAGTCAAATCGTATAGAGAATAAAATATTCTTTAATATTTATAATAACATTAAATGTGAAAATATGATATTTAACATAGTTTTTTCAAGAAAAACTGTTAAAATCTTCAAATTATGGTACTTCCGGTTGACCAATTGTAACCAAAATCTAATCAGCTCTTCATATGGATGTAACGAAGAAGTATACGAAAAAATTATAATTTTTGAAACTGTAGTATTAGAGTTATCGCAGACGAAAATTTTGTTACACACACACACACATCCACACACACACACATCCACACACACACACACACACACATACAGACATCATCGTAAAAATAGTAAATTCGTATTCTAGGGACCCTAAAACGTGCTTATTGATTAAAAACTCATCATCGAATTTTTTGACCAAAGACAATACCTTCCTTACCTAAAGGTGACGGAAGGTAATAATAAATAGTGTCGAGTGCCAAATACGAAAGCCAATATAGTGAGGAAACTTTGTTTTTCTCAATGTCATTTACAATATTTCACGTAAATTTGTCTCCGTAGTTCTGTGACAAGGCGAGGGTAAGCACAATAACAGATAAATATTTTTTTACAAACTCTTCTAAATTATAGTTTCAATATTCATATTTTAACTCTGTTTATCTATTTAAGTCCAAATTCAGTTTAGAAATTCTTATCATATTTATTTGTTGATCTTAAGTCTGGAAATTATTATATATACACGTGCGTGATTTTAGAATGACCTCGCCTATGCACCCCATACCCCTAAGATAATCCTGTCCTGATGATAGCGTTATGTTTTTTAAAAGAGTTGAATTTAGATACTCGAGAGAGTAACATGTAATAGTCGGTTTTAGATACTCGTGAGAGTGAACATGTAAGAGTTTTAGTTTGGGGCGACGCTCGCCCGCTGTATTGCAGAATGTAACAGTTTTGTTAGTTATGTTAGGCTTAGTGTTAATTAATAATCATGTAAATAAAAGTATTAGTTTTTAAATCAACAAGTTGTGTTCATGTCCGTAGTGTTCATCAGTGTCAAGTGTAAAGTGAAGTGTCTGTGTGTTCTTCCTTCTCACAAGCCGTGGACGCCAGCCATCAAAGCGTCCACCAGTTAGTAAGTGTATCATCGTTGGGAATCATCATCCTTAGTATCATCATTATCAGTCAGCTTCAGAGACCCCCCCTCGTGTTTCAGTTCTAACACAGTCCCTTACAATCTTTATCATATTAGAGACCAAAGTATGCATCTGAAAGGTATTTTAAATTTTCTTGTTTTTCACTCAAAATGACCACCCAACAAACTGTTATAGTATATTAAGTATTAAGAACGGTAAGGAAAGTTTACCGATCGAAGATAATTTTGTCTGAGATCGTTAATTCCCTTTTTGATGCTTCAAATCTAGTTGACAACCACAATCAAGAACATCCTATCAACAAAGAAACTAAAACAGTCTCCAAAATTTCAAACAGGCATCTACCAGGTGGATTGTGAATGCGGAAAAACATATATACAAGAAACAAAACGACCATTGTACATCAGAATAAAGGAACATAGACGACACACTGAGAGAGGAGAGACTTCAAAATCCGGACTTGCAGACCATGCGTGGGAACACCAACACCATATCCAGTGGGAGGGAGCAAAAATCCTCAAGAAAGAAGAACATTGGTATAAGAGGAAGTTCAAAGACGCCGCTATCATTCAAAAGAACAAAAAAAAAACAGTTTTCAGCTAGCCGAGTGTGGAAATTCGGCCAATCTGGAGGAAACACATCATAGCAGACTCCAGCCTAACCATTGGGACCCAAACACCCAGGACGCTCGACCCAGCCATTGGACCCGACTAGCCACCCGTCACTAATGTTCACCCGCATAACACCAGATATAAAGCTCGTATGTTAAGGATTAGTTAGTAGTGTCAGATCACCTGATGACGACGCTTTCGAAACGTTGTGAAGTATTTATGTTTTTATAAATAAGATAATGGAAGTTCAAAATAAAATCATTTTAATTCAAAAAGAAAACTATATCACAAAGATACGTAAGAAAAAAGAAGAGTTAGAGAGGATACAAGAAAGAATAATGGAATAATATAGAAAGAACAACAAAAGAAAGATGTTGACATCTTGACGCAATGTGCAAACAGTTCCAGGGTGTCAACGTTATAAATGGACGGAAATTTAGTAGGTGAAAGTCGTACACTGTCCCTAGCCTACGAGGGACATCCAATACTCCTAGGGCAATATGTCGGGCGTGCATAAACATTGTCCAACCCTTCCGAAAAAAAAAGTTCCTTCTACCTACTAGAACTCTTCTATTCATTGGCGTCGGCTCGAACGCGCTGGCCGGGGCTTGCGGACCAAGTATCGTAGGTACTTACTCTCTCACGTTACACATGTAAAAACAGAAAATCGTAGTAAAGTAATAATAGTAACGATATATCACTATTCTGCTTACTGAAATAAAGCTTAATGTACACTTTATAATCCGTTTTAAAAGATATCTGCAAGCTCCAGTTCACAAACAAATAATTTCAATTTCGCTCGTGAAAATAATTATATGTCGTGTGCAGTAAATGTAATAAACGATAACAATAATACAAAAGTATGTAAGAATGACGTTCAATAAAAGTTCATTGCATGTTATGCAAATAAAAATCTCTGCGAATGTTCCTCTGACATGAACGGAAAGAGTAAATATGATTTCAAGTATGTATTATTTTAATATATTAGCTTGTGTACTTGTTTGTTATGTTGCAATATTGAATTACTCGAAAACGGACAGAAAATATGGAAAAACGAAATGTGCCGTTATCAGAGCTGGGCAGTAACTAGTTGCTTTAGTAACTTAGTTACTAACTAGTTACTTTTACGGCAACTTGTAACGTAATACCCTTGGTAAAGGAGGTATAGGGATCGTGCTAAAAATTGCATATCAAGATTTTGGTAAATGACCACGTTTTAAGGACCTTAGAATCCAATGTTAATATTTTCACGATGATGTCTGTGTGTTTGTGTGTATGGATCCTCCACTTTAACTCAAATACTATCATTCAGAAAATTTTGAATCCTTATATTGCTACCTTATTCTCTAATATGAAATGAGCCATTAGATTTTGGTGTAAACAGGTAACCGGAAATGGCACTTTATAGATATATATTTTCTTTGAAAAATACCTTTAAATGTTATTTTTTGCAATTTATGAAAATTAAAAATTCTTGAATTATAGGTTTGCACTAATACTTTATATATATATATATATATATATATATATATATATATATATATATATATATATATATATATATATTTTATGGATAAATTTATAAAATAATATACAATTTAAATCCGGGAGCCTACGACTTAAACAAAACTCTTTCTCTTAAATGTATGTAACTGTCAGATAACTGTCACTGCCAAAATACTCATTTCATTTTAAATTAATAGTGGTAACGATTTGAAAAGAAAATAGTAAACTGAACATTAGTTATATGGAAAAGAACTAAATATAGTGTCCAACATGAGTAAATATGTAAGTACCTATATGTATATAAATTAATAAAAACTAAATGGCGGGAGGTATTGTGTCGGCCACATTAGATTTTTTCTTTCAAAACGTCTGTGATTTGCTCATTTTTGATATTCTTTTGATAATAATGTGACAATAAATCAATTATTATATGAAAAGGTGTAGCAGGTATGTTATTATTCATAATTTGATAAAAGTTATTTGGATCTAAATAAAATACATCCATAAATGATCATTTCATAATAAAACAAAAAATAAGTATGTATTGCGAATTTATAACAATTGGTTGTCAAAAAGAAAAATAGCTATAAATATTGGCGCACATTCAAGAGTCGTAGGTAATTATTTCAAAATCAAGAATTTCTATTATTTTTGTATCGATTTATTTATTTTTTCAACTTTAAATTTTTATAATTTATTTTTTGTGCAACCGGACGCGAAATAAGCATTTCGCAGCCGCAATACAGGCCGCGAAATTGAATTTCGCGACTGTTGTTATGGCAACGGCCGCGAAATGAATTTCGGGGCCGTTGTCATAGTAGCGGCCACGAAATTAGGTAAACAACTACTTTGACACTTGAGAATTGCATGGTTTTGTTTATCAAATTTTAATCTCATAGCCACCTTGAAAGCTAACTTTCTATTTACATTGAAACAGTTTACAATTAATAAAATTTGTAATTACATATTTTTTACGGTTGCACAAAAAATATAGTGTACACCTTGTCCGCGAAATCCTTTAGCGCCCTCGAGATTGTCTTGCCTCGGCCGCAAGCGGCCTCGGCGACAATTTTTCTCTCGGTACGCTAAAGAGTGATTTCGCGGCTTTGATATACAAATAACTATTTTAAGTTCGTCAGGCCACGAGCCGTCACGGGCCACCGGGAAATTCCCGGTAACCCACCGGGCCAGTCCAGCCCTGGCCGTTATTAAGAATTACTAATCGAACTATGTGGAATAGAGAATGCGAAATATTTCAATAGTAAGAGTAAAGCTTTCGAACCGGCAGTTCTGTTTTATTGCAGAAATAAAATCGAAATAGTTTCAAAATCACAAAAGTGCCGGTCAATAATAAAAAGCTTTCATCCATTGTACTCATGTTCGTTTTAATATTCAATTGAATAAACTTTAAAGTCAATATATTGGAGGAAATTCTTTCTTTTGCTCGATCTGTCAACATCAAAGCAAATTGAACACATTTCATTTCAGCAGATATGTAAAAATATCCCACAGAGTATCATTCTCTCTATTATTCTATGAGAAATGTCTTCCTTGCTTTACACGAAAGAAAATAACGATGGTTTATCTTGGAATAACTAATAGTTGTTTCAATTTATATCTTAAATCCAATATCTGCAGCCTGGCCTTATTTGTAAATTACAATTCGTGACCAACCGTAAGTAGATTTGAATTTCTTATTGGAAGCGAAGCAGCAATGAAGGGAATAATCAGGTAGCGAAGTAAGGGAATCTGATTTTATGCAGCTGAAATAAATTTGTTGTCAGTCTGAATGCGGCGGTAATTTGTGTTTGGAATTCTGCTGGCGAAATGCGTTTTAAAATGCTATAAGCAGCGGAATACATTTTGCCATTTTAAGGTTATGTAATTCAATATTTGGTGCTTTCTATTACAAATTAGACTAACGACAAAACTGAATATTAATTTATCTTCGTATTTTCATGTATTAATATTATTTAAAGTATTATTAAATAGTCTTCGTTGAGAATTAATAAATAATACTTATTTTATTTATTTTTGGCTTTTAAAAACTAATCCAGTTGAAACTCCATAACTCCTGAGTACATTGAGATATCTATTTGAAATTTTTATCTCTTACAAAAAAGGGTTGAAAAGTATTCCCAGCAATTTCATACATTTATACAGAAAATCAAGCTAATAGCGATTTTCTAAATTTGCAATTCAAATCTACTGTTCTTTGATAATAGGGTATTCTCTCATATATTTTTATTTATTTTTCTTAAAGAGCAGTTACATCTAAGAGTATCTGCGAAAATCCGAGTAAAAAATTCCTTTTAATAAGCGAGATATTAATTTTTAAAATTTGATTTTCTTGTGTCACGTGATAGTGACGTACTAGTTGTACAGTACCAGCGGTGTGCTATAAGTGGTTTATGCGGCGTCGTATCACATTCGAACATGGAGTAGGGATTTCAACTGGTCTCCCATTGGAAGGTCATCTAGTACATCAGCAAAATTTAAATGCTTTATATCTTTTGTAACAATCAATTTATATTATGATTTTTTGTTTTTTCCCTGTTGTTTACCTATCAACACTAATATTTTTAATAAATTTTTAATATTTGTATTCCTCAGAGAATACCCTATTTTATAATCAGCTTAAAACGAATTAGGCTATTATTGAAACAAATGTAATAGTCAGTAACATTTCGAGTTCGTTGGAACATGGTTATAAATTTGCTGTAAGTTTTGTCCAATTATCTCGATATTTATTCTAAAAATGACATCTCACTTAAGTAAATCTGACTTAGAGATCATTGCAACTTCTTATTAAGAAAAAAATTGGTATGGCAAAAAAATTGGTAAGGGAGGTAAGGGATCGTGATAAAATTCGCATATCGATATTTTGGTGAATGACCAGGTTTTAATGTCCGTAGAATCCAATTTTAACATTTTCATGATGATTGTGTGTGTGTGTGTGTGTGTGTGTGTGTGTGTGTGTGTATCTCTGTGTGTGTGTGTGTGCGCGCGCGTGCATGCGTGCGTGCGTGCGTGTGTGTGTATGTATGTGTGTATGTGCACGTCCGCCTGTGTTTATGTATGTGTGTGTATGTGCGTGCATGTACGTGTGTGTGTGTGTGTGCGTGTGAGTGTGTGCGTGTGCGTGTGTGTGTGGGTGTGCGTGTGTGCGTGTGCGCGTGTGCGTGTGCGTATGCGTATGTGTGCGTGTATATGTCTGTGTATGTGGATCCTCCACTCTAACTCAAATAGTAACATTCAGAAAATTTTGAAACCTTACATTTATACCTTATTCTAATATGGGAAGAGACCATTAGATTTTGGTGTATATCAGATAATTGAAAAAGGCACTTTACTTGAAGCTTAAAATAGATTTTCTTCGAAAATTACCTTCAAATGTTTTTTTTTAAATATTTGTAATATAAAAATTAAATATTATTAAATTTTCTACAGATTTGCATAGATACTTTTTCTATATATTTTATGGACAAATTTATAAAATTATCTATAATTTTAATCCCGGATCCTACGCTTTAAACAAGCAAAACTCCTTGGTTACACAGTTCACATCTCAAATGTATGTAACTGACACATAGATGTCACTGTCAAAGAACTAATCATTTTCAATTAATAATAATAATGTTTTAAAAAGAAAATAGTAAATAGAACCATAGTTATATGGAATGTATCTTAATACAGTTTCCGCAATAAGTAAATATGTAAGTAAGTATATTTAAATTAATAAAAATTAAATAGCGGGAGGTTTGGTGTTGGCCACATCAATTTTTTTCTTGGGCATGATGTCTATGTTTTTCCTAATTTAGTGAAATACATAGTAATAATTTCAAATGTTAGGGAAAAAATTATTAGAGAAACAGTCTTGTTTAAAATGATTTTATTACAAAGCCATTTCTTTAACAATTATATTTCGAAAATGAAATTACTACAAAGATGAAGGTATCGTCATAAAATTTATAGAATGATCTTTGATACATAAATTAAACAATTAAAAAATAAATGACTTTGCAATAAAATCATTTTAAACAAGACTGCTTCTTCAATAAATTTTACCTATCATTATACCAACAGTCGATAATTACCAGAAACAATAATTTCTAATAATTATTTTTTATTTAATTGTAAACCTTAAATTGCACAAGTTTTGTTGTCTCAAGTCGGTTATCAATTCCGATAATAACCATCCGCATCCCTGTTTGCCTCAATTTCAATATTACACATACGAATCAACGTATCCAAGTTTTCAAGACCATTGACAATGATTTATTATAATTCGCATTGTGTTGGTGGAGACTATGTCCATTCTATTTTTGTGTTGGCTGGTAAACCGTTCGCTGAATTTTATCAGCGGCGTTCAATATAGTTTAGGAAGTCAAGCATCGTTTGATATTGTATGTGAGGGCTTTTGTGATGCAGTGTGAACATAGTGCGAGGCTTGAACAAGCCAAGTGTAAAATCCAAGAGGGCGGTGACCGTTCCGACGCAGTTCAAATATTTGGCAGTCCCGTCACACTACACAACATGTGTATTTCACAACTTGATGTGAAACCTGAATGCGTTATATGTCAATATCGGTTATAGCGCCCAACAGACTCGGATTGGGATTTTATCTGCTCTTTTTCAACCCACTTTCTTTTATCATATAGATAGAAATAAGCCCCCAAAACCGCGAGCAATTTGTTATAAATTGCAAAGTACATACAGAACAGTTATTGACAATGAATTAAATTGAAATATAAAGAAGTATTTATTTTATATTCATATCAAAATATAATACTACATCTGCTTTACTCTTTACTCTGACAATAGACCTTTTCAATTAAAAATGATAGAAAATGTGCGCAATGGGATCTGCAAATAGTAAATCAACAATTGGCACATACTTCAGGGATATTAACAAAATCAGTGTTGCCAATATACTGATTAACTTGAAAATGTATTTACAACCATATTCAATAAATTTGGCTTCAATATTCTAAATTGTTTATACTACAAAGAAGGCAAGACAAAAGTCATATTAAACAGTTTTAAATAATGCCGTCAAATTTATTGAATATGGCTGTTAGTACATTTTCGGCTTATAGAGTCCATTGGCAACACTGATTTTGAAAATAAACTTGAAGTATGTGCCAAGTCGTTGGTATGGGTTTAGTTAAAACCTGTGTTGGTATTACGCTCGTGCTGCCAGCCTTTGAGATCCATTTAGAAGTAAAATGTTAAGAAAGTGGAAAAAGTATGTATAATAAATAAATAAATAAATAATAAATAATATCTACTTAAAAAAAGAAAAAAAAGCTGTCCCAGGTGGAGTAGCGGTAGGGCTATCTCTTCACGCTCCAAGGGTCCTGGGTTCGAATCCCGGATAAGGCATGGCTGGTGTGTGCGTCTTTCACAATTTCATCCTCATCAACTATGTGTAAAATGTTAGAAAAATATAAACCATATAAAGAAAAACTGTTTCATTGTTATCGAATCACCACTTATATACCAAAAAAATGTATGAAAAAGTCTGTATAATAAATGTTTATCAACTTTAAAACTTCGCAAGAGAAGTTAAAAAAGCTTATATTGAAACTAAAATGTCAAACGATGCAAATTTTCACTAAGATTACAAGTATTTTAGTGACTGCAATACTTTTGACGTTTTGTTTGACACCCTAATTGGCAATTTAAGGCGCCATTTTACTTAGTATGTGTAGAGATAGAAAGAGATAGCTGTTAAATTAAAAAAAGTTCATTATTGTATTGGTTTTGTATTAAATCTCAGTTAATCTTGATCTCAGCTCACTTCAGTTTGACAGTCGTAAGAGATCATTTTCATCCTCATTGCAGATTTCGTATGTGCTTTATATGCTATTTTACCATTTTACACAATTTTGATGTAATGCAATTATAATTTTACTTTTTAACTTGTTTAATGAGTAAAAATGGAAAATGATGCAGTTTTGAATTTGTCCCAGGACTAGCTTACGCTATCGTTATTTTAAAAACTATTCAATATTATTTTACGAAATTTGGTATCTACGGGTTTCCCGACATTCCCGTTTCAGCTAAAATATTTTCAAGATAGTAGGACTTCCGGTTTAATCGGAAGTAGACCCTAATTTTCTTATTTTAATAGAATGCAATATTTTTATTTTACCATTGAATTCAACAGAAAATTTCACATACGAAACCATAGAAATCACTTCCGGTGTAATTATTTTTTTTTTCACTACTAACGGCCACCTTTTTATCACTATAGCCGCTTTCTTTTTATCAAGAAGATCAGTAGCACGCATCTACCCTAAATCGTTCTTTTTAAAAGGGGATAAATGGTCTTGTACTACCCATTTTCTTCGTCCCCGCCCCCGTGAAGCACCACCTTCGAAACAGGATCAAATAGATCCTGAATGTCAATATCACGTCAATATGACTGACTGTTATGTATTTTGTCTTTTTTGTAAGTATTTGATATTAAAATGACATAAATAGAAGAAATTAATTAGTTTGAAACGTTATATGCTGTTTCATTACCATAAGAAATACGTCCATATTTAAATACTCAAAGGTAAAAAAATTAATATGTCAAAATCAAATCACATATACAACAGACTATAACCACAAGCAAATTCAGCATATTATTATGTTATAAATATAATTCTATATATGTTTGTATTTTCCCCTTCTTATTTTAAAGAAAATATACTGTTCTTTTTAGGAGTAGTTCAGTTCACTTCAGTACGAGGTAAGATCAGTTCATTTTCCCCCTAAAAAGGAAGCGCCCTATATCTCGAGAATGGAAACGAATTTCCATAATCTGTAAAAACAGTTTTATAAAGAAAGTTTTGGTTTACAATAATGTAAATTAATAATCGACAATTTTTGAACATTGTAATTATTGTACGTCACAAAATTCAAAAAACTTTTGTCTCACTAAAGTATTATGAACTGTTTACTGCTAGGATACTGTGTATATAAACATATCTATAACAAAAGAAAGAATATGAACGGTATATAAAGAAAATTATTTTCTTTTTAATTATAATTCATTACAATAATAATAATAATAATAAGAATCGATTACAACAATACATTAATTGATTACAACAATTAATATAATAAGAAAACAGCTTTGAAAGCACAACACAGATATCATTTTAATTTAATTATAATACTTCAAATTAATTATGAAAAGGGCCTTAAAAAGAAATTTACTTTCACCACACATGTAAATAGTAAGTAGGTACGTTGAATTGCAGATTGCAATGTTTCGCATTGATTTTTGATGGATGACGGATTACTAATCTTTTGAGTACGATATTTATCCACGTTTGAATTCACTTTTGATATTATTTACCGTCACATGTGACATATCCATTGCAATAAAAACTCTCTAAAATGTAATAATATTCAGATATAAGCGCATAAGCAATAAAGAACTGAGATCTGTCATGTGAAAACGAACTTCAAAATATATTACTTACATTTTCTACAGACGAGAGTGGAATAATTAGGGTAATATTTACGCGTTTGTCTTCCTCAAAGTATGCAGAAACATTCAAAGTAATTTCTTTATACCGTTTCGATAAAATATCTTCCGAAACATCAAATTCACCCATTCCATCATCTCCAACGATATAGAACGTTGATGTTTTAAAAATAAATAAATGTTGATAATAAACAAAACAAATAAACAACATCCTTAGCAACGCCAAAGCTTAAACATTATTGTAATCAAAAGTACCATAAATGAAAACTTATTTCACATATTCTAGTGAGACATACAATCTTGTATGCACCACGGGCGTTACTAGATGATAATTAGGGTACCTTTATAACCAGGGTATGGCCATGGCGTGGCTCACGTTTCGTCCGCCATTACCGGGACATCTGTTATATGTGTTGTTCTTGCGCAAAGTATTATGTATTTTCGTGGCTATTTGTTTTATTTTAATGAAAAACACATTTAATTATCATTTTAATATGTATTTAAAGTGTAAGTAATATATTTTATCTTATTTACTTGTGTAGTTTGTTAAGATACCCATCACGATTACTGTCACTGAAAACAACTAAAAATTACCAATATGAAGGACAATCATTTAAATTTTTAAAAGGTAAGTTTAAAATATATAATTATTATGTAATTAAGAACTAGTGATATTAAATTAGATGTGATAATAACAACACATATCATATATTCTACATAACCTATAAATGTATGTCTTAATAATAATTGTATATATCTTAAATAAATTCATTTTTATTACCTTTTTAAATTCACAGTGTGATAATTTAATATTATTTTATAATATAATATCACATTTATTACAAATAAATAGGAAAATCAATTACCGACAATGGCGGCGATCTTGGCCCATGGCCATACCCTGGTTATAAAGGTACCCTAATGATAATGCCCATCGTACGACATCTATCGGGCTAGATCCTCGTTGCCCTCCTAGCTTTATCATCAACGTAACGCCCTTGATACATAAAATACTATTCTAGCATCTTCTCTTGCTTTCTTGCTTTTTGTCCCGTTTGGAAATAATGAAGCCATATAAAAATATATCTTCAAATATGTTTCTATTTTCCTGTCCCCTACCGAATGTAACGGAATCTATAGAATATTCCATTGTAATTGATTTGATCTATTTGCCATGCCTTCATCATCCCCTATTCCTTATTCCCTCGAATTACAAAATCAGCTCGCTAGTGGTTGTTTAGCAAACTTGGTTGTCCGGCTGTGTATTGTAACAGTTGCTGTAACCATAGCCGATAGCCAGCGGCAGCAGCAGAACGGTGTACCCGCTAGCCGGTATGCTAAATCGGGGGTGGTTCTGCCCTTGGCGTGGTCAACAGGGCGGTGAACGACAAGGCCCGGGTTTCATTACGCTTTGACTATTGCCACACCTCACATGGGAGAAGAGATTGTTGGTCTTTTGGGACATGCATTTCAGGGAGAAACTATGTCACACGGAAATAAATTTAGTGAAAGAAAGTTTATAACGCATCACCGTAAAAAAAGAAAAATCTGGTGTGGCCAACACAATACATCCCGCCATTACCTGGCAGTTTATTTCTTAAAATATAGTCTAATCTAATGCAAGTAACTACCTTTTTTTAAACCCATCAGCAAGATTAAATCCCGATTACTGAGTGGGTTCACATTCACACACATCCATACCTTAGTGGGATTCGAACTCAGAGCCCCGGGGGCCCTCATGACATGAGGCGTTGCTCTAACCATTGGGCCACCGGAGCTATAATAAAATAAAGATTAAATTTTAAATACCGGGATAGAATAGAATTCACTAATCCAAAAATGAGGATTAGCTTAAACATTTTTGTGAATCGTTAATTTTTATTAATCTAAATACATATCTACATATTTACTTATGCTGGAAACTGTATTGAATTCCTTTTCTATTGTTCTATTTACTTTTTTCTTTTTAAAACGTTACTAATATTATTTTGAAATGATTAGTTCTTTGATAGTGACATTTATCTGTCAGTTACATACATTTGAATAACTGCGTTTTGTTTGTTTAAAGCATAGGCTCTGGGATTTAAATTATAGATAATTTTATAAATTTATTCATAAAATATATAGAAAAAGCATCCATGCAAATCTATAGAAAATTTAATAATCTTTAATTTTTATAATAACATTAATCTCGAAAAAATAACATTTAAAGGTATTTTTTGAGGAAAAACTATTTTTAACTTCTAGTAAAGTGCCATATCCGGTTATCCGATTTTCACCAAAATCTAATGGGCTCTTTCCAATACAGAAAAAGTTCGAAATACAAGATTTCAAAATTTTCTGAATGATAGTATTTGAATTAGAGTGGAGGATCCATACACACATACATACACACAGACATAATCGTGAAAATGTTAAAATTGGATTCTAGAGACCTTAAAACGTGGTCATTTACCAAAATCTCGATATGTGATTTTTGGCACGATCCCTGCCTCTCTTACCAAGGATAGCGGGAGGTAAAAATGAGGTTTAAAATTTAAACTTGTGTACACGTATGCCGGTATTCAGAAAAGTTTTCTTCAAATAGTCGTATAAGTTGTGATACATAACAAATAAAATTATTATTGAAAATTATTCTTATTATCATTATTCAAACAACAGATTTAGGAGTCCGTGAGACAGCATATGGTAAATACAATCATGGTGCAGATATTTCATCGTCATCATTATGAAAAATCTGGTGTGGCATGCACATGTATTTTTTATAAATTTCATACAGAAAGTTCCTTGCAAAATATTCTATTTCTTGTACTTTACCTTCCGGCAGTTGTATGTATTTTATACAAATTCCATATGGAAAGTTTCTAGCAAAAGATGCTATATTTCCAGTAAAATTATAAGACAAACATATTATGGCAATTGCACTTAACACTTAATATCTTTCAAACAGAATTTGCTTAAAATAGTAGCTGTTGCCATAGTCGGCTACTTTATGAAATTTAATTTCTTTATAATTTTTACCTTCCGTCACCTTTAGGTAAGGTAAGTATTGTCTATGGTCAAAAAATTCGGTTAGTTTTTGATGAATCAGCACGTTTTAGGGTTCCTAGAATATGATTTTATTATTTTTACGATGATGTCACACGCACACACACACACACACACACTATATATATATATATATATATATATATATATATATATATATATATATGTGTGTGTGTGTGTGTGTGTGTGTGTGTGTGTGTGTGTGTGTGTGTGTGTGTGTGTGTGTGGAAGAGGAATTACGAAAGAATTAGAATTTTTGGAATTGTAGTATTAGAGTTACCGCATTAGAAAATTTTGTCACACACGCACACACACACACACACACACACACACACACACACACACACACACACACACACTATATATATATATATATATATATATATATATATGTGTGTGTGTGTGTGTGTGTGTGTGTGTGTGTGTGTGTGTGTGTGCGTGTGTGACAAAATTTTCTAATGCGGTAACTCTAATACTACAATTCCAAAAATTCTAATTCTTTCGTATTCCTCTTCGTTGCATCCACATGAAGAGCTGTTTTGATTTTGGATATAATTGGTCTACCGGAAGTACTGTCATTTGAAGTTTTCAACAGTTTTTTTTGAAAAAACGATGTTAAATATCATTTTTTCACATTTAATGTTATTATAAATATTAGGAAAAATTGGTGAAAGTATTGTGCCTGCGTTTGCGTATGCAGATGGTAAAGTTGTCCGGCTTCCAACTTTGTGGAAAATATTAAAATTAAAGGCGTGTATACACAAAGGTGTGTATTATGCACGATATAGGTCACACGATAATATCGTCCAACAAATAGGGCGAGAAGTGACACATTTTATAATAATTTGCACTTTATATAATAAAAATAATATTACATTTAATTGTCCATGTTGCACACCTTGTAATGAGAGAGTGTAATTAAGCTAATTGTTGTCTGTGTATCATGTTGTATGGTTAGTATATGCTCATGTACGTTGTTGACACTGCTTACATTAAGAGGCGTTAAGATATGTCAATAACGGTATGATTATTCAAGAGTAAATATGTACTCGCTTTACTAAACACGCTGTGTATCCAGATAGGTCTATTGTAATTCGGCAAACCAAATTCGCTTAATGGCATCATTGTTTCACCGCACTAACCACGTGTGTTTAGGTTTCTGACCAATTAGTTCTATATCATTATTATTGTATATATTGTAACGTTTTTATTTATCTGGGTGAAGTGTAAATATTAGACAATTATTTATAATTAAAATTAAGTGTTTATTAAACTATAATGAGAGTTACTATTACTAATATTAAATAATTTTAAAAACTAATTAAGACTAAAACTATAATTAACTAGGTAACACTAACACTATTTATTTAACCAATTAACACTACTATTTATTTCCACGATATTACAAATTATTTATTTTACTACGTGTTTCAATCTTAGACTGCCGGTATGTGGCAGACTCTTGTAGACTGTTTACGTGATATTTATATTACTATATTTATATCACTATATACTTATGTCATGCTCAACTGTCCGCCTACCGACCTCCATAGCGTCTATATACTCAACTGACTCAACAGCGTCTGTATATTTAACTGCTCGGACAGAAGTCACTTCTTTGACAACACTGTCTGTCTATTTATGTAACTCTCTGTCTAACCTCCACAGCCTCAGTATCACCGACTGTCCGTATGCCACAATTCTTCAACACCACTGCCGAGTATTAGCTTCCACTTGCCGTTACTGTCCCCATATACCTAGCTTCCCATTACTCTTCAACACTACCGAGTATTCTCTTTAATAGCTATCCCGGTATACCAGTAACTTTCCGACTCGCCGTTACTGTTCTTGCTCACTATAGCTTCCCAATATTCGTCAACACTACCGAGTATTTACATCCACAGCTATCCCAATATACCAGTAACTTCCCGAGTACCTACTCGACGCCAACTGCTTACGCTCACTACGATACTGCTGTCTTTCTCACTAACACTTTACTCTCTAACACTCCATGTCAATGTCTCTACGACTCTGTTTGTAACTGACTGTGTCTCTCGAGCATAGCTACGTCCCTTATATACAGCTGCCATTATTTTCTAGAACAGCTCTAGAATACATAATAACAATGAAATCAAAAGGTTCAGGCGACCGGAAGTAATTAAACACGTTGCGACCAGTCCGTTTACATCGGCCGGCTACTAGCGCGATTACGTCACCGCTATAAATAGACACTCGCTTACAGCGGCGGCGACGGCGGGCGTTCCACGTTACAATATTGTAACGATTTTATTTATTTATTTGGGCGAAGTGTAAATATTAGACAATTATAATTAATTAAAATAAGTATTTATTAAACTATAATGAAAATGACTATTACTAATACAATGATTAAAAAACTAATTAGGACTAAAACTATAATTAACTAGATAATACTAACATATTTATTTAACCAATTAACACTGCTATTTTTTTCCACGATACTAATTATTTATTTCGACTATTTATGTCACTTCTTTATTTATATCTCGTTCAACTCTCCGCCTACCGACCTATATACTCAACTGACTCAACAGCATCTGTATATTCAGCTGCTCGGACAGAAGTTACACCTTTCACCTCACTATCTGTCTATTTATGTAACTCTCTCACTTCCACACCCTCAGTATCACCGACTGTCCGTATGCCACAATTCTTCAACACTACTGTCGAGTATCCACTTCCACTTGCCGTTACTGTCCCCGTATACCTAGCTTCCTGACTCGCCGTTACTGTCCTTGTACACTATAGCTTCACAATACTCTACAACAACACTACCGAGTATTCACATCCACAGCTATCCCATTTAACCAGTAACTTCCCGAGGCCTCCACTCGACACTATACTGCATACGCTCACCACGATACTGCTGTGCTTCACTAACACTATATATGAATGTCTCTATATGTCTATCCATGTAACTAACGCTCAAGTATAGCTGCGTCCCTTTTATACAGCTGCCATTAACTTCCAGAGAGCTTCAGAATGTTCTACCGCATAATAGCAATGAACACATAAGGTTCAGGCGACAGGAAGTAACTAAACACGTCGCGGTTTGCTTGTTTACGTTGCTTGGCTGCTAGCGCGATTACGTCATCGCTATACTTAAACCCTTATTCAGCGTAGCAGCGGGGCTCACACGTTACAATATATATATAATAGGCTACTTGCGTGGTACTGAAAATCTGATATCTATCACTAAATACCTAAAGTAAAGTTGAAAAAGTATACAAAAATATAAACATTATTTTAAAAAATTAGTTATTTTTTCATAAATTAAGAAAGATTTTCTTTGATGTCATTATTTTAACTGGAGAAAGGGATGCATATTTAATAATGTAACCTGTAGATGGCGAGCGAGTGCGAGTTTTAATTTGATTTTGACATTAGTTTATTTTTCTGTCACTGTATCTCTTCTTTATTATTTACAATTTGCGTGGTTTCTATTACTTTTATTACATATTTCGATTTGTTAAGCAGGATTTTGAAGGATTTTAATTTAGCTTATACTCGTACAAGATTAAAATGGCAAATAAAAATATTAACCTCCAAACTATTATTCAAACGTCAAACAGATGATCTGTCATGTTTAAATTACCCGCACATGCAGTTGCTATTGGACGTACCGATGTTATTGCTTTACGGCCATTCATTGGTTCGGCGTAATTCTACGTGATATATGGCGGTAATTTAAATGTTAGAATTTCATTAATTTTTTTCTGGCCACTTAATGAAATATTTGCCAAAAGAAAAAATATGGGTAGCAAGATTTTATCGTCTCTTCAAAAATATTAATTAAAAAAAAAATAGCACGCAAGTAGCCCATTGTAAATATTGAAACTTTAATTATTTTCTTTGTCAAAATTGCAACCTTATTTATCTTTGTGTCATCGATTTCTGGTTCCTTCTAAATTGTTAAAATACATCAAAAATTTACATCACTCAGTTTCTTCGTACACTTTTTATTATTATGTGAAATTCCAATGAAATATTTACAATAAATCTGTCCAATTGTGCCCTGAAAGAAAAAAAAACAACTGCCTAATACAATGAAAATTTCAATCTTCCCTCCATCCAATTTTATCGCGATTAACCCTAAAAGAATCCTATTTATGGCTAATCCTTATTTTCCCTGGTTCCATTGGGTAAAGATATATGTATATTAAATAACGAAACGAGGGTAAATAGTCCTGCCGAGTCGTTGGGTTTGTGGCTAGGTTAATTGTAGGTGGCGTTGGCATCTGAATCCAGGATCCGTAGGGTTGGACATAGACTTGCTCTAATTGTCTTTCCAGAGACTATTGAATAAAGCATTTACTTTTTATTTTGTTGACAGAATATGTTAGGATTTTACTATAATACTGATACTTATGACAATGTTTTAACCAGGGTGTAATGCATTTCTACAATAATATGGAAAAATAAACATTTCAAGTCAAAATGAAACTCAGTTGACAAAAATAACAGTTATCTTGCATCACCTTAACCCTATAACTTCAACCGGGCCTGGAGACACAATTTTAAATTTCATTTATCTTTTAAATGTTAACTAGGAAGGAATTATTGGAGACGCAATCTTGATAAAATGATTTAATTAAATTATCATTTATTTAACAAACCGACGTTTCAGTTCCTAATAAACCATCATCAGGGCTACGTTAATGTATAGATGAAAAAACTAACAATTATATGACGAAAATGAATTAATACAAGGATGACGGTATCGTCATAAATAAAATAAAATAAATAAATATATCATCACGGCATATTACCCATTGATGGGTGTGCCAATCTGCTTTATACACAGAATTCGGTAATGATGATGACATATTTGTACCGTGCGGGCGTTTACCAGGCGTCACATCACGGGCACTCATTGCTGGCGTGGAGAGCGCACCACAGGGGTCAATTTTGTGCCATTTAAAATTTGAAATATTTGGCGTCAGTCAGGATCGAACCCGGTTCCCCAGATTCGCGACCAGACACTCTGGCACGCGGCCACGAGACCCCATAAGGTATCGTCATACAATTTAGAAAGTGATAAAATGCGTGCATACATCAGAGCTATAAAAGTTAAACTGAATCGCAAAAGAGGCCTTACTGACGAATAGTTACTGAAATACTTCCTTGAGTATGACACTTGCGAGAGATGCTCTGTTAATAGTTAGTAGCAGGCCATGGAAGCTCAATTGGCTAAAAACTATTGCAAAAATTGAATGTCGCATTAGTTGTCAAACGTTCCGATTTCCTTGTGAAACGTAGTTAATTTTGTAAGTAGTTTAGCATTTTTAATTCAGTTAAAATTCATTCTGCGAACTGCCTTTAGAGCTATAATTTTCTATGACTATAAAAGACAGGATACCAGCTGCCCCTTCATTATCCGTTTTTAGTCATTGGTTCCGCGAATTACGACGAGAGGCGAGAGCTGCTAGAAGACGAAGCAGGACCTGACCTGCGGATGCTGCCTGTTCGCGTGACAAGCTTGATTTTTTGAAGATTGGATCCTCGGAGGTGAATACCATTTTGCATCACCATCTTGGGGTAAGAAAGCTAGCAAGTCGTTGGATACCGCATTTGCTCTCAGAAAGTCAAAAACAGGATCGAGTAAATTGGTGTAAATTTATGTTCCAAAAATTTGACTGAGGAGCTTCCAAGCAAGTGGCATACATTGTAACAGGTGACGAATCTTGGGTATACAGTTACGACCCTAAAACTAAACAGCAGTCTAGTCTTTAAGTAATTCGTGGCAGAAGCGTCAATAAGAAAATGATTTTTGTTTTTTTCCGTCGAAGTGGTCCTGTTGCTGTTATTCCTCTTGAAGATCACAGAACTGTTAATTTTGAATGGTACTGCGAAATGGCTTTATCACAGATGTTTGCAAAATTACAAACAGGTCACCAAAGTACCGGTTTGCGTAACATCTTAGCCCAACATGACAATGCATCTTCCCACACTGCTGCCAGAACATTGGATTTTTTGAATGATTCGGGAGTTCAATTGGTAACTCATCCTCCGTATAGCCCAGATCTGGCGCCGTTTGATTTTTTTTTGTTTCTAACTGTTAATTAAATGATGCGAGGTAAAAGATTTTCGAGCGGAGATGTAGCAGTTATAGAATTTCAAAGAATTTTTGAGAACCTTTCAGAAAATGAATTTTCCGAATATTTTAAGAAGTGGTTTCAAAGAGTGCACTAGTGTATTAGTCTGTATTAGTCTGAGAATATAGAAGTACATATTATATACGCTTCTGTTGGATCAAATTTATTCTTTTCTAAAAACGGAAATGACATTTAGACAGCGCCTGCTATCTCTGTACTTGCAGAAAATCATTGTAAAAAGAATGTACTGAATAAGGATAAAGTAAATGTCTTGCTTCATTTTTTTATTTCACCTAAAACCTTACAAGATATAATAATGCAGCCATTTTACATAAATAATCGTTAAAACATCACATGGGCCTGAGAGGCCAAACAGTGTAAAACGTATGCAATAATTTTCCGCAAATATAAGGTTAAAAATAAAAACAGAAGCCAGTGAACACCCTAATCATACTTATTCTTCGCCTCTCTTAATTCTACCATAATTTTCCTCCTGGAGTTTATTCTGCTCGTCACATACTTTCAACATCTCACTATCTTGCTTCTCAACGTCTTCACATCCGTTAATAATATCTCTATTAGCACGTACTTGGTATTCCCGTCAGGGATGGCTTTGCTTACCGCATGAATACTGTATCGCGGGTCAGGCTGCATTGCATTCGACGTCGATGTCGATGTCTGTCTTGTCTTGTCTTCGGAGCGCAGCTGAGATGTTCAACTGATGTGAAATGGAGATAAACTCGACATGTTTAGGTTACGTTGTTGGTGTACAGCGCAACAATACTACGGATGGGATGGCGATAACGGAAATTCAGACGAGTGAGGATTGGAGGATAGAAAAAGGAATAAATGTGTTATAGTTCAATTGTAGCGATGCAGTTTGGTGACATTTTCAAGTTTGAGGAGAGAAATATAATAGATAAACTTTTAACTATACATAGTGGCTTATATAATAAAGATTATTCAATTCAAAGATCTTGGAGTCATATTCGATGAAAAACTAAACTTTGCCACTCACATAATTCATACTGTCAAATCATCACACAGAAGTCTGGGTTTTGTAATCCGAAGTACTCAGTTCTTCACTAATATTTCTACTTCGAAGAAACTATATTTCTCTTTTGTGAGAACAAAACTTGAATATTGTCTGCAAGTTTGGAGTCCAATCTATAATAAATACCAATGTATACTTGAGTCTGTTCAACGAAATTTTGTGAAATTTTGTTATTACAAACTTCATAGACGGTTTGCCAGTTTTGAAACTGACTACAACATCTTACTTGCAGAAATTAATATAGTCTTACACAATAAGCGGAGAAAAATTCAGTCACCTCCAGTTATACTTGCGAAAATACTAATATTTGTTCCTAGACATAATTCTCGTATTAAAAGAACCTTTCATTGCAGTATAGCGCGTACTAACTATGAATTAAAATCACCAGTTAGAATGTTATGTGAAAATTTTAATACCCTGCCACATTACATTAACATCTTTGTTGGCTCGTTCGTGAAATTTAAGAACGCAGTATATTGTTACTATGAGTTATAATGCTTCAAATAATTATTTTGTTATATGTGTGCTATGAAAACCAATATTATCTGAGTTTATTTTGTTAGTACATTGCTACTTGTGCTAATTAAGGTATTTTTTACCTACGTCGGTATTATTAACAATCTTGTAAGATTCACTTTTCGGTCAATTTTTTTCATAGAAAAAATAAAAATGGGTGTTTATATATCTTAAGAACAAAAGAATAACTTGGGGGTAGAACTCCAGAAAAAAGTGTATAAAAATTGCAATACTTTAAACTTCCGTTGGATTCAAATTATTAGGTTTAAATTTATTTCTAGTACCGAAATTTTTTATATGATTCCAATAATGGATTTTTACGTATGGAATGAGAAATAAACAAATTCATAGTGAATAAAGAATTTATTTATTTATAACAAAAACCTACATCGTTCATTATATTACAAATCTGAGTAAAAAAAACAATAATAAATTATAAACAAACCGAGAAACAAACCTTAAAAGTGTTTTATTATTTCTTCAGTATTCATCCCTTACAATTTTCTTATTGTCAGAAAACAATAGCCGCTACACTTTTTTCATCAATTTCTCTGCCATTTGCCAGTATTGCAAAAAATCGGTTGATTTATGTTTCTTATATGTAAAGTACTTTATAACTATAATATTTGTAATTCAGTAAAATGGAAAATATTTTTTTCTTAATTAAAAAAAAAATTGTTATACAAATCTGCGTCCACTGCGGCAAAGAAAATAAATCTACTTCAGTAATCTTATCTGATGTTAATAAAAAATCTGATTACCATCTATTTTTTTGTTATATTTTGTCTTAATCCATAGCAAGGTTTATTACAAAAACCAAAAAGTATAAAAGTTTTAAATTTACATATCTCGCTTATACAAAGGGCTAATTTAATAATACTTGATGTGCTAGACGCAGAATTTAATTCTCTAAAACTCTTATTTGAAGGATTTATTTCTAAAATCAAAATGAAACCATTTTATTCAAGAAAAACTGTTAACTTCAGGTAATATATCACTTCCGGTTAGCCTGTTTTAACCAAAATCTGCTATGTTATTCCAATTGACATAAAAGTCTTATATACCAAATTTGAGAAGTTCTGGATTATATTTTAAAATAGTTTTTCATTAAAATCTATTATAGGTTTCAAATAAAGTACCATTTCTGGAAATTATGTAATAACCAAAAAGAGAGGTACACAACTAGATGTTATAAAAGTCCTAAATACAAAATTTCAACTTTCTACGGCTTACCGTTTTTGAGTTATGCGAGATACGTACAGATGTCACGACGAAATTAGTCAGAATGGATTCAGCGATGGTCAAAATGGATATTTCCGTTGAAATCTTAAACCGAAATTTTTCGCGAATACAATACTTCCTTTACTTTGTACAAGGAAGTAAAAAGTATTAGGGACTAATTTTCTTTATAAATGCGAACCTACTTTTTTCTGTGCATCAAATTTAGAATTACACGAAATATTTTGTTGAAATTTCTAGAAAACACAAATATATATTTTGATATGGAGTGAAATGCTGATACCCTTAAATTAGTCGTAATAATTAATTATAATTTTGAAGAAATAATCAAAAAGATAAGAGTAAAGAATTACGTAACTTTATTTTTCTCCCAATTTCCTAGTATAATCTTATTTACAATTTTACATTAGGTTTAGGAAAACTTCCTATGGATATTAACATTAAATCAATTATGAAAAACATAGGGGGCTGCAAATATTAAATGAAACCATTTGTTTTCCTTTTCAAACTAATTACATTATGAAAGTTTACAATGTAAAAAAATACAGCCTTTATCAACGTTGTATACAAGTCAAAATAACCTGATAAGTCGTATCCTATCTCGTGAACTCACACATATTTGCGATAACTTATTTCCTCAATGCGATTTATAAATAATAATTTCCCAGACAAAAAATGTCAGTATAGCTTTAATATTGTGGCAGAGACATTCTCTGAGTTTAAATCCTACCGTTGACAAATTTCATCGATTGAAAAGTGAACTATTGTTTACCTTGCGAAGTTTTATCTGTCGCTTGTACTTAGAGAGATAAAATTGCACCCGATTAGATAAGTTTTATAGCGAGGCCATTTGTTACCAACCAACTTTATAAAATCGCCGATATTGAATCTGTTCTCGAAGAATAAAGGTCGAAATGCCGGATTCCACGCAGTATACCCGTTTAGCTGATGACAACGCTGGCTTGTGAGTATGAAATTTGATTTATGCTTTTTACGTATCTTAAGTGAAAACAGTTATTCGTAAAGTTTAATTGCGTTGCATAATTAAATAGATAAATGAGATAAGGATAGGTGGAAGTAAAAACGTAACCTTCAAATTAATAATACATACAGTATTGCCAAAAAATAGGGGTATTTATAATTAGAGTTATTAAAAAAAACTAAAGAATAATATAAATTCCAAATGAAAATGTTTACTTAGCGCCAATTTTACAATTTCCGGTCAAAATTTGGATAAACGGTATTAAGGCCGGTATTATAACTCTCGTTAAACTATTAACTTAAATGAGAATTAAAAAATGCTTCATATTCTAGTTCTTACAGTTTGACAAATTCTAGGTATTCTTTATATAACTTTTGTAAAATATTACTAAAAACTTATTTCCAAATGTTTTGAGAGTTTTCCCACAGGGGCCCGATTCTTGAAATCAGGTGAAATTTTCCGCACACGACAAAATTCGTCTGGTTAGTTTCGTGCACGAACAGTACTATACGTGTGTGTGGTATTCTTGAATACCAAACGAAACTCTGCCGAAGCCTACGCATATGATTTTCGAAAGCAAACGAACGTAGTATGTAGCAGCCAATCAAAACAAAACATTAGTATCACGTGATGCTTCATCATATAATTGTTTTTTAACTGTCACTGTCAACCTGTCAACCAAAGCTGTCAGCGGTAGCTGTCAGCGACGCTGTCATAAGCCACAAGTGTTTTAATTTTAATATATTATTTGATATAGTAGGTATTATTTTTCTTAGTTTACAGTATGTAAGTTCATAATATGCAATATTAATATGCAAGTGTTATGTAATAATAATACTCGTAATTTTGCTAACCATTTCAGATTTGGAATGCAAAGCTCGTTAAAAGGCGCCTAAAATTACTTTTTAACAATCCATTGCATCGTTCTATTAAATACACGAGCACACATTTGTCCAATATTATAACGATACTAGAGTGCATGGAGACTCTAGATTTATAATTGACGTCATTATAAGATCATAAAACGTACGCGGAATTATATAAAAACATAATTTGATTTATATTATCTAAGTACTGATACACTAAACACAAGTGGCAGTGACAGTAACAGTTTCGTGTGCGAATGATACTTTCAAGTTATGCATACTTATGCGATGTAATTGCGCACGGAATATTCGCCTACGACCACACGATTTCGTTTCAAGAATACCAATATGCAGTTCGCATGCGCATCTCTCCCACTTACGTATGCGAAAAATTTCAAGAATCGGGCCCCAGTTGATTAACTTTGGTTGATTTGAGTTTGATGATATATCTCTTCATTTCATTCGACAGATATTCGATAGAGTTCAAAAGAAAAAAATCTGAAGTGGCCAACATAATACCTCCCGCCATTTAATATTTATTAAGCGCCGGTATTTTCACTTGCGAATAATGGTTTAGATAAATTTATCCTTCGGATAAATAATTTTGTCGTCTTTTCACTTGTAAGTAAATTTATTCGAAAGAATAACATCTGTTATTCGCGGAATAAATTATCCGGTACTTGGGTAGCGAATAACAGTTTATTCGTAAGTCCATTACATTTCCATATAGCGCATATTTATTAACAAAATGGATATATTAAAAATTATGATGATATTTTCAACTATGAATTAATTATTAAATAACGTGAGACATCAGACAGCGACATAACCAAATACATGAAATAATTTTTGTCAGATTCCGATTATGATAAAAATTTATTATCACATATTGGGGATCGCATTTGATCTCAAACAGTAAATAGGTAAATATCATTATAAAGATCCTGTCATTTGACACTGGCAAAATATTTTCGAATTTTGGATACTTTTATTGAATACATTAATAAACATTTACTTTGAACAATATACCTATAAAACTAATATACTGCTGGTGGGAGTGAGATTTGTGAGACTAATAATGGACGAGTGCAGACATATATATCTGAAAATATATAGCTACACTTGTCTGTAAAGTATCATTCACAACAAAAAAATTAACGTAGCGGTAGAATTAGTGGCAGTGCTAGTGGCCTGGGGCCCGATTCTTGAAATTTTTCGCATACGTAAGTGGGAGAGATGCGCATGTGAACTACGTATTGGTATTCTTGAAACGAAATCGTGTGGTCGTAGGCGAATATTCCGTGCGCAATTACATCGCATGGGTATGAATAACTTGAAAGTATCATTCGCACACAAAACTGTGTCTGTCACTGTTACTTGTGTTCGGTGTATCAGTATTTAGATGATATAAATCAAATTATGTTTTTATATAATTCCGGGTACGTTTTATGATCTTATAATGATGCCAACTATAAACCTAGAATCTCCATACACTTAAGTATCGTTATAATATTCTACAAAAATGTGTGCATTCATAGAACGATGCAATGGATTGTTAGAAAGGAATTTTAGGTGCCTCTTAACGAGCTTTGCATTCCAAATCTGAAATGGTTAGCAAAATTAGAGTATTATTATTACATAACACTTGCATATTAATATTGCCATATTATGGACGTACATACTGTAAACTAAGATAAATAATACCTACTATATCAGATATGTTATGTATATATAATAAATTTTGAATATTAAAATTACAACACTTATGGCTTATGACAGCGTCGTTGACAGCTACGGCTGACAGCTTTGGTTGACAGTGACAGTTAAATAACAATTATATGATGAAGCATTCACGTGGTACAAATGTTGCGTTTAGATTGGCTGCTACATACTACGTTCGCTTGCTTTCGAGAATCGTATGCGTAGGCTTCGGCGGAGTTTCGTCTGGTATTCAAGAATACCACTCATACGTACAGTACTGTTCGTGCACGAAACTAACCACACGAATTTTGTCGCGTGCGGAAAATTTCGCATGATTTCAAGAATCGGGCCCCTGGGTAAAAGATTGAATGCGTTATAGCAAATGTATTCGTTCACATCCAAAAATTAAGAAAATTAGTAGTAGCGCAGTGGCAATGGCAGCGGTAGGAGTTTGCAATCTCCAAACTTCTACGTTGCCAATACACTACCGCTTAATTTTTTTGACAGTTTTGACGTTTATTGACATCTGATTTCTTATTTCATCAGATAAAATGAGCAATAGAAAAAGGATCATTTTGTGGTGTGCCTCAGACGTTGCGCTATATAAACAAACATACTTATTAATAAACTTTGCACCATTAAAAGTGAACACGTAACTTACCATTTTCGCCTATTTCAAAGGCAATTTGTGCCCACGCATTTTCTAAATTTGAAATAATTTCAAACTCCCTTAATCTCTTCGCTTATCTCACGCAATGGAGTGCTTGTGGATAAGTGTAATTAATAAGTCATCATCTGTGTCAGTTGCTTTTTGTGCAAAAATAAAATGACACCTATAACTGTCAACCTTGCATCCTAGTAATTTATAATAAAAAATTCCTAGAAACTATAATTTCAATAATTTTTCATTGTGAACGGAAATAATTTTTACTACAAATTTCTTACGCTACCGATGCCACTAATTCTTACACTACCGCTATTTTTTTTTTATTCTGAATGGGCCTTAAGAATAGCTCCGCGCAAGCGCCAGATTGCTTTGATTTTATTGGTGTAGAACGAGGAAGGGGAACTAGCGGGAGGGAAATTCTTACACTAACTGACAAGGATAGACAATAATGTTTGTAGCAGACTCCTCATAAGTGAAGAGATAGGGCATCAGCAGTATATTTATTTATAGGTATATTCTTTGAACTGAAAGAAATATATAAAAAATACAAGGACAATTTTACAATATACATATCTTGTTTACCACATATGAGTGCTGCATTAGATGGTACACTTGTTAAATTATAGTCTTCCGCGGCTAAAAAAGCAGAATATAGATGACATTGACATTAAAGATTTTGACAACTACGGATTCAAAAGTATTTGACAGTTTTCATCCTTGTCTGCTTAACGTGACTACGCCATACTCCATCCTTCTCTACTGACATAAATTCACTCTGCAAGGCTACCAATTCAAGAACGTTAAAGTTATTCGACAGATAGCTATTTGTTTGTGTAAAATGTGTGAAAATACGCAATGGAATTATTCGTTGGATAAATATATAGAATAAATTCATTTAGCGAATACTTATTCAAAACTTTATTCGGAAGTGAAAATTCCGGGTCTAATTCAAATATACCTACGTACATATTATTTACTTATGCTGAAAACTGTATTAAGCCCAATTCCATATAAGTATGGTTCTATTTACTATAATTTTTAAGTGTTACTATTATTAATTTGAAATATGTAGAAAAAGTATTAATGCAAACCTATAGAAAATTTAATAATCTTTAATTTTTATAATAACTTAAATCTCGAAAAAATAACATTTAAAGGCATTTTTCGGAGAAAACCTATTTTGAGCTTCAAGTAAAGTGCCATTTCATGTTAAAATTGGATTCTAGGTCATTTACCAAAATCTCCACATGCAATTTTTAACACGATCCCTATACATACCTCCCTTACCAAGGGTAGCGGGAGGTAAAAAAGTAGATATTATAAAGAAACTGCGTTAAAGCAAATATTTGTAGTTTTAACAAAACTGAAAACAAATATTTGAGTAACAATTCTAAATTATTTTTAAAACATCAATATAGATAAGCTACAAATTAATTTACTGATACTGTTGTCTATACCTATGTAATTAAAGCTAAATTTATATTTTTATTTTCTCCAATAATAACAAGAAAATAAATACTAAATTTGATACGATAACTCAAAAAGAATTTTTATAATATTATGGTTATTATTACTAAGAATTCTTCATAGGATTGCCAGTTATTAAATTTCACAAACAAATAAATGAATCACGTTGTTTACACATGTTATACTTATCCATATGTCAGCTCTTTTGTTAGATAGCTAATGTTAGCTGATATTTTCATAATACAGAATTTAGCCGTTTAGTTATGCGTACCTACAAGTTCACATTTTTTCTCACAATGGGGTCCTCTACTCTGATTTGTTTAATTTTGAGTTTATCTGAAATGAGCTGAGACGAATTAAAATTTTCATAAAAAACAATAAAGCTGTTAAATAAATACACCTACATTATGAATTCACCGTGGTTCCAAATATAATGTATACAGGGTGATTCATCGGTCTGTCCTCGCTTTATAACTCTTTTATTTTAAGTCACATAGAAAAACTCTTCAAATATAATTTATATGATATATTATTGTCTATCTATGTACCATATGCATTAGTATACAGGGTGCTCCGATTAAGCGCAACAATATGTAACTTTATATTTCTTAATGGAACATACTATATATATATATATATATATATATATATATATATATATATATATATATATATATATATATATATATTGATAGTAAATTAGATTTCCTTTAAAAAAGTATTAAGTAATAAGGGGAATAAAATTATAAATTAAGAAGTTATTTACGTTCATAAAAAATAATAGTTCATAGTAGAAAAAATCATAATTTAATACAAAATTTTGATACTTTTTTATTAATACTTATTTTAAACATTACACTAATTACAAAGAGGCTATTAAAATTTAGTGACAGACTAAAAAATGCAAAATTATAATAAATGCTCAAAAACTTGTCCTTCAACTTCAATACATTTTTCTATTCTTCTTATAAAATTAGTTTGTACAGAACGCACCATATCAGGGGAAATGCTTAAAAATGCTTCGCGGATTCATTTTCACATCAACATCAACAATGATAAACTAAGAGTATTTTGACAACTTGTTTGTTTAAATTCGAAACAATTGATCAAAGTATCCATAGCTTACTTTGTTAATAATAACATGATACAAACATTTCATTCAACAAATAAAGGTACTTAAATAACTTCTTAATTTATAATATTAGACCCCTTATTACTCAACACTTTTTTAAAGGGAATCTAATTTACTACAAAAATAAATAATATATATATATATATATATATATATATATATATATATATATATATATATATATATATATATATATATATATATATATATGTTATAAATGACGATTAAATGTTAGCGCTGAAAATTAGAATATTAAAACACATTTATCATCAAACCGGTATATACAGTATTAATATAAAAAATAATAACAAATCTAGATGACCGTCGCCTGGCCGAGCCCGGTCTCGCGGAATCCTCCTTCACGCCGTGATTATTTCTGTAAAAGAATTAACACATGAGAAATACTCAGTGAGGAGGCAACCATTTACATAAGGTTCAGGCATTCACACACCGTACACACATGTTGGCAACTACGGGCAGTACCGCTAGTTACTACGGAACCTCTGCCGCTTCGGTGGTGATCCGGGAACACATCCACAGGGATCACTACAGCCCTAACTGCTGCTAACGTTGGCGACCCAGAAGCGGGTCACTACAGCCTTTCCCTGCTGCTGCCGCTGGCGACCCCCGGGTCCACACGGGCGGCCACTACGGAACCTCTGCCGCTTCGGTGGTGATCCGGGAACACATCCACAGGGATCACTACAGCCCAAACTGCTGCTACCGTTGGCGACCCAGAAGCGGGTCACTACAGCCTTTCCCTGCTGCTGCCGCTGGCGACCCCCGGGTCCACACGGGCGGCCACTACGGAACCTCTGCCGCTTCGGTGGTGATCCGGGAACACATCCACAGAGATCACTACAGCCCTAACTGCTGCTACCGTTGGCGACCCAGAAGCGGGTCACTACAGGTCTCCCTTCTGCTACCGTTGGCGACCCTCGGGTTCACACGATGCGGCCACTACAGTACCCAGTACTGCTCACATGCACACTCACAATCATACACATGCTAGATTAACTCTCTCACCTGAATCACTATAATATCGATGTTCTCACACTGAAATCTAGAAATAAACTGAAATAAAATACGTGAATACCAGTATCATTAATTGTAGCTCTTATCCAACAACATCGGTTACGTACCTAAATAGCTAATTAAAGACAAAACATAATAAATTTAATAAAAATAATCTTACGCAAAATAATATCTGTGACATATATATATATATATATATATATATATATATATATATATATATATATATATATATATATATATATATATATATATATATATATATATATATAGGATGTTCCATTAAGAAATATAAAGTTACATATTGTTGCGCTTAAACGGAGTACCCTGTATACAAACGCATAATGTACGTACACTATTATTCACGAAAGATGACTATTCAAGGTCATTTGTTCGAAGAAAGAATACACATCACTTTACAGCAGTGCTTAGCATCATTTTGTATTAGAAAGAGAAAGATTATTTGTCCTATGTCTATTTAATTTATGTGGTGTGACAGACATACGGTGATAGTGGCAATACTTTCTAACACACTATAAATAATAATGACATATGTCGTAGAATTACAGATACCTAATTATCTACTGCACTGCCCTCTGTGCTAATATTTACCCAGTGGCGTTGACGTTTAAATCAAATTATTATTCCTTGGTTTATGTTAAGTCTATGTTTTTGTATTTTGTAAAAATATAAGTGAAGAACATAAATCTTTCAGAAAGGCATTATTTAGAAAAAAAAATTTTTCAAATGAATTACTCTTATTTTTTCAGTTAAAATGTTTCCATAAATTTTTCATGTTGCACGCCTATGCAAACTAAATGCAATGAAGTTATCTGCAAGCAATATTATATCGCACGGCTCACAAATGACCTTGAATAGTCATCTTTCGTGAATAATAGTTTAGATAGACAATAATATATCATATAAATTATATTTGACTTAAAATAAAAGAGTTATAAAGAGAGGACAGACCGATGAATCACCCTGTATACAGTCTATAGTAGGGGAATCCCGTGTTTATATTTGTTTCTGTTTTGTTATAGGACATCCCGTTGGAACAATGGGCTAACCAGGCTGGAAAAGTTGCTGATAGTACTGGCATCGATTTTCGGGATTGTGATATTTGCGTTATCGATTGCATTGGGCAACTGTAACGCCAAAGGTGAGTGCACAGCAATGTATCAGACGCTGGAGTTGGAGTTTGGAGTTGCACACACAAACGCAGACGCCGTCTGCTTCGATAAAACACTCATGTTTCCAACTCCTAACTTCCCGCCGTTTGACAACGTAATTGAGTTTTTGTTTCCGAGGCTAGTTGAATATTTACGGATGTGTGTGGAATTACCAATACCGCCAATTGATACTTGGCTGGATAAGGAAATTCTAATACCAGCTAAAAATAAATTTAATAAACAAGTCGTAGAAGCACTCTATATGTATAATAAATACAGGGTGTCCCATAACTTCAGGTACATATTAGAAGGGCATATAGTTCTTAATGTCCTGATTACGGAACAAAAAGAATTTTTTCAAAATTCAAAAATTCGTTTTTGAGTTTTTGAAGGAAACAGTTTTGGGACACTGGTTGAATAGGTAGTTTTAATATTAAATATTACGTTGTATTATATCTAATTAATAAGAAATGTTTGCATAATACAATCATTTCATTAGGTTTCTAGTAGCCGGCCACATAAATTGTGTTTCTTATAACAGTTTTGATATTGCTCTTCTGATTATTGTTACAAATATGAATGGTTACAATAACAGTGAGTTAGTGGATATGTTGCTAATGTATGGCGAAGCAGGGCAAAACTGTAGATTAGCTCAGCGTTATTACGCTGAACGTTTCCCAGGACGACGGCATCCAAATTCTCGCATACAGCCTTACTCAACGCCTTCGCGACACTGGTTCTTTGCAACCTAATCGGGAAGAGACGGCGGGGCTCATCGGAGACCAGTAAACGTTGAAAATGCTGTCTTAGATTTGATACGCAATGACCCAACAATCAGCATAAGGAGAATATCTCGTCAACTACCAGGTGTACCACGAATGACAATTTGGAGAATTTTAAGGAATAATAATTTACATCCTTATCATTTTCAACGGGTCCATGCGTTAATTGAACCCGATCATTACTCTCGAGTAAGGTTTTTTGAATGGCTTCTAAACCAACATGCTCAGGATGGCAATTTTACGTTAAAAGTAATATTTTCCGACGAAGCGATATTTACTCGTGATGGTATACATAATACATATTCATAACTGTCACTACTGGGCCGAAGAAAATCCACATGCTGCTGTCAGGAGTCATTTTCAGCACAGATCTTCACTAAATGTTTGGGCTGGGATGGTAAACGGATCGTTACTGGGACCGTACATACTTCCTAACAGAATGTCTGGGAATGATTATTTACAATTTTGGCTGAATAATTTGCCTGAATTATTAGAAGATATTCCTCTTAATGTACGTCAAAATGACAGAGTATTTGAGGACAGGTGGATTGGTCGAGGAGGTCCCGCGTCTTGGCCCCCTAGATCCCCGGATTTCAATCCGTTAGATTTTTATTTGTGGGGTAATTTTAAATACCTCGTCTATGATAATCAAGAGGCACCTGAAACCCTTGAAGAATTACGGCAACGAGTTGAAAATTGTGCTGAAAGAATTAGACAAGAGAATGCAATTCATCGGGCTTGTTCAATTTCTTTAATTCAACGTGCTGCATTATGTTTAGCTGTTAATGGAAATAATTTTGAACAGTTTTTGTAAAAATAAAGTAAATAATTTGATTTTTTTCATTACATACACATCTTCCAAACTTAATTGGTGTGACAAAGCTTTACGTAATTGCACAAATTAATTTCATTGTTAAATTATTTTATGTAATAGTTATAACTAATTTCACTATTCCAAATATTATAGTATCCAGGGGTACAAAAAATGTTCTTCTTAAGTGAACTACCCTTAATTATAGGAATTTTTAAAAAATTCTTTTTGTTCCGTAATCAGGATATTAAGAACTATATGCCCTTCTAATATGTACCTGAAGTTATGGGACACCTGTATATGTATAATAAATATATTACCGCTTATGACCAGTGACCTTAGGATTATATTCTGAATTGGGAACTTAAATATTTGTTGCATTTGAGATACCTAAAATTTATTGATTTAACTTTTTTAAGTCAAATTAAATTATATTATCTATTAATACCAAGAAATAAAAAGGAGAAACAAATTCCTAGTATAATATTATATCTGGTTTTGCTAAGCCATATTTATAGTTAATATGTTCGTTTAAAAATATCAGGAAATATTTTTCAACGACTTCGCAATAATCTAAATATTATGTATCTTACTTTATCTATCAGATACAATTTATAAATAAAATTCTGCGAAAACTATATCATAGTCAGCATATCATACATTTTATTCACTTTCTACAGGGTGTTTCTAAACCCGTGTCACAAATTTTAAAGGTATAATGCTTAATCAACATGGGTCAACTCGGAGTAGGCTATGAACCAGAGGTGGATCTACATAGGGACTAATAGGGCGTAAGCTCTGAACCCCCAAGAGTCAAAGAGTTCACAAAAATTGAATTATTATCATAAATTTTTAATACTTTTTTACTAACCATGAGCATTTATCGTATAGTAAAAAATAAAAATGACCATTTATAATATTATTTACTTTATTTTAATCAATGTAACATAATTGTAATAATTATAAAGAGAATACAAATGCATCGAAATTACTCAGCAACGCCGCAAAAATAAAAATAAGGGTAGTTTGAGTAGCATGTCCTATGTTGATAGTTGATAGATTTTTAGTAAAACGGAAAATATTTAATTTGCATTTATTTTATTACATTAATTATTAAATTTAAATGAAGTGGGTCATGGTGGAAAAAGAAGAAAATTGTATTTAGTACCTATTTATTATTTTTTATTTTAATGGATTATTATGAATTAATATTATATTAAATGTAAAATACAAAGTAACCAGAAAAATAAAATATAACATAAATCTAAAACAAAAGGTTCCCAGCCAACTAAACTAGACATAAACAAATACTAACGTATACAATTTAAACATTTTCCATTTTACTAAAAATCTTATAACTTTCAACATAGGACATGCTACACAAACTACCCTTATTTTTTAATAAAGAATTTTTTATATAATGTTCCATTTTAAAAATTGAGTTTTTTGAATTTTGTAAACTGCAACTTTACGTTCACGTAGAAATTACATTTTCAAAAATAGTCGATTATTAATTTGTATTATTGTAAGCAAAAGCTTTCTTTATAAAAGCGTTTTTACAGATTATAGATATTCGATTCCATTCTCGAGATATAGAGTAATAAAGAAATGGCCGCTTTTAGAGGAAAAATCAAAAAAAGTTGAATTACGCCGGAAATGGTTGAGCTTGAGTAAAATTTTATTCCAACTACGTACCAAATTTCAGCTCTGTAGACCATTAGAAAGCCGGTTAAAATTATTGCTAAAAAGTTGGAACAAGCATTCAAAGTCAGACAGACAAAAACATGTTATTCGTGATTATAATAATCGGGCCTATTCTTTAACTCGGTCGTAAATTTTTAACGACTGGTTATAATTTTTAACCAATCAAGTAAGTTGATATATAACAAAAAATTGAATTTTTAACCAGTCGTTAAAAATTAACGACTGAGTTACAGAATAGGCCTAAATAACTTTTAATAAAAGATATATTATTTAGGACAATGAAAAGCTCAATACATTCATAAAGTACGTTTCCACGACTTGATCCCCATGTCATCAATAATAAACATAGTAGTTCAAATCGCCAGGGGTGGGAGGGAATTGATGACGTCATATTGTTACCATGGTTTTATTATAGGGATTTAATTTTCTAGTTTGCTAATATAATATATACCTACTGTGTGAATAGTATTATTCATCAAAATTCGAAGTGACATTTACATATTTCGCAAATGAATAATTATGATTTAATGTCAAAACTGGTAAAAAATTGAATAAATACGATGTTAGTATAATGGATGAAATATATCTTTTTTATTGTCTAAAAGTAATATGTTGCAATAATTGTTGGACATCTTCGAAACACCGTCTTTCAATAGCAAAATGCACAATAATCACAAGAATTAACAAAATTATCTACACACAACGAAGCACAAATTATTATCGACGCCAAAATTACCTTAATCACATGAATGACATGAATATTCAAATAATTCAAATATTTGAAAATCACACTCGTTACCGCGGTTACAATACAGTTTCTATTTTATTTTTGCCGTTGGTTAGACGGAGATAGCTTATACCCCTCCTAAACAAGGGCAACAATGAGAAAGCGAATAAAAGTCTCATATATGCCATATGTGTACAACAAAGATTCTAAATAAGAGTTTTGTAATTCTTGCATCAGAAATTGATGACGTGGGGATCAACTGGGAAATATAGAGTGTATATTATAATTGTTACCATGGCTAAACTATGACGTATTATATGACGTAATTACCTTGAACACAAAACTGTTTGAGATCTGCTAGTAATTACGTTTCCATCAATACCAATACCACTTGATTCACACGAACATCAAACTATGACGTGAGGGTGAAGTGAAAAAAATCGGTGTATAGTTTCTTTGTCAGTGTCTTAAGTTGATGAAGTGAGACCTCAATTACTCAGAATAAAATATCATTTTTATCTCTCAGATGCATGTTCTGCGGAAAATAAAATTTACTGCACATAGTATTTCGTCGCGGAGTAAAAAAAAACACCTGAAATGCACTCTGCAAATAACAGTTGACGGTGACAGATATAACGCATTTTTGCATTTGCGACCAGAGTGCAGCACCAGCGGATTCCTAGCGGAAATGATTTTAACACTGTAATTAACAAAATACAGCCGAAATGAGCAATCATTTTTATGGTTGGTTACACTATAAACTGCTAATTTACTTCGTTTTTACATTAATCTGTCGTTTTGCAAACGCGTAAACGAGTGCTGGCAATTATATAAATTTTAACTAATTCGTTGTTCATACATGGCAAATTTGTGTTTATTTCACGCATAATTTTTCAAACTTTAAACACTTTACAGTTTAATGTAATAATTTTATTATAAAAACATATAAATGGAATAATGTTACTTGAACAATGACTATTAAAATAAATTTTTGAAACATAAACTAACAGCATTTTCCATTTATATATTTAGTTTTGCCCTTAATGCACCAAATGACGTCAAGCCCGACACTAAACTCTATTTGTTGTAAGAATATCTGTATTTACGAAGTTGGCATCCGCCAGATGTCTCAGCGTGTAAGGTTAGAAATGTTTCGATAACATGGCGACCCCCCCCCCCCACGATTTGTATTTATAAATATTAATATTAATATAAATGAATGTTTCGAATATTAAACATCTACTTTACAGTAATGATACATATAAATAAAGGATTCTCATTTTGGAACCTCGCTCTTGGGATCTTAGTTATTATGAGATAAAATTTGTAAAATTAGGTCAAATTTGCCCCGTTACTGTACCAGTTGTATTTACTCCGAAAAATGCATGTCACCAGATAAAAACAAAAACTCAAATATATACATAAGGTAATTCTGAGATAGATGACATACCGGGCGAGATGACTCTTTTGCCAAAATCGAAATAATAGTAGAACAAAACGATGTGTTCTACTATTCGTTGGATTTCGGTAAAAGTCATCTCATCCGGTAAGTCATCTCTCTCGGAATTACTTATTTTTGCATGTAACTTCTAAGTATTACAAAATATGGAAATTTGGTTTGTATTTCATTACAAAACTTTTTCATACATTTTCGAACGATGATGATCATGCTTATGATTTATTTCATATAGAAACAAAATCGATGCTTACGAATTTATGAGGGCCATCTATCGTCATCAAGATTTATTTATATGTGTCTATATTTACTTCATTTATTAAATTAAAAGTTGCTCTTTTCCTTGATGATGCATTTAGAAGTTATTTATTTATGTATTTTATTTTTATTTTATTATTTCTATATTTACTTATTTGTGGTACACATCAAGAGAATTTATTAATTTAAATAAATATGTATCTATATTTATTCCCAGTTTAAAGTTAACATTTAGAATTTCTCCTAATTCTAACTTAGTTTTACTTTTTAATGCAAATACTTCACATTGTTGCATGAAAAAAAAAGTAAATACAAGAAAGCAAGACAATGATAAAAAATTTAAAGTAACACTGTGTTGGGGCGTTTCATAGTGTAAAACTGAGTTTTGGTGTTTAAAATTTTAATTTCAGAAAAACATACTTAACGTCATTTCATTTACTTTATATAAAGGTATTTTCTTGATAAATCTATAACTTTTTTTTAAATTTCGGGGCCCTCCATCTGTTTGTGTCCTTCTGCCTCGCTTACCTCGTTTACCGCCTAGCGCCGGCCCAAATTCCGATTCACCATCCTTCGCAAAACATTGTGAATGCCTGGCGGAAAGTTGTACCCTCTCCAACTAATAAAATCCTTGGTACTAAAGATAGTATTTGCCAAAAGCATTTTAAAAATGAAGATATTGTACAAGAATGAGAATCCGGCGATGTACGTATTTTAAATAATTAAATATAACATCATGGTTTATTACCCATTTCCGGGCGTACCAATCTCCTTTTATTTGCAGGTTTCGGTAATGACGATATATCTCTAATTGTAGTTGAAAACGTTTACTAAGCGTTACCTCACGGGCTCACAAAGCTGCCATGGGGAACTTTTTTGTGCTAATTTTTCAAATTTCAAATTTAGTGTCGGTTGGAATCGAACCCTGTCCGTCCGAAACACAACCAATCACCTAACGCACACGCGATCCCATTTAAAATTACAAGCGAAATATCTTAATCAAATTTGTGACATTTAGATTGTCATTGTCATTTTATTTGTCATGTTCTAGAATGTTATGTGGTAGAGCACATTGAATAGAGGCGCTACATCAATCTGTCAACATAAATTGATGAGTTGTCATACCTTTAGTGATGTGTCGTTCATTATGAACGAGTATAAGCTAAGTTAAAATCTTGCTTAACAAATCGAAATACGTAATAAAAGTAACAGAAACCACGCAAATTGTAAATAATAAAGAAGAGAGACAGTGACAGAAAAATGAACTAATGTCAAAATCAAATTAAAACTCGCACTCGCTCTCCATCTATAGGTTACATTCTTAAATATGCACCCCCTTCTCCAGTTCAAAATAATGACGTCAAAGAAAATCTTCTTTCTTAGTTTATTAAAAAAACATATAATTTTTTAAAATAAAATTTATATTTTTATATACGTTTTCAATTTTACTTTAGTATTTAGTGTTAGATATCAGATTTTCAGTACCACACAAGTAGCCTATTAGTAAGATTCAGTTCACTCGAAAAGAATAAATGAAACACGTAAAACTCAGCTAGTGCACACTGATTATGCAAATGAAAAACAAGCTATGCACTCAGTGTCACGAATTATTCACGAAAGATGACTATTCAAGGTCATTTATGAGCCGTCTAATATAATATTACTTGCAGATATCTGCATTTCATACCCATAGGCGTACAATGCGAAATATTTATGCATCCATTTTAACTGAAAAAATAAATGTATTTTATTCGAAAATTTTGTTTCTTTTTAAATAATGCTTTTTTGACATTGTAAACAAGAAATAGAAAAATAATTGAATTTTATGTTTTTAGTTCATCCCTGTCCCGGTCCATCAACAACAACAATAGCGCCACCAACATCGACTACAACAACGACTCAACCAACTCCAACAACCAATGGTACAACAACAACTAAACCAACTCCAACAACCAATGGTACAACAACTCAACCAACTCCAACAACCAATGGTACAACAACAACTAAACCAACTCCAACAACCAATGGTACTACAACAACTCAAACAAGTCCGAAAACAACCCAAACAACTCCGACAACAACCCAAATAACTACGACAACACCCAGTAAACCAACCATAACAACTAAAAAACCACCCATTAATGCAACATCAAGTCCATATTTGACAACAACAACAGTTTTAAGTACTGCAAACAACAATATAAGTGCTGAAGAAACAACTACAATTGAGAGTACTGTTGTAAATGATATACAAACCAGCACAACAGACAGTACTGTTGAAACAACAAAGTTGGAAGATACTACATTGAAAGGAGTAGTAACTACAACTGATAGTACTGTCCAGACAACACAAGTAGATGGTACTGCTTCATCTGAAAGTACTACTAAATCTGAAAGTACTACTGTAGTATCAGATATTGTTACAACTAAAGCTGCAACAATTAGTACAACACCAAGTCGAGCTATGAAATTATTGAGGTGGTTTCCAAGAAATGGTTAGATTTAAATTGTTAGATATATTAATATAAAAATATAATTGTGTATTTATTTACAAATACAATTTATAAAAAAGGTTAAGTTTAATCGATATATAATAATGGTCTTTATATAGATACCTATAAGTGAGATAAAAAATGATCTAATAATGATTATTTCTTTATTACTAACGGAAATTACTAAATTTTACTTTATTACAGAACTAATTTTCTTTACGGTCCTCAATTTTGTCCAGAGTGCACACGAAGATTCGTGACATAAAGTCTGAACATGTTCATATTGTCCAATACGGCCGTGTGAGACCAACGTGACACCTCTCCATTTCATGTCTGAACCATGTTCATAACTCCAATGGTGATATTTGACTGAGGCCCAGTATTTCAATCTCTTAACAACTTCCTAATAAATTTTATTTACCTAACAACCATTTTTTTTGCGTATTTCAATGTCCAAACAAGTTATTAGGAACCTTATAAATTGTTTATTCGCTAACAAATTTGAGAGGAACCTCTAGTAGCTAATAAATTTGTTAGTTACCTAATAAAAAGAATGTCATTGTCAGTTGTCAACACATTTACATTTGAAATAAAAAATATTGTAAGATGAAATTGATTATATATTGGAAGAGGAAGAACTTGAAACTATTGAAAATATTAATATCGAAGGAAAATATAATATATACTGTACGACAACGGGACAAAGACCTGATAATTTAAATATTTGGACTTTTTCAGAGATTCCAACTATCAAAACCAAGCGTAGAATATATTTAGAATTAATAAAAAATTATATAAAATATTCACCAAATAGGTAATTTTAAATTGTGATACTTTTACAAAGCCATGATTTTTCAATATAGACCAGAAAAGAATTTGCCTTTGGCGCGAGTTCATAGTTTGAAGTCCCTAGTATAGGATTAATAAATAAGGACTTTGATATTACACACAAAAAAAAAATGTTTGGTACCAAAAAATAAGCAGTTTTTATTAAGAATTCAATAGTTTGTTTATTCTGTAACAGACTGTCATTGTAGAAATTCATGTCTTTCGCCGTTACACCATTTAATTATTACTAACTTAAAGATTTTAAGCTACGGGGAGTTTCAAACTATAGGAGATTTTGGAGGATATACATAAATCCACAGCAGGAAAAATCAAAAATATTACTAGAGCACTAACAAATTTAAGAAATCTTACGAGTACATGTAGCAGTGCTAACCTAAAATACAAATTTGTTGTTTGTAGTTTTTTAATGTCCTTTTGATGCAATTCGTGAATAACCGAACTTTAGCGGTGGAAAAGTTTCATGTCCGTTTTTTGTCCATATTTTTAAGATATTACCTACATCCACAAACACACAAATATTTGGATGTGACAAAAATGTCAGTGTCATATATTATTTTAATTTATTCTATATTTTTACAACTAGATTCCAAAAAAGTATCTAATAACAATTTGCCTAGCAACTTTACATTGAAATACCGAAATTTGTTATCTTCCTAATAAATTTGTTTATCGAATAGTTGTTCGGAACATTTGTTAGGAGATTGAAATATGGGGGGGGGGGGTGAATGTATTTTATATACCTATATTAAATAAACTCTTCCCCATTTTTTGAACAAATATATTTCCAAAATTACTATCTGTATAACCTTGAATTTATGGCCGCGTGAAGTCACATTAGTCTCACAAAATCAATAGGCCAAACACGGTTTCTGACACGTCAGACCGCACTCTATCTTAATCAATTAAGTTTACTCATGCATCAAACGGGTAAATATATATATATATATATATATATATATATATATATATATATATATATATATATATTTATTTTACAGATCAGGTAAATTTAAAAAAAAAACTATTTTCTAATTTTAAACACCCGTGCCACGGATTCTTGTTTTTACCCTGTATAGAAAGTAAAATATAGTCAAATTTTAGCCTGAGGACTCCATAATAAAATGTTAGGGTGCTTAAAAATAATAACTGTATTGCAGAAAATATAAATAAAATCACCAATTAGGTTTTGTTGAAGGTAAGTAAATTCCATTTACAAATATTAATTCGTCTATACTCATATATTCGTATTTGTATTATCCTAATAAACTTTTTCTTTCTCGAAGTCTAGACATTTACCATTGCGGGAAGGTAAGTTTTGCTGATGGTGCACAGGTATACTTGTATAAAGCTAGCGTCGTCTGTGAGCAGGCGTATGTCATACTTGGATGAACGTTTTATAGACGGACTTTACGAGCTCTCTTATGAAATTGCTCACATGGACAAACAAGGGATTTGGTTCAAATATATAAATATATTGGGGAAGACTTATTTGTAAAAAGAATATTGTTAAGTATTTTACATAGAGGTGGTCAATAAGTTACTTGTCCATAATTTAAATTTGCTAATTCAGTTTTTAAATATACTTTAGCAATTTTTACCTCCCGTCATACCGTAGGTAAGGGAGGTAAAGTAATGGTGCAAAAAATTCGATGGTGAGTTTTCAGTAAATAAGCACGAATTATTTTTACGATGATGTGTGTATGTGTGTGTGTCTGTGTGTGAGAGAGAGTGTGTGTGTCTGTGTGTGTATGTGTGTGTGTGTGTGTGTGTGTGTGTGTGTGTGAGACAATTTTTTCGTCCACGATAATACATATAACAAACTTTTAAATATTTCTATTTTCCGTATTTAAGCTTTCTTTATTCATATGAAGAGTTGATTAGATTTTGGGTAAAATTGGATAACCGGAAGTGACTCTTTACTTGAAGCTCTGAACAGATTTTCGTGTAAAATATATTATGATATACTCCAAAACTTGTCAAATTTAGTATTTAAGACTTTTATATGAAGAAGAACAATATATTAAGTTTTGGTTAAAATCGATAATCCGGAAGTGATACTTTACTTGAAGCTCTCAGCAGATTTTCGTGAAAAATGTATTGATATATTCCAAAACTTTTCAAATTTGGTAATTAAGATTTTTATATTAATGAGAACGACATGTTAGATTTTTTCTAAAATTAATAAACCGGAAGTGATACTTTACTTCAAGCTCTGAATAGATTTTCGTAAAAAATATAATAGGATATATTCCAAAACTTGTCAAATTTAGAATTTAAAACTTTTATATAAAGGAAAGCAACATATTAGATTTTGGCTAAAATTGATAAACCGGAAGTGATACTTTATTTGAAGCTCTCAACAGAATTTCGTGAAAAATAAATTGATACAATCCAAACACTTTTATGGTAATGAGAACGACATACTAGATGTTTTCTAAAAGTGATTAACAGGAAGTACTACTTTACAGGAAGCGAAAAACAGATTTTCTTGAAAAAATATATTAACATGATTCAAAACTTCTCAAATTTGAAATTTAAAACTCGTGTATAATTTGAAACAACATTAGATTTTGGCTATAACTATATAATAAACCGCAAGTGGTACTTAATTTGGAGCTCTTAACAGATTTTCAAGGAAAAACATAATAAAATATAATCCAAAATTTGGTAGTATAGACTTTTCTATTTATTAGATTTTGTTTACAAACGATCAACCGGAAGTGATACTTTGTTTAAAGTTCATTGCTATTTCAAACATGGAATTGACGAAAGGTCATGTGTTGGCCACATCAGTTTTTTTTAATAATATATTATTATACAGAGGGTGCTTTGGAAGACGCAGCATAGGGGTTTCAATGGTATAATCTTAATGTGCAGTTAGTTGCTCCCGTAATTATTTTAGAGCAAAATTGTATTTAGGTTTTTGCTACAGAATAAAATACCGCATCATATAATCATGACGTCATCAATTCCCTCCCATCCCTTGCGATTTGAACCATATGTTTACTATTGATGACGTGGGGATCAAGTCGTGGAAACGGACTTTAGATACAAGATACTAGTCCTGGGCTTATTGCAATTTCGTCGAATGTTAAGACGTACTTACATTATTTATTGAATTGGCTTTGGTATTCCGGTTTGTCGACGATTCATTCCATCACTATTTCTAAATAAAGTTTTGATTTGAATAAAGCAATAAAGAAGAGAGCTACTATATAGAATAAAGTAATTGAAACCTCTTGAACATTATTAATGTAGAAGTTAGAATTGGATTGCATGTCTAATAACTTCGAACAAAACCTCATTAACCATTTCATTTCTAACCTGGCATCGTATTTTGCAGTGGTTAAGAAATTCATTCATTGAGTTTCACTAATTGACGATGTTAACATACTTTTAATTGTTGTGTAATTGCTAATTGCCTAGTCCCTCAGTCTCAGTTAAATCCACGTCGTTGCAGCGTAGGATGAGGACGAAGGAACTTTTGTACAAGTTGCAAGTCGTGGCGTCTTCGCAGTTTCAAAAGCAATTACTGACGGAGTAATAGTGTTTTGTTCTCTATAAGCAAAAACCAACGCAAAATATTCCATCAGCTTGACAAAATGTACACGGGAATTTATAAAACATCCAGGAGGAACATTACTTCAGCGATAACTAAACAGTCGCGTTTTTCTTTTCCCAAAAGCCAGATTAATGATAATAAGTGTAATTTAGTAGTTATTTTTTAGCATTTTAAATTACTGTGAAGAAAATACAAACAGAGAGATTCTTATTTTTCTACAATTAATTAAAACATACAACAGAAGGTGGTCGTGTTTAATAGGGTATTCTCTGAGGACTACCAGTATTAAAAATTTATTTAAAATATTAGTGCTGATAGGTAAAGAACAGGGAAAAAACAAAAAAACATATTATAAATTGATTGTTACAAAAGATATAAAGCATTTAAATTTTGCTGATGTACTAGATGACCTGCCAATGGGAGACCAGTTGAAATCCCTACTTCATGTTCGAATGTGATAAGAGGCCGCATGAACCAATGATAGCACCCAGCTGGAACTGTACAACTAGTACGTCACCATCACGTGACACAATAATATCAAATTTTAAAAATTAATATCTCGCTTATTAAAAGTAATTTTAACTCGGGTTTTCACAGGTACTCTTAGATATAACTGTTCTTTAAGAAAAATTAATAAAAAAATATGAGAGAATACCCTATTAAGCATCGAAGTGATTACATAATTTTGTTATATATAATATCATAAGTGGTAAATTTTTGCTGGAAAAATTTTCAGATTGTTACGAGAGCCGGTTGCCTAGCAATTTATTGAGTGGCATTGACAAAAAAACCACGAGTTGTCAAACGAGTGATTTTTGATCAATGTCACGAGATAAATTGGCAACAGGCTCGAGTAAAGCAATCGGAAAATTTTTCCAGGATAAAATTTAACAACGAATGGTATTCGGATGACTATTTCCAAAATAAAAATCAGGTAATCATTTATATAATTTTTTTCTTGACAAAAATCTTGAAATTTTTATTGTATTTAGAGGGATTATGTTTCAGTTTGCTTTTTCAACGTTTTAAATAGATTCCTGTCCGAATCGGCTCGTTTTAAATAAAAACAGATAACATTGATAATATACAGACTTTGACAGGTATGTAAACAATGTTTCTAAAACGTCAAAAAAAATTCGCTTATCAAAACTCACTTACTTGTAAAAATACGACGTCTTATTGGCTTGAAGGTGCGAAAACCTTTTTGTGACGATGTTTTATCGAAATGAAACTTGGTAACTAGGTAGAATCCTGAATTTAAATTGGTTTATGTTTATATATTTGTGAGTGAAATAGTCAAATTAATAAATACAAGCTGTTCATTTTAAATGGCCCACCATTCCTATCTCGACAACTATAAGAGCTCCAAAGGCGATTAAATGGGCAAACAATTTCTATTTCATAAGGCAAATATAAAGAAAAGAAAAATTATTTTTTTCAACCAGTGGTTTTCAAAATATTTTATTCTGAATTCAGTAATATAACATTTTTATACTCCTACTTAACGATTTTTTTGAGAAAAATGTATGTAAAATATGGCTGTAATAAGAGTGCCACGAATGAAAAAAATGAACACATGTTATTTTTATTACATAGAATTAGAGTGCACTGACTGAAAGAAGTGAATGTTTTGTTCTTGTAACTGATCATAAATGTCAACGCAAACAAAATATTCACGTATTTCTTTCATGGCATTCTAATTCTACGCAAAAAAATTTAACAGGTATTCATTTTTACTTCCTTGTACAAAGTAAATGAAATATTGTAATCGCAAAAAATTTCGGTTTTCAGATTTCAACGGAAATATCCATTTTGACCATCCCTGAATCCATTTTGTCTAATTTCGTCGTGACGTCTGTACGTACGTACGTACGTAACTCGCATAACTCAAAAACGGTAAGCCGTAGAAAATTGAAATTTTGTATTTAGGACTACTATAACATCTAGTTGTGCACCTCCTTTTTTTGTCATTACATAATTTCCAGAAATGGTACTTTATTTGAAGCCTATAATAGATTTTAATGAAAAACTATTTTAAAATATCATCCAAAACTTTTCAAATTTGGTATATAAGACTTTTATGTCAATTGGAATAACATAATAGATTTTGGTTAAAATAGGCTAACCGGTAGTAATATATTACCTGAAGTTGTTAACAGTTTTTCTTAAATAAAATAGTTTCATTTTGATTTTAGAAATAAATGCTTCAAATAAGAGTTTTAGTGAATTAAATTCTGCGTCTAGCCCATCCAGTATTATTAAATTAGCCCTTTGTATAAGCGAGATATGTATATTTAAAACTTATATACTTTTTGGTTTTTGTAATGAAGCTTACTATGGATTAGGACAAAAAATAACAAAAAAATTAAAAATAGATGTTAATGTCAAATTACGTCAAATATGTGCAATTTTATAATTGGCTCTATACTTCATATTGGTCTTGCGTACAAGGAAGTCGTGTGGTGTCCACATCAGATTTTTTCCATTCATGACACTCTTTTTATAGCCATATTTTATTCAAATTCATATAAAACTATACACGCATTTTTCTCAAAAAAATCGTTATGTAAGGGAATAAAAATATTACATCACTGAATTCAGACTTAAATTCTCTAACGAATGAGCAAATAAAATATATATGTTCTCATTTAAATTTAAAAAGTTAGGTCCCGTATTTTGAGAACCACTGGCCCAAAAAAATAATTTTTCTTTTCTTAAAATTTGTCTTGTGAAACAGAAATTGTTTGCCCATTTAACCGTCTTTGGAGCTCTTATATATAGTTCTCGAGATAGCAATGGTGGCCTATGTATACAGAATGTCTCACAATTCGCGCCCCAGGTGAAACTGACACTTGCCGACGACAATAGGTTGCCAACAAATAGAAGAAAATAATTTGCGGCTGCTTGCATAACGGAGTTACAAGACTTTTTAATCCACCAATCCCGGAAGGATATCTTGAAGTGTGATGATATAATTACAAAATGAAACTGGTTGCTAGGTTTTAAAAATACTACTATTGAGTTAAAAATTTGTTTGACTTACTGTAATTTTGACACTTTAGAGTTGACTTTTCACTGTCAACAAATTTAGGTTAGCGCAGGTGTCATCGGAGATCATAATTTATATCGTACAGTGCTGTGTAAAATGTGTTAAACGAAAATATTATTGTCATTTGATCTGGCATAACTTGACCGGTCTCATGCGTCCTTGCGATGGCTCTCAATATCACTTTATGATCCAAAAGATTTCTATCCGTAAAACGTTTCCAATAGATTCGTGCTGCCTCTCTGGCGTTACGTCCACATTCTCCGAAAATTATAATCATTTCTAAGTAATCAGCGGCTGAATACATGGTAAGAATTTGCCTTTTTTATTCACCTTGTCAATTTTAATTTGGCACTGACATTTTTCGAAAACTACAGTCGCCCACACATTTTAAAGATTTGATTTGTATAAAACCATAGTAACGTAAAATTATGGCAAACACACGTTAAAGGTGTAGGTCTCTGATTGGTCAATTTTAAGACGTCTTTTCTCGAATATCTTTTAAGCTAGATCTTTTTTTCTTCTAAATTACACATCCGAGTGCGGGCTCGTGTTTCCTCTTTCGCTCTGGGGCGCGAGTTGTGAGACACCCTATATATATATATATATATATATATATATATATATATATATGGATTTGAATCCAGCGCGCTTGCATGAGCCGACCTTGAACCTTCGTGCGCATGCGTGAATTTTTTCCCGCCTGTCGATAGCGTTTGTTGCTGGCAAGCATCATATGAGAGAGGTACTGTGTAGTGCTCTCGTCGGTTTTGCTTGGAAGGAAAATAACGGAATTGCACAATTGAAAATGATCATATAACCGAAAGATACTGTGCGATACCCTGAGACCTGGTACGTATACTGAAAGGTTAAGGATTAACCATAGATTATAAAAGCGAATCTAAATTATTGGTCGAACGATTGATGCAACATAAAAGTCTCCATTTCTAAACCACACTTCAATTAATGGAACACATTTCACTACAAAATTTGGCATAAACTTCGATATAAATATTCCATCGACATCTCTTTATTTAATGTGCCATCCAACTGCTCGGTCATATATTATTGTTTAACGGAAAGAAATAGGCGTACATCTACACAACGTCTATGTCTGCGGCGACGTAAACTAGCTATTGTGGAGGGTTTTAGTGCAGACCGATGCAGCAGAATGGTCTGGAGGACATTTTTACTATATGTGTGTATTTATTGTATCGGCTCTGCACATGGCCGAGCTGTAAGTTATGGCCTGTTTTATGCGATGTTTAGCTTATAGAACGAGGTGGAAAGAAACGAGATTTAGGAGGTTAAGAGGATGTTTTTGAAGGATGCTGACCTACATAAGAAAAATATAGACATTCGTTGGATTTTCAATATCGTACTCGACTCGTACAACATGAAAATATTCGTTAAAATAAAAAGAATAATGCAAATTAACCGGTTTATGTTGCTTAATCTAAAACTATGAAATATAACAAGAAAATACTTAATTAAAAACTACAAATTGCTCGAAATAAAACTTGGCTAAGCAATAGGTAAAATACCTTAATTATACGTAAATACATAATAAAACTCATAAATGCCCTTACATTATATATTTTTTTGCTAATTCCGATATTATTTAGATTTTTTTGTACTAAGGGCAGTAAGTGCTTCCTACTGGTTGAGGAACACTTACTGACCGCAATATTTATTACATATTTTTTTAAGAACGACGCACAATTTTTATACCTACCGCTACCCTTGTTAAGGGAGGTGTAGGGACCGTGCTAAAAACCGCATATCGAAATTTTGGTAAATGAGTACGTTTTAAGGTCCCTAGAATCCAATTTTAACATTTTCACGATTATGTCTGTGTGTATGTGTGGGTGTGTGTGTGTGTGTGTGTGTGTGTCTGTGTATGTAGGTATGTATGTGTGGATCCTCCACTCTAACTCAAATACTATCATTCAGAATATTTTGAAACATTGTATTTCGATCTTTTTCTATTACGGAAAGATTTTGGTATAAATCGGATAACCGGAAATGGCACTTTACTTGAAGTTCAAAATACCTATAAATGTTATTTTTTCGAGATTAATGTTATTATAAAAATTAAAGATTATTAAATTTTCTATAGATTTGCATTAATACTTTTTCTACATATTTATTAAATTTATAAAATTATATATAATTTAAATCGCGGAGCCTACTTTTAAATAAACAAAATCTTTGGTTACGGAGTTATTCAAATGTATGTAACTGACAGATAAATGTCACTGATGAAGACCTAATCATTTCAAATTAATAATAGTAACGTATTTAAAAGAAAAAAAGTAAATAGAACAATAGGAAAGGAAATCAATACAGTTTCCAGCATATGTAAATATGTAGGTATGTATTTAGATTAAAAAAAGTTTAAGCTAATTCTCATTTTTGGATTACTAAATTCTATTCTACCCCGGTATTTAAAATTTAACCCCGACTTTTTACCAACCTTTTCAGGAACCGCGTTCCAAATAGAAACCGGTTAATAATTTCAGGACTTACGAAACACTAAACCGTAAACCTGATCATTTTTTACCTACCGCTACCTTGTGTGTGTGTGGATCCTTCACTCTAACTCAAATACTAACATTCCGAAAAAAATTAAACCTTGTATTTCTACGTTATTCTAATATGGGAAGAAGCCATTAGGTTTTGGTGTAAATCAAATAACCGGAAATGGTACTTTACTTGAATCTCAAAATAGTTTTTCTTCGAAAAATACCTTCAAATGTTATTTTTTCAAGATTTGTGTTATTATAAATATTTTCTACAGATTTGCATAAATATTTTTTCTATAGATTTTATGGATAAATTTATAAAATTACATATAATTTTAATCTCGAAGTCTGCGCTTTAAACAAGCACAACTCCTTGATTACACAGTTCATATCACAAATGTATGTAACTGACAGATAAATGTCACTGTCAAAGAAGTAGTTATTTCAAATTAATAGTAGTAACGTTTTAAAAAGAAAATAGTAAATAGAACTACAGTTATATGGAATGGATCTTAATACAGTTTCCAGCATAATTAAATATGTAAGCAAATAAAAACTAAATAGCGGGAGGTATTGTATTGGCCACATCAGATTTTTTTTTAAAGTTGTGACAAGTAATGAAACCTTTACTCGTATTCTTTTTTCGACGTATACACCAAGAGAGTCCCGTATACGTAGATACATAAAGATAGGGAGACAACAATAAGCACACAGTAAGAAATTACGTTTTACCTTTAAATAAAATGAAAATTTTATAAGTTAAATAATGGAAAAATTATACTTGAAACAATATTGAATTGAACATATGAATTCTTTCCAGATTCATAACAATCTGTCATTTGGCTCTTGTCCCATTTTTCCAAGTTAATAACAATTCACACATCTAGTCGCCTGTGCAGCAAAAGACAAAAATAAATAGTGTAGTGCACTTGGATGTGCATTTGTCGAAGCGCTGGGGCGCGAGTGTTGTATAAAACAACGCGATGTTTAATTTATTAGTTTCAAGAGACACGGCACACTCGATCAATCACTAGGTGTTACAATGCTTCACGGATTAAAACTTGGTGGAATAGTGCATGTGTGTTTGGTGTTCGTCGCTCCGGTTCGAGTCAGTGAGTGCACTTTTTTATTTTCTGGGTTTTCAGGTCATCTGCATGTCTATAAAGGCCACGTGTTATCGAATCGTGAAAAATAACCATGTGTGGGAGAGATGATTTGTAGAGCGAATGTGAACCAACTAAATCGAACATCGCTGTTTTTCTACAGTCAAAATGTGAACATGTTAAAAAGTTTATTTTTTATTTCATTCAGTGTTTGCAAAGCGATAAATATTAGGTACTTACCGCTGATTTCGAATACTGACGAATAATTATATAAGAATGTGTAGTATATGAAATTTGCACATTTCAAACAGTTCTGTACATAAATAAACAAATGGTCTGAGATTGTTCATTTGTCACATGAACTGTCAGTTTGATTTCTAACCTTAAATTTTGATTTCACATTTATCTACACTTATTTATATCATTTACAAATTCATTCGTTTCTTCACATATAAAAAGTAAAAATATTTGTATTACATAATTTAACCAGCTAAGTACCAATGATGGGGATATAAATAAAAGTACCAGTTTTAATAAAATAACACATGAACTGTCAGTTTGATTTCTAACCTTATATATTTACTTCATTCCATTGATTACTTATTTATTTATTTTTATTCCATTTTTACCTCCCGCTACCCGCTGAGGGAGGTATAGGGATCGTGTTCAAAATTGCATATCGAAATTTTGGTAAATGACCACGTTTTAAGGCCCTTAGAATCCAATTTTAATATTTTCACGATGATGTCTGGGTGTGTGTATGTGTGTGCGCGTGTATGTGTGTGTGTGTGTGTGTGTGTGTGTATGTGTGGAACTCAAATACTATCATTCAGAAAATTTTAAAACCTTGTATTTCTACCTTATTCTAATATGGAAAGAAGCCATTTTGGTGTAAATCAGATAACCGGGAATGGTACTTTATTTTTCCTTCGAAAAATACCTTTAAATGTTATTTTTTAGAGATTTATGTTATTATAAAAAAAAGATTGTTAAATTTTCTACAAGTTGGTATAAATAGTTTTTTTTAATATATTTTATGGATAAACTTATAAAACTATCTTTAATTTAAATCCCGGATCCTACGCTTTAAACACAGTTCAGATCTCAAATGTATGTAACAAACAGATAAATGTCACTGTCAAAGAACTAATCATTTAAAAATAATAATACTAACGTTTTAAAAAGAAAATAGTAAATAGAACAATAGTTATATGGAAACGAATTTAAAACAGTTTCCAACATAAATGTAAGTATATATTAAAATTAATAAAAATTAAATTGCGGGAAGTATAATGTTGGCCACATCGGATTTTTTTATCATATAAATTGGAAAAGCTTTGTTTATATGTAAAGAGCTATATTCACGCTATACTTTCCAATATCTTGGAAATTGAGTTTACCAATAACCAACTTCCCAACTTTTTTAAAGTAAGAAATCATAATATTACTAACCTATTGTGAATAAATATATTATTAAAAGAATATAGCTTATATTAATGTTATTTGTGTTTTTTAAATATATAAATTAAAGTAAAATAAATACATATTACTAAAAAAAAAATAGAAAACTTTTGCAACATAAAAATAAATAAATCCGGCATTAACTAGGACGGAGCTGATGCATCTTCTCCGAAGATTCCCTTCTTCATGCCAGAGGAAAAACCTTCTGCAAAAACTGGCAGAGAAGTTGCCTATCTAAATAGTATTCATCCAAAACATTGCACAGTTTATAGCAGCTGGTGTTGCCTTAGCCAGATCTTCTCTCGTGCATTCCTCCTCTAAGTTAGCGCACGTGTGCAAGTGGGACTTTGTTTGTTCTTGACCACAATGACTTAAAGTGGGTTCTGCTTGGTGCCCCCAGTTGAACATGTTTACTGCACATTTTCCTACTTGACTTCGTAGGCGATTTAACGATTTCCAAATGGGCCATTTTTGATCATTACCTGGTGGTAGTTTCTCATCTGGAAGGATACCCATTGCTTTATCTTCTGGCTTTAATGTCGATTCCCACATTAAGCGTCTTGTTGCAGTCTTGGTCTGTCATTGAATTCACTGAAGAGAGGAAACTGTGTCTAGATTTTAAACGTGACCGAGGTGGTTCTTGGCCGAACATTGGGTGTCGAGGATCATGTAACTGTTTGGAGCGCTCTACCATACTGGCCGTTGACCGTCTAACTTTACGTGGAGCTATGCCGCTATTATTGATAAAAAAAAATAAGGTTTGATTTTAAATATGTAGAAATAATTACTGACTTCTTGTTAATTAAACAGGTTAGGTTCATGTTGGTTCGTGAGTAATTTCTTCCACTTATTATACTCTCTATACTATTGCTTTGGGAAGTTAAGGTTTTCGTATTTTCAACAAAATATAATTATTTCTGTTTATGTTTGTAAATGTTTGAGTTAATAATTAATAAATATAGCAAAGCTTTGTAAAGCAAGTATTTTTTAAAATAAATCCAGCATTAATGTAATATATTATTTTTCATGAATATGTTTTTAATGTTTCAGGCGATATTCATTATTGTATTCCAATATTATATTCAGTAACATTTAATTACAAATGTAATAAAAAGCACTAATTTTAATTAGCTCATGTCAGTGTAATGTTTTATTTAATTAATTAAATTTTCTACACAAAACATGGAAGATACAAAACTTCAATATAAATTAAAATGTTCTCTGTGGAATTCTGTATATTTTATTTTCCCACTGAAACATACACAGATTTTGTATTTTCCAAACAATCCAATTGCTGTGTTTTTCTCCACTAATGCATTTTCAAATACAAATGCATGCGAATATAAGAACGCAATGCAAGATAGTTCAAAATAGAAGACGAATTGCAGTTTAATAAAAGCAGTTATGTATCTTGATACTTAATGCAGGGCAGAAAGGATTTTGAGACAAAATTAGACAATTAATCATTTTGCCATACAGAGATATTTAATGGATGTAGTAATCTACAGAAGAATAGATGAAAGCGACGCTAGTTTATTTAAAGATGATGATTAAATCGTTATAAGCTGTAGAATGACAGTCTATCTCATTAAGTTTAAAATGGTCATTGGAATATTTATAATGGAATAGTTTAATCATTTTTACCTCCCGCTACTTTTGGTAAGAGAGGTATAGGGATCGTGCTGAAAATCGCATATCGTGATTTTGGTAAATGACCACGTTTCAAGGCAATGGCGTAACAATGCAGCCATGGGCATGTGTTCCCAAGTCAACTTGGGCCCCTATGTAGATCCCGTAATAATTTTACTAATAATACTTTTTTAAAATAAAATTTAATAAAAAAACAAAAAATATTACAAAAATAAACATGAAACCAAGGCAATATTGTACGTTTGTGTCAACAGCTTTTACTGATTTCTTGTTTTGCCAAGCGTTTTCGGCTTACGCGGTGTCAATGCAAGTTTAAGTTGAAAACGGGACCATAAATGAGTGCAAGTCTGAGAGCCTGTTAGGTTTGGCGCGTTTTTCAAAATTATCTATGAATATCAAGGAAGTACTCCTTTGTACCTGAAAAGTATATTTGAACTGAAAACGAAAATAATTTTATTGCAAATACTCACGTGAGTTTACATTCTTACTTCTTATTTGTGTATTTTTGTACAACATAAAGTTTTATTATTCGATTTAATAACTCTACATCACTATCTGACATTGAAGATCTTTCTAATAATTTCTGGCAATTGTCAATATGATTTTATTTTTAGAAGCTATATTATTTGGACTGATATTCGTGCACTTGCTCTTGTAGTCGGTGCGCACTCACTGCGAACTGAGTGCAATTTCACGACAAGCCGAAAACGCTACCACGAAGAAAGTGTAAATATAGAAGTATGATGATAACAAAATGAGAACTCAGTGCACGTTAGTGCGCACTGAAATCAGAAGCTGAAAAGGCTATAATATATTAGATACGTCTATTGTTTTGGCAATTTCGTATTCTATTAAAATAATAGACGTCTGATAATGATAATCGTTGTTGCCCTGTATATCCCTTAAATTTTTTTTTTACTAATTTTTATTTTGAAAAGGATTTTTCTGCTGAAAGATGTAAGGTCATTTAATATATTTGGAACATGTGGCTCTATTAAAATAAAAATAGTTTTTGACGTGCGTGCCGGGCACCTTGAGGTCCCTTCCTCAAAAAAAAGAAGTATCTTCCTTGACTCATACTCCACTCAGACTTAAGTGAATGACTCAGTACTGACGTTTATGAATTTCATTTATGAGTAAAGGTTTTACTCAAACTCGACTCATCCTTAGGAAAGGATGAGTGGAGGAAGAGTCGGAAAAATGTATAAATTCCATCCTAAATTTAATATGACCGCGTGACCCTCGCATGTAGTATCAAATTTAATAATTTATATATATATATATATATATATATATATATATATATATATATATATATATATATATATATATATATATATGTCGCGGGGTAGAATCACTGGCAAACTCTATGTCGACCAACACTATTTCAGAACCACAGCGATAATATAAACGTGATGATCTCAGCGAGGCGGACCTGCACTCACTCCTGAGCACCGCTACACACTGATTCCATCCAAGCATTATAGCCTAGAATGCTTGACGTTTCGATTACGACAATACAATTAAAAGATTATAAGTGATTCATGTAATACTTGATTCATTAAATGATCGTTACGACATGCTTTGATATTACAATCTCCGACATATATATATATATATATATATATATATATATATATATATATATATATATATATATATATATATATATAATAGACGTCTGATAATGATAATCGTTGTTGCCCTGTATATCCCTTAAATTTTTTTTACTAATTTTTATTTTGAAAAGTATTTTTCTGCTGAAAGATGTAAGGTCATTTAATATATTTGGAACATGTGGCTCTATTAAAATAAAAATAGTTTTTGACGTGCGTGCCGGGCACCTTGAGGTCCCTTCCTCAAAAAAAAGAAGTCTCTTCCTTGACTCATACTCCACTCAGACTTAAGTGAATGACTCAGTACTGACATTTATGAATTTCATTTATGAGTAAAGGTTTTACTCAAACTCGAATCATCCTTAGGAAAGGATGAGTGGAGGAAGAGTCGAAAAAATGTATAAATTCCATCCTAAATTTAATATGACCGCGTGACCCTCGCATGTAGTATCAAATTTAATAATTAATATATATATATATATATATATATATATATATATATATATATATATATATATATATATATATATATATATATATATACCTAACACTTAGGAAAACGAGTAAATATTTGACATATCATGTTATGCATCCGTTAACTATTTCAATAAAACGAGTTAAATATAAAATTCTAGAAAACAATAAAACAGGTTGAACGTTTCCGTGTCGAATGTCATTGTCTTGGGAGTAACGCAACATGTGGATCCATATGGTGTTTGTTTTACAAGTTAATAGCAAGTCAAACATACCATCAACGACGGGATAAATATTTTCATTACGTTGATGTCTTTCTACAACCATTTTGTATTGGAAATTGGAAGATTAAACATTTTGCTTAACTGTAATTTTCTCAGCAAAAATAAATATCGTGTGATTCAACAAAAAATACGATTCTTTTTACCTTCCGTCACTTTTAGGTACGGAAGGTATTGTCTTTGGTCAAAAAATTCGGTGGTGAGTTTTTAATGAATAAGCACGTTTTAAGGTCCCTAGAATACGATTTTACTATTTTTACGATGATGTCTGTGCGTGTGTGTGTGTGTGTGTGTGTGTGTGTGTGTGTGTGTGTGTGTGTGTGTGTGTGTGTGTGTGTGTGTATGTATGTGTGTCCGTGTGTGTATGTAACAAAATTTTCGTCTGCGATAACTAATATTACAATTCCAAAAATTACAATTCTTTCGGATTCCTCTTCGTTGCATCCATATGAAGAGCTGATTAGATTTTGGTTATAATTGGCCAACCGAAAGTACCTTTAAATAGATATAGAGTTATAAAATTATAAAGAAATTAAATTTCATAAATTAGCTAGCTATGCTATTCTTATTGAAAGATGTCAGTGTCAATTGACATATTCGTAGTATATTTGTGTTATAATTTTACTCACAACCTCGAAATATAGGATATTTTTGCTCGAAACTTTCTGTATGGAATTTGTGTAAAATACATATAACTGTCGAAAGGTAATGTACATACAAGAAATTGAGAATCTTTTGCAGGGAACTTTCTGTATGGATTTTATAGAAAATACAAAGGCATTTACGAAAATTCTACCGGTACCGCATCTACTGACTATGTTCGAAAACACGAGTGGTAAAAAGTTACCGTGTTCGAAAGTTGTACAATATCTACCAGATCCATCTACCGGATTCATGAAGAACCTAATCTCAAAAAAAAGTAGTGATGCAAAACGAAGCGCGCGCGTTAAGAGTTTGTTAACTATATCAAATTTCTAACTTGCTTCAAATTTTCAATTTTTTTATAGGTTATGGATCTACCTTGTTTACCACTTGCGTTCTTAAAATATCGATTCCAGTTGCTATAACCTGATAAACAGCTGTTTACCAGTAACAGTTCACCGGTAGAATTTTCGTATAACTGACGGAAGGTAATGTAAATCAGATTTTTTATTTCTTTTTCAAGTGGGAAATTTCTCGACAGTGGTATAGATTAGGTATTGATTACTCAAATTCTCAGTTATACAGCATTTACTTTTTATACAACCGACGTTTCGGTACACTCTTGTACCTTCATCTGGGTACATACAGCTTGACAGAGTGAAGTAAGGTTGAAAAAAGTTTTTTCTTTTGTCTATTTACACAAATGAAGATAAATAAGTTGCAATAGTAGTTGTTCGTTAACGAACTGATATACATTTTGATGAATTGCATGAAGTATTTCCACAATTTGATACCTCTAGACAAATACAAATTCCCGCTGACGAGCTTTGCTTTTCAACTATCCTGTTCTGTTTTATTTAAAAGTATCCGTGTGGAGCAAGAAAAGTTTATTCATTAGTTGGCGGTAGCTGAAGGCAGAGAGTTGAGTTAAGTCCTCCTCTACGACTGCCAGCTTAACTAAGAGGATTAAGTCATGCGTAACAGAAAGAATCACTCTAATTGGAATTAAAAAAAGTTCCTAATGCTATCACGAAGTCGGATTGCTAAAATGCCGCGGTGACGAACTCATTAAAAGCGATGCTCTGTCATATTCATACCGAAGAATTAATTTAAAGAAAATTTAACGTTTTATTTACAAAAATAGAATAGCTTGTCGGCTTGGTGGCTGAGCGGACTAGCGCACATCTCGTAGCCCGCAGTGACGTCACCCGAACCATGTTCCGTGCGTTCGATTCCCGTCGACCGACAATGTGTGATTTGTCGTAAAAAATAAATACAGCTACTTGTATTAATCACACTCGGATGCTATAAGCTGGCCACTTATACATCTTAAATAAATGTAGCAATGGCTGAAATCCAACTGGCAGTACGGCAGTGGTAAAACACTGCGGCTCGGTGAGTCCGGTTGAAGGGTAAACGGCGACAGCTGTATACAAGCCCTAAATAGATAGATAGAAGAGCTTCAAACTAAAGTTAGAAATATCCAAGAAACAAAATAATTCAGGAAAATTGCTGCAATGGGTCACTTTTGTGCCAATATGCCTTCTAACTATTATTAAAAAGATATCATTATTTAAATAGCCTCAAATTTGGAAATGTCACCAAATATCCATTAGATATTTTACAATTAATTTTTGAAATTTGGATAATATTTTGAAAAAGTCACGTGATCTGAAACAGAATGTGACGCCACAACACATACATCTTCATCGGCTCCAATTGGTCCCTTATAGCGTCAATTTTTTGTGTTTTGTTACAAATGTTATGATAAATATATTGTCAAAGTTGTCAAACAATGTGAAATTTTTGAGTTTGGTTCGTGTTAGATAATACAAAATTCAATATTAAATTGAGTAATTTACAGTAACGTATTGTGTCGTCTTGCAAAAATGCGCTAGGAACAAACCTACTATTGAATTTATAAATATGCCAAAAGATGCGAAGAAAAGAAAATTGTGGCTGGAAGCAGTAGGTCGAAGAGCTGATGGTTGGGTTCTTACATTTTATTTTACCTTAACTCTTTAACACACCTTATTTCAGCAACAGTAAAACAGTCGTTTTCTGATATAAATTCAGCCATCATCCAGCTTTCGATTTTCGGTAAACTGTCCGACTTAGCTTGAGTGTATTCTGTATTAGCCATTATTACTCATTTATAATGGAAAATGTCAGTGTCAAATGTCAAATTAGAAGTTTGTTATTAATATGTGACAAACTATCGTATACGTTTATTTATCTAAATAACAAAAATAAATGTAGGTGATGGAAAAACTGTTTTTTTTATTGGCTGTGAATGACGTAATGTATGTGCTTCTACAACACATGAGTGGGGGGTTGTTTTTCATGAGTATTTTTGGCGCCAATGTTCGTATCTACAACAAATTATTAAAACAATAATTATTACTAAGAAATATATTGCATAAACTTTCATTTAAAATACTTCTTGAAAAATGTGAAACAAGCTCATTAAAATTTTAATTAATTATCGATATACAACTAACACGGTTTGGATAAGAAAGAAATTAAATCTTATCCCGGCGTCGGTACGGGGGGCTTTAGTTACATTATTAGTACGATGGGGTATGGTATGAGTGCAGATTCGGGAAATAACGATATTATCTTGGGACAGAAATTAGAATCAGCTTCAGAAGCTAAAGAGAACCATCTTAGTAAAAGATGTGCAGATTCGGACACCGAACAGGAAATTTTTGATTCAAATATACCTATGTACCTCTGCTGAATCAAGAATAAGAGGACCGAGGAGAAACAACGAATATGTTGGAACAGATGATTCGACAAGATGATTTCAGCAGCTTGGAAAACAGCCATAAAAACAAGGTCTTGTATTTTGACTGTTTCCATGCTGCTGAGACCATCTTTTCCAACACATTCGTTGTTTGTCTTGGGTCTTCTCTTCCTTTATTCAGTAGAGGTTGGTATATCTATATCATAAATTTCTGGTTCGGTTGTCGAATCTGCAGAACTTTCACTAAAATGGTTCTCTTCAGCTTCTGAAGCTGCTTCTAACTCCGGATCCACTATATTATCGTCATTTTCTGTTTCTGCCCATAACTTCAGTAAGTTCTCATGCTCCTTTTCATAAGGCATCATGCTAAAACATTAATTTGATTGTTTTCTAAAGTTACAAATAAGAAATATAAATTTATCTGAAAAAGAAATTTACAAAATATGATGCTAAATCTAATCATTACGGGATCCGTACGGTGGTGTATAAGCTGCTCGCACTAAATAAAACAATTTCTGTTCTCATATCAATAGATTACCAACTGAGTTCAGGACATTTCTGTTTTCTGGAAGGGTTAATACGAAGATACATGAAGTTCAATGTGTCGCTGTAAACTGCGACTACGATTTATTTTTTGCATTTTTCCTGACTAACATTAGTGCCTATTTTTATTTATTTTTCTTAATACTAAAAGTATAAATTTTACCAAAACCGAACAATTGAAAATCTGTTGCAGAGCTGTGCACTTTTTTTAAATTCTGGTTAAGTCTAACTATAAGCGGTGCAAGTGTGCATGTGCAACTGTCTATTAGTGGTGACAAACAATGAATTAATAAACTATTTCATTTTACAACAAGGATTATTTCCATATTTTTCTCTTTTATTACTGAAATAAAATTTCTGCTTTTCCGAAAAACATTAAAATAATGCTCCCGGTATTAACAACCCACATTGCCACATTATTAATTTTAAATGAGAATTTAATGGAAAAATGCACATCAAAATTTTGGTGGCATCTCAATCTCATATTATATTTGAATTTTAATGTATTTTCTGCTTCTTTTATTATATTTTGTTCAAATATTAAGTTAAGAATAGTATATTTGTTATTAGGAGTAGAAAGCGGTCTTTTTGTGTTGAACCCAGCTATTGCGGCCGAGGCTCTAGCCGAGGCTAGGCAAGCTGGGTAAAACACAAAAAGGGCGTTCTACTCCGAATGACATATACTATTTTTTCTTCAAGTGTTTCAAAGAATTTTTTGACATTTTTTTTGGAATTTTTTATCTTTAGTGTTTGCAATTTCAGCCAAAGCTGGCTTTGTACACTACAAAACAAAAACGATACAACTGTCAAATAACAATTTTCAATATAATCTGTGTTGCTGTGATAACTGCCGCCGCCAGCGGTAAACTAACACACTAACATTTTTTTACTAGTACAACAATAACAACATTTTTGTACTAGTAAGACAATGAACATCTTCTATAATGTGTATATAGGAGCATAATATGAATATTATAATACACTTGAAGAAAAACACATTTTTATATAATTCATTATTGCAATCAGACGACCATTGTTGGAATTTTATTCATACGATAAGTACCTTTTACAATGAGAAAATATATATACCTAAAAGAATTTTTCATGTTAGAAGAAGAAAAAGTTATTTTCTTAAACATCTGTTCCTCATATAATCTTCTAAGAAATTTATAAAATTTGATACTTCAATCGGTAATATTCTGATAATTATTACATCCCCCAATGCATCACATAATATTTGACATTCTACCATTCGCATTTATTGCAAATATTTTATAAAATAGAAATTGCAAAATTATTCTGACATAACCTTGCTAAGTTTCAATAAGTAACCATTTTGTCATTTTTGTCCGCTGTTGACGCTGACTACTTTTGTGCACACCGCTTATATCAATCCGGTTCTAATCCTAATACAGTCCACTTTGTCGTTTCGTTGTTTAGTTAAAGGAGGAAACCCCGTTATTCGTTGACGTGGCCCTTGTATAAACACAGTACTGTTGGTAATCCCAATAATTCAACATAATATTTCACGAATTTGTTCTTTGGTAATTAACTGGATCCAATTATAAACGAGTAACAAAATCCAGAACTGCAATATTTTCTGCGCAGAATGTAATTAGCCATAATATTTATTGAATTCCAAATTTATAGTTTACACAGACAGTTAATTTGTGTTGCAGTTGCAGAATTTGTGGAGGTATTCAAACATGCAATAAACCTATTCCATTGACCAGTCCACAGTTTATAACGAGCATTACACAACTCCGAAAACAAATTTTCCTGTTAGTCTAACTAACAATATAAAAAGCGGAGGGAATAATAAAAATTTTGTTTGCATTACATAGGCGATCGATCAATTAAGCTTGGCAAAAATATAATCCTATTTGAAAAATAATTTTGACTCGTGATCTCATTAAACTGGGATTATCGGTTGACCGAATTCAGAGGACCTACATAAAATGTTCGCTAAAAATGTTGAATTTGTACAAAGATTAATAAATATATAGAAAAAGTTCCAAGAAAAAGTTGTAGACCGTATACAGTGTTTCAGTGTATGTCTCTCTCTAAAATACGTAGACATCGCCTACTCATAGATTCCTGGGCCAAAATAATACGATTTAGCTAAACATACATGTATTCGAAAGTGCACCGTTTAGCCAGTATTTAACCTCAAATTTCTTCTACAAATTTTGTTTATAATAATTGAAATCTCCGTTCGATTTGAGTGAAATTTGGTGTGACACTTCATACAAGTATATGTCTACTTTAAATATGATATTACTGACATATTATCATAAGTATGTGCAGCTTGGGCGTGATTAGACAGTAATTTTAATGGTAATTCCGATAACGTAATCATTTTTAAAGAGACAGTACCTAGTAAACTTTTGTGTACATATAACCTTGTATTTCGAATTTTTTCTGTAATGGAAAGAGCCCGTTAGTTTTTGGTGTAAATCAGATAACCAGAAATGGCACTTTACTAGAAGCTCAAAATAGTTTTTCTTCGAAAAATACCTTTAAATGTTTTTTTTTGCCATTCATGATTATAAAATTTAAAGATTATTAAATTTTCTACAGATATCCATTAACACTTTATATATATATATATATATATATATATATATATATATATATATATATATATATATATATATATATATATATATATATATGTAAGTTATAGTGCTAACAAATAGACAAAGTGCTGATTTACCAGTATGTGACTCTATCATATTACATTAGTATAAAAACACATGTAACGCTTAAGATTAGTCAGTCTGTATTCCTTATTCATATTATCAAGTAGTTTATAGAATATTATAACTCTGTACTCACAAAAATAAACTTTTTAAAAACCTATTTGATCGAATAAGAAATTTAAGTTGTATATATATTATGGATAAATTTATAAAATCTATAATTTAAATCCCGGAGCCTACGCTTTAAACAAACAAAACTTGGATGCGCAGTTATGCAAATGTATGTAACTGACAGATAAATGTCACTGTCAAAGAACTAATCATTTCAAATTAATAACAATAACGTATTTAAAAGAAAAAAGTAAATAGAACAATAGGAAAGGAAATCAACAGAGTTTCCATCATATGTAAATATGTAGAAGTATTTAGATTAATAAAAATTAACGATTCATAAAAAGTTTGAGTTAATTCTCATCTTTAACTCCCGCTATCCTTGGTAAGGGAGGTATAGGGATCGTGCTAAAAATCACATGTCGAGATTTAGGTAAATTACCACGTTTTAAGGTCTCTAGAATCCAATTTTAACATTTTCACGATGATGTCTGTCTGTATATATGTATGTGTGTGTGTGTGTGTGTTTGTGTGTGTGTGTGTGTTTGTGTGTGTGTGTGTGTGTGTGTGTTCCTAAAATTATTCGGCGGGAGGTTATGTGTTGGCCACATTAAATTTTTTTATATTTGTTACAATGTAGACAGAAGAAATAAAATATGAATGAGTGCGCCATGAAAATTTTAGACTAAGGAACAAGTAACAATTGTTTATGCAAATTGTATAGAAGTAAACTCTAATATTTAATCTTATTACAAACGCATATGTTACTAATTCCAGGATATTGCAAACAAAATTGTTAATAAATCATAAACAATCGTGACTGTGATTAAAATTTTGTTATTTTTTCTACATATGTAGTCGAACAAGAAAAAAAACCTTTCGCAGTTCACCTTTCTGTGTAATTTGTATATCAAATCTATTTTTCCTATAACGGCGATAATTTTGCTTCTATATTACAGGACTTGGTCAGCTATTTATTGACCGAACCTTATATTTTACATCGTGGTATAATCTAAAGAATAGCATGAAAGAACTTTACAATTCATGTAAATCATTTTAAAACTTAGACATTAGGTAATATATTATTTACCTGTGACCTAGTTGAAGTTCATGACACCTACTAATTACAATGGTCTCTTGTACAATAGTTAATATTAATAAGCTATCTGATGATCCCTTAATAACAGTAATTAATTGTTCTACCTTGAAACAATCTTATAAATCAATGGACACACAATACATTTCCGTTACTGATGTTATAAATAATCTAATAACTGCAAAAATGTAAAACTTTGCTTAAAAGAAATTTTTATTACTTTGCAGTTGATAGTTTTCTTGAAGACAACTAAAACAGATATATTCCCAGCCAACGACATCTTTATAGAAATCCGCAGTGTCTACTTTGCTAGATATGGAAGAGATCACGTACGATGAATAAATGTTCAAACGTAATAAATCAGTTAGTTTTTATCCGCTGAAACTAAACCTACATTTTAATCCTGCAGTAAGAAATCTATGCAAATTTCACTCAGATTATTATGCATATCGGAAGAGCTGCGTATTTCACACTAGCGTACTATTAACTTAGATTTGCACTAGGAATTAGGTCAGTGGTTTGCATTGCAAGCAGGGGAGAGCAAGATAGTAGATTGTAAATCACGCATCTAAAATACGAGCTTTAACAAGGTTAAATTCCATAACTCTCTTACTTTAGAAAGAAATAATTGGTTATCAAATTATTACTTGAGCACCAAATATAATAAAAGCTCACTGTATTACAGCTACAAGAAATATATTTCCTAATTAAAAAAATATGTCTTCCCCGGAAAAAAGACGATCTACCCAGGATATTTTAAAATCTAGGTATTCTCTGTATGGGATCTGCATAAAATGACATTATATATATATATATATATATATATATATATATATATATATATATATATATATATATATATATATATATATATATGGCCTATTCAGAGAAATACAGTTATAAAGGTTGCTATGCGTATAAAGATTGTCATCATAAAGACATTGGTAACATCCTTTTTTGAATTTGTCAATTCAGAACCTACGTCGGTATTATTAACAATCTTTACAAAATAATACTTGTGAATGAACCACATTATTTGACAACAGCTAACTTCATTATACATATATGAACCTAATCTGATCTTAATCTTATCTGTCAACGCTTTAATTTTTTTTTTAAATAGTGAATTGCTTATTATATTTTGTACGCAAACTTTTTCCCAAAACAACTAAAGAACAATATGATATTATGTCATATTTGGAAACTTCTACATTATTTAGAACGGCTTTGTTAATTCCTACAAATGACCTCAACGTGCTTAAAAATTTATGTGAAGATTTAATTTTTTTATTTTGACTGAATATGTAAGAGAAACATAATACATCTAAAAGAGTTTTCAAGAATACCACAGAATGTGAAAAGTAACTTTCTTCCACCACAGTCTTTATCGTTCATATGATCATTATTCAACTCGAAGCAGAATCTATACGTATAATAAACTGCATTATGCTGAAATATAAAAACACCAATATTTGGCAGAAAGGTCAATATTAATAATATTTGATTGATATAATAACCTGTCACATGTCAAATAACAACGTGATAAAAACCATAAATACATAGTTTTAGCAATCTTTATGATAAAAACTGTCAAAACGCTTAACAATTGTTGACAGTAACCACTTTCTGTACTGAGAATACCAAATTCGATTTTAACAGTCTTTATAGTACCCACATAACAACCATAAAGACCATAACGACTACACAAATTTTAAGTTCTGAATAGGCCCCATATGTATATAGTAGCCGATAATAATCGTTGCAGGGGAAGCTAAAGCCTTTTATTGCTGTGAATTTCACCCGTAGAAATTGTCTATGCTCTTACATCCGGACTTTAGTCATCTGTCCGATATAGAATACCTAGATTCTAAAATATCATTTTTTAAACAAATTTGGGTCATGACCCACGGCTGGCCAGATCATCTTTTTTTGATTAAGCTTTTCAAGCTGTCAGTTTATTAAATTTTAAATATTCCTTAACTACGAGAGCCGTTCTATAATTAACGATACATAGGTTACTAAAACTCGAAAACAAAAATTATTTTCAAAAATCTTACAGGAGGGTATAGGTAACTATTTTTCTAAATAGTCCCTGTTATTTTCATATGCCTTTTGTAGGCGGGGCACGAGATTTTTGATGCTATCGAACAAGGTTGTCGTCTTAAAAAAATTCCTGCTAGTTTCTTATGTAAATGGTACCAGATCGGGGCTGTGTGGTGGATCGTCCACAACGCCCCATTCAAAATCGCCCAGAAAAGCTTTGGTAATTTGCGCTTTTTGAGACTGTGAGGACATGTGTTATCGTGAAACAGACACACGCCGCGAATCAACATTCCCTTCTTTTAGTTTTGAATTGCGCTTCGACGGTTCTTTAGGATTTTACAGTAGTGATCTGTTAAGTACAAATCCTACTACATGAAATCATTGAAAATTAATCTGACGAGGTTAGTGCAATTTCATTTCTCACTTCCTAATGAATTATGAGTTGCTACGCCACTGCAAGCTCTAAACAGTCACTGGAAAGGGTAATCTTGATGTATGCAGTGTGGTAGCAAGCCCGAGGGAATTTCGTTCTTCCGCGCCGTCGTTTGTTTCCAAGAGCAACTTCGTCCACGTGCAACATTTCTCTAGCACTTCGATACTTGAAAGGTGTTAACAGATGCATCTAGTATTAGTTTTGAAAAGGTGAAACAACTTGTTTTATTTACTCGTTTTAGTTTCATCTCTGAGCACAATAAACAATAATATTGAACAATACGTAACAAAGATAGAAAGATTATCACAGAAGAATATATTATACTTTTCTTTTTCTTGAAACGAGAAATTATATTTTGTTTACAAACGATCAATCGGAAGTGATACTTTACTTAAAGCTCATTGCTATTTTAAACATGGAATTGATGGGAGGTTATTGCTGCTCACATCAGATTTTTACCTCTCGCTAAGAGAGGTATTGTATTCATGCTAAAAATCGGATATCCAGATTTTAGTGAATAAGCACGTTTTAAGGTCCCTAGAATCCAATTATAACATTTTTACGATGATGTCCGTGTGTGTGTGTGTGTGTGTGTGTGTGTGTGTGTGTGTGTGTGTGTGTGTGTGGGTGGATATGTGTGTGGATGTTGGATTCACGATAACTCAAATACTATAAGACTTAAGACATTTTTAACTACGGATTCCTCAATCTAACTATAATTGGAAGAGTTGATTAAGTTTTGGTAACAGTTGGACAACCCGAAGTAGTAGTTACAAGAAAAAAATCATCTAAATATTATTTATCGAAAATTTATGTAAATACTTATATTAAAGAATGTTAAATTCTTTATTCGATAAATATAAATTCATTATTATATCTTCTATAGATTTAGAGATAAAGAAATGCATATAAAATAATTTGATGTAAAAATTCTCAAATCAAACTACATCAAGGCAAGAAATTCAAATGTTTGTAATTGACACATAAATGTCACTGTCAAAAGTATTTGTATGCCGCTGTCAAAAATATTTGTACATTCTTATGAAGATTATGAAAATAAGAAAAAGTCAGCAACGTAAAAGAATATAGGAAAGGAATTTGCGAAAAAATTACGAATATAAAGAAAAAGAAAAGGTAAGTAAAAAAAAAATTCAGGATATTGAATACTTATAAAGAAAATGTATGTATTGTACATAATTTATATTAAAATATCCTATAGATTTTGCAAATATATGTGAGAATTATTTTGTAGTGAGACATGAACATATGTATTTGTATTTAAAAATATTTTTCGTTTTATACGTACAACCAGGTAAAATATCTGGCGAGAGGTTATGTGCTGGCCACATCAGATTTTTTAGTAAATGATTGATACAAAATATAATTGAAACTGAACGCCTTTTTATGTCTTTTGTAAGTACAACAAAATTCCATAAAATGCACGGATTTAAAATGAGATTATTTTCTTTCCTGAAAATAATTTTTGGAGAAGTTCGGTTTTGTAACAAAAACCTCAATATCATCTTGACATAATTTACAGATTTTTTGTTGTGTTGCGATGAAGATATTTTTTATTAAATGAATTACAGCATCGTGAAAAAGATATAGTTTTGTTTCGGTTTGGCAAAGCTTTTAAAGTAAAAGCATTGGTTGAACAATTAATAAATAAATAGTGGTTTAAGGGAATAATTTATGTGGGTATTTGTTGTTGTGCTTTCTTCTCCAGTGACAAGGGGTGTTGCTCTTATTAAATAATAGCGTATCACAAATCCAAGAACAGATAAATATTCCTCCGTCCCGCCCACAGCTCTCGGTAAACAGCATTAGAGTCAATATTGATTACGCGGAAGAGATAAAATACTGCGTGTTGGACTCCAAACAAAATGTACTTTACACAAGTAATTGATAAAATTCACGGAACTTATTCCCGGGCCGTATTGTTGTGTCCGAGCCAAGCGCGGGCCCATAGTTTATGGCATCTGGAGAGGAAAGATGCTTGGCGTTGGCGTTCGCGTTGGCGAGGAAAAGCTTTTCACATCAAGAAGGGTTTTAAATTTCTCCAGCTTTCTTACAAGTTTTTGTAGTTAACCCCTTCGCTATACTAACGGTCTTTGTCCATTTTCTAAATAATAGGTCCTGCATAAATCTTGCTAGAAGGAAAATGCAACTTTACGAATATTACGACATGAAAAAACTGTGTTCTAAAAGTAAGAGTCATCTTCTATACGAGTACTTGATCTTATATGTATGCACTTAAAAGATTTCGCTCAAGCTTTTAAAATTTAATTCAGGATTGTCTCCTCAAATCAAAAATGGAGTGGAAAGATTAGTGTTTGTTCTTCCTTAATGTAAGAAGCATATTCTTGCATATATTGCTCTTCAATTTTAAAATATTTCGCTATATTATTATTACATTATCAAGTTATTTATAACAAAAAAATATTAACATTTAAACTAAAATTACAATTTTCTTGGCTTTACTCAAAATCTGAAAGTGATAAAAACTTCAACATCGCCCTTCAAAGAAATGAAAAAACTGCTTTAGACGTGCAGACCAAAGTTTAGTATTGGTTTTATACGGAAAATATTTCTAAAAATCCGATGTGCAACACAAAACCTCCCGCCATTTAATTTTTATTAGGGCCGGTGTTTCCATCTCCGGATAAAGTTCAGGATAACTATCCGTCAGATAAATGATAAAATATCGGATCGAAATAAAAGGATAAATGAAGTAAATTATATTGAATGTCATTTTTTGATGCGATATTGTTCATTTATCCGACAGATAAAATATCCAGTACTTTATCCGAAGATGGAAATACCGGCCCTAAATCAAATATACATACTTACATATTTATTTATGCTGAAAACTGTACTAAGTCCCATTCCATATGGCCCTATTTACTATTTTCTTTTTGAGACGTTACTATTATTAATTTGAAATGATTAGTTTTTTGTCAGTGACATTTATCTGTCAGTAACATATATTTGAGATATGAACTATGTAACCAAGGAGTTGTGTTTGCTGTTTATTTAAAGCGTAGGCTCCGAGATTTAAATTATAGATAATTTTATAAATTTATCCATAAAATATATACAAAAAGTATTAATGCAAACCTGTAGAAAATTTAATAATCTTTAATTTTTATAATAACATAAAAAACATTTAATAGACCAGGCGCCAAGAAACATTCCGTTTGAAAAAACCGGTGGATTCATTCTGATTGATGATTTAAGTTCAGAAAGACCTAAAGAATGAAATTCTGAATGTTGCCGGACAAGTCAGTGGTCAATTTATTTTATAGGGGGTATAAGAATTATTGACGAAATCGCTGTAATGGCCAAGAAAACGTTGTTTATAACTACTAAGAAGTTGTTTCTGTAAGGTATGAAATTACAAAGATCAAGAATATTATAAAATACAAATTTAATATGGTAAAAAATCCGCGTGCCTGAGTGTTTGGTCGCGAATCTGGGGAACCGGGTTCGATCCCGACCGATGCCAAAAAGAAATATTTCGTATTTAAATGGCACTAAAGTTACCCTTGTAGTGCACTCTCCACACATAAATAAGTGCCCGTGAGGTGGCGCCTGGTATACGCCTCTGCACGGTTGCGGGATTCAACTAACCTACCAAGTTACTCTAAAAGTCCCATATAAATACGACCAATGTCTACATGTGGAAGTATAAAGTTATTTTCAAGGAGATATCCAGCAATAATGGCAGATTTTTATATCTTCGACTTCAATCAGCATAAAATATCATATCTGTCCAATTACCATGAAAGTCATCGTTAATATAACCTCCTTGTTGAAGTAGGAATATACCCGGGTAAGTTCGCAATATAATATTATTGATTGATTAATAATATAGCATTACGCAGTTTCCGCAATTACGGAGTTAGGAAGTTGGTGGAAGTTTTGACACATTGTCTGCGGTTCGAACCGCAAACACCCGCAGGCAACCAACGAGTAAACGCACCTAGCCGCGTTCAGCACACAGAATACGTTACAGTTTTTAAACTTCCTGACTAACACACAGCGTTAAATATTTACATGTGGGATACAATGTTTGTGTATGGGTGATTTAAAAAAAAAAACGTCGAATAACCTATGATATTAAAGCTTTGATATTATATAGACAATCATGTAAATAGGATGTTCTATTATCGATTGGCTAAATTTGTATTCTTACAAGTATCAAAAAAATCATGAAATAATAGTAATCAACAATCTCAATAATCGGTCTTAAATATGTATAATTTTGTTGTACAGGATGTTATTTAAGTGAGCGTACAACATTTAACCGATGCTACAGTGTGTTCAAAAAAATTCCTAACTCGGAGTAGGCTTTGAACAAAGAAACGTATGTCAATTTAAAAATATTTAATTATATGTCAACATGAGATATTGTCAAAAATATTATCTAAAGAAAACAAAGCTTTTCTCCTTCAATTTCTTCAATCTTATTTTAGAAAAGGAAACAAATTAGAAAACGGCGAATGTCAATATACTGTATCCTTCTTTATTGCCTTTTATCCTTAAAATTACATTCTAAGATCAATTTTGACAACTTGACTTTTGAATTAAAAAATCTGATGTGGCCAACACATAACCTCTCGCCAGATATTTTACCTGGTTGTACGCATAAACCGAAAAATATTTTTAAATACAAATACATATATTCATGTCTCATTGCAAAATAATTCTCTCATATATTTGCAATATCTATGGGATATTTTAAAATAAATTATGTACAATACTTACATATTCTTTGTATTCAATATCCTGAAATTTTCTTTTTCTACTTTCCTTTTCTTTTTCTTTATATTCGTCATTTTTTCGCAAATTCCTTTTATTTTTTTTTTACATATATTCTTTTGCGTTGTTGATTTTTTTTTATTTTCAAAATCTTTATAATAATATACAAATATTTTTGACAGAGGCATACAAATATTTTTGACAGTGACAAACATTTGAATTTCTTGCCTTGTAGTAGTTTGATCTGAGATTTTTTACATCAAATTATTTTATATGCCTTTATTTATCTCTAAATCTATAGAAGATATAATAATGAATTTATATTTATCGAATAAAGAATTTAACGTTCTTTAATATAAGTATTTACATAAATTTTCGATAAATAATATTTAGACGATTTTTTTCTTGTAACTACTACTTCCGGTTGTCCAATTGTTACCAAAACTGACTGGACTCTTCCCATTATTGTTAGATTGAGGAATCCGTAGTTAAAAATGTCTTAACTCTCATAGTATTTGAGATGTAGTGAATCCAACATCCACACACACACACACACACACATCCCCCCCCCCACACACACACACACACACACACACACACACACACACACACACACACACACACACACACACACACACACACACACACATACGGACATCATCGTAAAAATGTTATAATCGGATACTAGGGACATTAAAACGTGCTTATTCATTAAAATCTGGATATGCGATTTTTAGCATGAATACAATACCTCTCTTAGCGAGAGGTAAAAATGATCAGATATACGTTTCACTGTTCATAGCCTACTCCGAGTTAGGAATTTTTTTGAACACGCTGTACTACTATCAATAGGATTGGTTCTACCATCGGTTAGGCGTACTCTTGCAATGCATACTTATTTCAGTAAGTACCTTTTCAATTAAAAAAGATAGTCAGTATTAAGCCAGATATTCTCATCTCCGATTAAACTGATTGGTAACTTAACTGTCAGTTAAAAAGAAAAATGTAACATCAATTTCATAGCACAAGTCGTAAAAACCAATTTTTTCTTTAGTAGTATGATAATAATTGTACACCAAGGCATTTCTTAATTATACAAATCATACATTCGGCCTAATTCTCATATATAATATCATAAGTGGTAAATTTTTGCCGGAAAAATTTTCAGATTGTTACGAGAGCCGGTTGCCTAGCAATTTATTGAGTGTCATTGACAAAAAAATCACGAGTTGTCAAACGAGTGATTTTTGATCAATGTCACGAGATAAATTGGCAAAGAGCTCGAGTAAAGCAATCGGAAAATTTTTCCAGGATAAAATTTAACCACGAATGGTATTCGGATGACTATTTCCAAAATAAAAATCAGGTAATCATTTATATAATTTTTTCTTGACAAAATTCTTGTAATTTTTATTGTGTTTAGAGGTATTATGTTTCAGTTTGCTTTTTTAACGTTTTAAATAGATTCCTGACCGAATCGACTCATTTTTAATAAAAACTGATAACACTGAAATTATACAGACTTTGACAGATATGTAAACAATATATTTCTAAAACGTCAAAAAATTTTCGCTTATCAAAACTCACTTACTTGTAAAAATACGACATCTTATTGGCTTAAAGGGTGCGAAAAATTTTTGTGACAGTGTTTTGCCGAAGTGAAACTTGGTAAATCCTGAGTTTGGATTGGTTTATATATTTATGAGTGAAATAGTCTAAGAAAAATTGTTAAAATTAACAACCATTTTCAGTTTGTTAATTTCAATATCAGTTGCTAAGTTCAAAATCTCAATTCACTATTACATCAAGTTGCTAAAATTAAACAACTAGTCGTTACGTCGAGTTGTTAATCTAACAACTGCATTTCTCTCGTTGTTAGTATTGAACAATCGTTGGTAAATGGTATTTCTTGAAAATTTTGTATTAGGAAATAAACTTTTACTGGGAGATAGAGGGACGACAGCAAAGGTAAACTATTTATATATCTGTGGTATACATCAAGAGACTGTATTAATTTAAATAAATATATTTTAAAATGTACCATCAAGGAAAAGAAACAACTTTTAATTTAATAACTGAAGTATTTATAAACTAATATATACCTACATGCCCAATAATTATATACATTTTTAAACAAGATTTTAAATTTATACAAAGAAACTTGCGAGATGTTAGTAATCCATTCCCGATACTGATATCGGGAAAAAAATATTTACAGGGGTATTCAAACTAAGCAAGTGTCGTTTAATTCGTGAATTGGATGGTCTCATGCTCCAAGCATACTGAGTCAGTATATGCCCAAAGGTCTCATGTTACAAGATGAAAGGTTTACATTTATTCCAAACTTAAAAATTTTAATTCTTAATATTTAACAAATTTTCAGATTCTCTCCTAAAAAGATCTAAATTCAATTTTTTGAAATTTGTTTTCATTTATCTTACACATCAAATTTAAACAGCCATTTCAATAATGTCAAATTTCTATTATTTTGACTGCTAAAACTTCTAGACGATGGTCATGCGTCATTCCTGATGATAAGAATCTTGAAATATCATCAGATTCTCCCAATACTTAATTTCTACGCCTAGCTATGGGTCTTATAAAGATATTACATTTTAATTACAATTTGAATTTTTCAAGTCAATCAACCATTTGCAGCAGTTATCAGAACTGAAATGCAAAACTAGCTTTGTTATTTAATTAATCCAAAATTATCATGAAATCTACCAGTAGAGAATATTGTTCCGCGGAACATCTTGCACCCCAAATTTCCTTATCACTCATTATTAAAAACTCAAACGTCAAACTAATCAAAATCTATCACTTTAGGTTGTGAATATAGTAGAAATATGTACAAATATTGAGAATCGACATGCCTTTTAACTCACTTGTTAATAACTTCACTGCTATATTTAACAACGATTGTTCAGAACGACCGTTTTTAACAATGTTAATTATGTATTTACTGAATACCAATTGAATGACAGTTGTTACAAGAGTTGCTAAAAATCATTGTTATCTCTCAGTTGTTACCTGACGACTATGTTAACAACTATCTTAGTGACTTAGGCCGATTATTGGGATTATTTTCAAGATATTTTTATTTAGATTTAAATTTATTAGGAAGTTCTTCACTCGAAAATTATTCAATAATCTCTAAAACAGCCAAGAAAAGTTCTAATGACCCATATTATTATTAAAGAATGATCCAAAATATCCGTATATATTGATAGCCCTGGGAATTATATATAATTAACAAAACTAGCAGTAGGGATATACAACGTAATAATTACAAAATATTAACATATTTTGTTCCCGGACTGTCAGTACATACATGGAATTTAAATTTAAGCTTAATATTGATTCTATATCACGTTTAATACATTTATGTCAATAATTCAATATTTATTACAACTATTTCAACCATGAAATCTATGAATAATTTAGCTTTAATAACGTAAAGCTAAACATATATTTGAAGTTCTGTGAAAGCATTCCCGACATAGCTAATACACTAGATTATTACAGAATATTTCTATGATAAATTTAATGGATTACGAACATCATCAAATAATATTTGTTTATATTATTACAGTTTACCAGAAAACGAACTAATTTATTATACCTACATGGTTATTTACATAATAATGAGTGTAAGAAATTTTAACAGCTTATTCCTAAGATCATTATGAATTAACAAATGTCATCTAAAAATAGGTACTATTGATTTTAGGAGACAAATATAAAACGAACATTGTTAACTAACATTTTTTGTTAGTAAACACTTGTTCAGAATCATAATTCGTGAACATGTATTGTTAGTAATAACAAAATACGTTCGCCACAGTTTTAAGAAAGGAAGAGAATATTTACTTTTTACCTTCCGTCACCGTTAGGCCACGAGATCCCATATTATATATATATATATATATATATATATATATATATATATATATATATATATATATATATATATATATATATATATATATATATATATATTAAAGGACCAGTTGCATAAAACGTTGTTAGCTAATCATGTGTTTAACTGCGCATTGTAACCATGGATACGTATCAAAAATACATTGGAAAATAAGCCTTGTCAAAGTTAACAACGTGATTAAAGTTAACAACGTTTTATGCAACTGGGCTAAAGAATATTTTATTCTCTATACAATTTGATTACATTTTATACTTCATATTCAGTGGATATAGAGTTAAAAAATTATACATATATTAGATTTCATAAAGCAGCTAGCTATGCTATAACCATAGTAACCGCTACTATATTAAGAAAATGCTGATTGACAGATGTCAGTGTCAAGTGCAATTGACATGTTCGTGTTATAATTTTACTGGAAATATAGAATCTCTTAGGTACATGAAACTTTCTGTATGGAATTTATACAAAATACATAGAACTGAGAGGAAGTAATATACTTGAAATATAGAATCTTGTGTAAGAAACTTTTTGTATGGAATTTGTACAAAATATATGGAACTGACGGTAGGTAATGTGCTGGCCACATCAGATTTTTTAGATTTACGAATTGTAGACGGTAATGGCTTTAAAGTTTTTATGAGAATGTAAGAATTTAATTAGATTCCAACTTCCTTGACACTAATTTCCAGTAAAAGAATATCTGTAATTGTAAACACTACTTTTATAGTGTAAAATATACCTGTTATTCTTACAGGACATACACTGCAAGTTTTAATATTGTAATAGCATTTATTTCTTTTACCGGCTTTTCATTGAACATCAATTTTTGTTACGGAATATTGTTATTAGTTCGCAAATTATTGACACTAACGTAATAACACTCTACATTTGCTAACAGATGTTAGCGAACTTGTTAGGAAACGCTGATGGCTAACACAGTTTGTTTTAATGTGAACCCGGCTTAACGAGATAAAATATTACAAATAATATTTTATTTTTCAGATAAAGATCTATGTTTATATAACATTTTTACTTGAAATTATTGCCATAGCAAAATGTTAAAGTTTGGCAGTATGAAATACTTACTCTTCTATCTCTAGTAAATATTAATAATGTCGTGCCCTCATCAATATAATTCCTTTGGTCTTGCTTATATTTCATTGGACACCTCTCGGACTTGTTGTCTTGTCTAGGACTGTAACGCTGGCGCAGTCGGTAGGATTTACCGTAGACTCGCGGCTAAACCACTACCGATGCCGATGTAAACCGACAGATTAGTGTGAGCGGTACGGAAATTTGATGTCAGGATATATACATGCGGATTTATTTTTAGAGGGAGAAAGAATGGTTTTTAAATCGATCTAGTTGACAATTAATGGTTATTTCTGTAAGATATACTAAAAGCCGCATTTCGTAATGAAAAATAACAATTTGACGGTTGCTAAAAATAAGGAATTTTAATACATTTGAATTTTATTGAAACCATAAACTTTTTGGTGTTAAAAATTACTTGAAATCTCAGTCAAGCAGCATTTATTCGCCTACAACACCGATGTTTCTAGTGATGCACCCGAGGCGAGACGAGACGAGAAATATAAAATATCGGTCTCGTCTCGTTTTCGGATCTGTTATTTTGATCTTGCTCTCGTTCTCGCACATTTTTGTTGGTCTCGTCTCGTTCTCGCACGAGAGTCTCGTGAGAGTCTTGTTATAAAAATACGTATTTACGTAACAATTTAACTGTAAGAGCCAAGTTCGCACCGTGTATTTACAGTCGTATAAGTATATCTATAATAAGGAGACGAAACACTAAATTCTGGATACCAAATTATTTCAATACGAACATAATGTTTATTCATTTACGGTCATCAGAAAATGTGATAAGTTAGTAAATAATTTAATTTACCTCTAAAATATCCAATTTATCACCAAATTTGGATCTTTAAACTATTTCAATACGAACATCTGCTAATACATTCTGTCATCAATAAAACGAATTAAATAATAAAAAATTCTTTTTTGTAACTAAAGTACCTACACTTTATCATTAAATATATGCCACTATTTAAGTAAGATTTAATAATAAAAAACCGCTACACTGGTAACACGCCGACAATCAGTCACTCCGCTTCTCTCTGTGTTGACTCCCATCGACGCTTAATATAACACCTTTTACTTTTCAGAGACGGCAAAATTTTTGTTAACCGTAGTTTTAAATTGGGTGAATTAGGGGCTGGATAGTGAAAACTAGTTCTATTGGATGCAAAACCGATTTTGCCTTTATTTTGCATTTCCTCGCTCTGGGGCCGATACCAATCGAAATCGACTATAGATAGACTCAAAATATAGTGAATTCATATATTTTTTTACATTCACGAGTTCTATGCACGAATTAGTGTTGACACCACTCCTTGTACGGTGCATTTTTCATTGAATTTATGAATCAAAGCTATAAAGTTACAAGTACTTTTTATTGCGAGAATCTCGCAAAATTTCTCGTCTCGTATAATGCAGCGAGACGAGACGAGATGCGAGAGTACTCTCGCCTCGTCGTGCATCACTAGATGTTTCGGGGTTTTGGGGCACATAGCACAATCTCCACATCGTTCATCATAGCTATGTAACTTTTTACCATCATGGAGCGATATATCAGCAAAAACTAATCGTTTCCTGCCCAATTTTCAGAACGTTTTCGTCTGATTGCATCTCGTAGACGTTAAAGGATCTCCACTAAAGGTCTTGTTTGCAGTTAGGCCTTGAGGAATGAATCACGCTATGGTAATACAAAACACATTTTATCATTTTCCCCCTGCTTTTCTCCAAGCGAAATTTTTGCTAGTGCAGCTAGTACACAGTCGATTCTTTCATCGCCTCATTTCCGTATGCTTTATTTATCATTATAAGAAATATCATGCAGCTTTCACAGACAGTAACCAAATGGACTTCCGAGCGACTAGACGCTTTCTCCAGTAGTGGTTGCCAATCAACGGCCAGTATACTAGAGTGCTCCAAACAGTTACATGATCCTCGACACCCAATGTTCGGCCAAGAACCACCTCGGTCACGTCTAAAATCTAGACACAGTTTCCTCTCTTCAGTGCATCCAATGACAGAGACCAAGTCTGCAACAAGACGCTTAATGTGGGTTCAGACATTAAAGCCAGAAGATAAAGCAATGGGTATCCTTCCAGATGAGAAACTACCACCAGGTAATGATCAAAAATGGCCTATTTGGAAATCGTTAAATCGCCTACGAAATCAAGTAGGAAAATGTGCAGTAAACATGTTCAACTGGGGGTACCAAGCAGAACTTACTTTATGTCATTGTGGTCAAGAACAATCAATTGCCCACCTGCTCATGTGCGCCAACTTAGAAGAGGAATGCACGAGAAAAGATCTGGCTGAAGCAACACCAGCTGCTATAAACTGTGCAATTTTTTGGATGAATACTATTTAGATAGGCCACTTCTCTGCCAGTTTTTGCGGATAGTTTTTCCTCTGGTATGAAGAAGAGAATCTTCGGAGAAGATGCATCCTCTCCGTCCTAGTTAATGCCGGGCATAAGGCCTATTTCCATAATTTCCAAATTTGATTATTTATATGGTTATAACAACAATTTCAGCTAACTCACTCCATGTGGTCCAGATGCGGTATTTCGCTACCGAAAATCGGTCACTTCAATATCTAAGGAGTGAGAAATATTAGTTGTAATGTTTTATTTATTTATTGTGTATTAATTATTTATATTATGAAGTATGGTAGAGCGCTAGCATACAGTTACATGATCCTCGACACCCAATGTTTGGCCAAGAACCACCTCGGTCATGTCTAAAATCTAGACACAATTTCCTTTCTTCAGTGCTTCCAATGACAGAGATCAAGACTGCAACAAGACGCTTAATGTGGGATCAGATATTAAAGTCAGAAGATAAAGCAATGGGTATCCTTCCAGATGAGAAACTACCACCAGGTAATGATCAGAAGTGGCCCATTTGGAAATCGTTAAATCGCCTACGAAATCAAATAGGAAAATGTGCAGTAAACATGTTCAATTGAGGGTACCAAGCAGAATCCACTTTATGACATTGTGGTCAGGAACAAACAATGGCCCACCTGCTCATGTGCGCCAACTTAGCAGAGGAATGCACAAGAGAAGCTGCTATAAACTGTGCATTTTTTTGGATAAATACTATTTAGATAAGCCACTTCTCTGCCAGTTTTTGCGGATGGTTTTTCCTCTGGCATGAAGAAGAGAATCTTCGGAGAAGATGCATCCTCTCCGTTCTAGTTAATGCCGGGCGATGTATAAGACCTATTTCCATAATTTCCAAATTTGACTATTTATATGGTTAGAACAACAATTTCAGCTAACTCTCTCCATGTAGTCCGGATGCGGTATTTTGCTACCGAAAATCGGTCACTTCAGTATCTAAGGATTGAGAAATATTAGTTGTAATATTTATTTATTGTCTATTTATTATTTATATTATGTATATGGATTGGACACAAATAATAATAATTTAGAAATCGAAATTAAAAGAATGTGGAAAACAAAAACTATTATCTTGCCTATAATAATAGGAGCTACGGGTTTCGTTGACGACGAGTTTCAGAAGAATATTGAGAAATTGCCTGGTAAACATGACCCTTCTGAAATACAGAAAACGGCAATAATTGGAACAGCACATATAATAAGAAAGGTGCTCACATAGTCACCCATACCCAAGCTGCTTGGTAAGCGGCCGGATTGAGTGGTTCCTCCGAACTGCAGAATATATGTTTGTCCAGAATATCGGGACCAATAATAATTATATTATAATGTATTAGATATATATTTGTAGTTTGTGAAATAAAAGTATAATAATAATAACCAAAGAAAAAAGAATTTCTCTTCAACAATCACCTACATGGCCGCAGAGAAGCCGTATGAAGGACTAGTCTTCTTTCGGGTCTTTCTCTCTTTCTCTTTCTCTCTCTCTCTCTTTCTCTCTCTCTCTCTCTCTCTCTCTTGTACACATCAGTAAGCTCTCAAATTTTTGTTGGGTAACGGTGTCCAGACGATCCAAAAGGTTGGACACCAATGGCATGAGAATCATTAAATTAATATTGTTGTATTTCATTTTACATATAAAGTTCTTTCAATTTCAATGGAATAAGTTTTATTTCCTTAGTTGGTAACAAAGACATTTGTAGTCAATGTCATTCTCTCATCGAACTCACATCAAATTCCCAGACGACACCTTGTTAATTCCCCCAATATTCATTCCAAGCCGGATAAGATAAACGAGCGGAGAACAGTGCGAAACTTTCCGTTTAATGCGTATCATTTCTTTTTCCTTCAGTAAAAACACAATGAAATGTAACTCCCAGATACGTCTGTCATTCGTCTTGTTATGTCGAGGTTGGGATGAAAAATACGCGTCGCCAATACGGATACCAATGCACCGCTTGCTACATCATTTACAACTCTCATTCACAAGTTTGCACGTCGACGCTAAGTTACGCTGCGTTAACGGTATGTTAACGACAAGTTGGGATGGTTTAACGGGAAGTTTACCGTTACGCCTCGGTGGGGAAATTAAACTTACAGAGCTTCGATGCCGCCTTTTTGAAGTGGAGATAATATTTACCTTCTAACACTATTGAAATTATTGTTATAAACAGGGATCCGAACCGTAACGAAACCGTAACCGAAAACCGCACCGATATATGACTTTTTATGAAACCGTAACCGAAAACCAAAACCTATATTTTATTTCTTCAAATATGGAAACCGAAAACCGATACGAAAAATAAATTTATTCTGTAACCGAAAACATAACCGAACCGAAATAATATCGGTACTAAAACCGTAAATTAAAAATAGGTATTTTTTATTACCCCGCATTTTTTTCGTAGAAATACTTTTCATGCCTTCAAATTCAAAAAAATAAGATATTTATTTTAAAAATATTGTAGGCATTTTACTCCATTTTTCATTTATTTTTTGCAATTATAATTTTTAAAAATCTGATGTGGACACCACACGACTTCCTCGTACGCAAGACTAATATGAAGTATAGACTCAATTATAAAATTGCACGTATTTGACGTAATTTGACATTGACATCTATTTTTTATTTTTTTGTTATTTTTTGTCCTAATCCATAGCAAGCTTCATTATAAAAACCAAAAAGTATATAAGTTTTAAATTTACATATCTCCCTTATACAAAGGGCTAATTTAATCATACTTGATGTGCTAGACGCAGAATTTAATTCTCTAAAATTCTTATTTGAAGCATTTATTTCTAAAATCAAAATGAAATCATTTTATTCAAGAAAAACTGTTAACAACTTCAGGTAATATATCACTTCCGGTTAGCCTGTTTTAACCAAAATCTGCTATGTTATTCCAATTGATATAAAAGTCTTATATACCAAATTTGAAAAGTTTTGGATTATATTTTAATATAGTTTTTCACTAAAATCTATTATAGGCTTCAAATAAAGTGCCATTTCTGGATATTATGTAATGACCAAAAAGGGAGGTGCACAACTAGATGTTATAGATGTCCTAAATACAAAATTTCAACTTTCTACGGCTTACCGTTTTTGAGTTATGCGAGATACGTATGTACGTACGTGTCACGACGAAATTAGTCAGAATGGATTCAGGGATGGTCAAAATGGATATTTCCGTTGAAATCTGGAAACCGAAATTTTTCGCGAATACAATACTTCCTTTACTTTGTACAAGGAAGTAAAAATACTCAGTTGTTAAGACCTTGTTCAATCAATCACACTTTTACTATTTTATTATTATTACTACTCATATTAAAATAGAATTATTATTAAAACATAAAATTAAAATTTAATAATTTACGAAATGTATTTAATTTATTCTGCAAATTTAAACTTAAGAACTTTATGGTTTAAGTTTCATTTTGAACCGATTTTTAGATC